>OY253747.1:9428399-10028399 GCA_958009045.1 Oxytorus armatus
ACGAGCACGCGCAGTCGTTTGTCGTCCATTACCTCGATACCCGAGGAGATGAGCGAGGACATCGAGGACGAAGAGTCCGATAGTGAAATATTTAGCGCAGGAATATCTAGCGAGGATCGAAAAATTATTAGTCGCGAGAGACGAGCGATGAGCGTTGATTTGTCGCGTATCGATGTTAAACCTCGAACACGAGCTTCGTCGTTGAAAAGTGCCATTATCGATGAACCGATCGAGGAAGAATCGTTCGATAATCATGCTGTCAACGAGCGTAACGCTAAATTGACGAAAAAAGTGCCGGCCCGAAGAAAGAGAACGACTTCGGCAACGAGCGCTAGGGAGTTGAAGGTCGTTCTTGAGAAATTACCGAAGAGCAGAACGAGAAAAACTTCGCAGAAAAGGAAGGAGAGCGAAACTTTTGCATTTTCACCGCCGGACAAGCCTCACGATAGACCGGATGATGATGAAAAAGGCATGTTACACACGCACATTTTTAATTTGCCGAAGAAAAAACCAATCATAGGGAAAATACGTAATGAAGGATTGTTGAATATAGTCGTAGTATCTTCATTGCTTGTATGTCCCTTTTCAGGCTTTCACAATCGGCCCTTTCCATACATATTTTTTTCTTTACAATTTATTTACATCCCTTGTTTTTTTTTCTTTCGTTTTCTCGTCGTTTCCTATTTCTCTTGCTAGTCTTTCAAATTCTCGTTTATAATCGCATAATGCTTCAATCGTATAAAATCATATATCTTCCGATCCAATCCTAAAACATCTATATGAGTCTTACATATAACAATATATACAATCATATACAATTTTATAAAAAATTGTCAACTTTTTTAGAGTCATATACAAATTTATATAGTATTATCAAATTCTATAGAGTCATATACAGTCATATGAAAAAGAATTGTCGCATACAATTGGATATAATTCTATAAGAATTTATATGATTCTATATGATTCTATCGTCTCAATTTTTTATCAAGTTGTATAAAATCTTATCTTATAAGATTGTATATGATCGTATAAGATCGTATCCAACCATTTTTTCCCGGGCATTTAGTAAACGGGCAAAGTTACTCGCGACTCTGTTAACACAAATACATAACATCTCCTCTATCTGTGTGGTAATAGAGTACCGCGTTACATCTTTTTGGAGTTGCACGTTACTTCTATTGATGTTGAAGGTCGTAAAAAGAAAATCTTTTTTCAAACTACGGATGATTGAAATGAATGTAAGTTAATGATATTTGCATCTTTAATTTGAAATGAAAAATCTCCGCAGTTTTATTTTGATGATTTTGGCATAAAGTATGAAGTTAATAATGCTTCAGAAGCGAATATTTTCAACGCTGGGTTTCATATAAACGATATAGAGCGAATATCAGAACTATTGGAATACTCTGCTTATTTACTTTGTGGTGTTGCTGTCTCAACGTCTCTTTAAAGCACGTCGTTCGTGAAGGAAACTAAATGAAGACAAAGATAGCGGCTTTGTGTTCAACCAAATCATGTGATTTCATTGACATTGTTATATAAATTAATAAAGAATTTCGATTCCAATAATGCAACTAATGCATTACTCGACACAATGAAGTACTGGAAGTAATGCTCCATTTTTGTATTTTGCATTATTTATTTCTATATAAATGGAAAAATAGCATTGTCTTGCATTACCCATTACTGAAGTAATGAGTAATGTAATGCTTTCCACATTACCCATTACTTTAGTCATGTTCAATGTAACGCTGTGCCAATTAACCATTAATAACGTGATGCAAAATGATATGTTTTTTCATTTTCCAGTACTTATGTAATGCTTAATGGCCTGATGTTGGTATTATTAATTAGAAGATTAATGCAATGTTTTTCTTGACCGCATTATTTATTAAATGAACGATGCGTAATGGAATTCAAGTCCCATTACTCATTACTAGAATAATTACTAATGAAATTAATAATGCATTATAAAAATAATGCATTTTTCGCAACTCTGATTCAGTTTCCGTTTCAGACAAAACATGAGCATAAATAAGAATTCTCCATATAGAATTCGGCGGACTCTTGCTGATTCCCATTGCCATTTTAACGTATTTTCCTTGTCTCTCACGATTGTTGAATATATATGTATATTTTTTTTTTAACCAGTATCCCGAAATATCGTAAGCATTTTTGTTTTACTTGTCGTAAAATTGCTATTTTTTTTTCAGGAATTAGTGAAATGCCAAATTACGTTTTTTCGCCACCGCACACAAGATCCAGGCACATCAATTCTCAAACTCGTAGGTACAGATTTCTTGGCTACCCATTCAATAGCTTCCGATCTATTTGAGTCTTTAGACAAAACTTTTGCATTCTCATGAAGGAAGATTTTTTATACAAGACCGTTTAAAATAACGAAAATATTCATTAAAATGTCTGGACGTTCGTGTGTGGACAGGACCAAAAATTCTAGTTTCAGCCCGAAAGCTCAAACCAATTCGAAGTTACAGCAGTTTGAATTTTTCACCTCTATCACACGCACATATCCATCTGGACATTTTTTCTAATTGTGATTTTTCCATGTTTTGGAACATTTGAAACTCGTTGACATTAAGAATACCATTTTATTTTTCATGAAAATAAGGCTTCCTCTCGGAGGAAGTAAAAACGTAAAATTTAGAAACTTGAATGACAATGATCGCTGGTTATTCCACCTCGCTCGCAAAGTTTCCTTCACGAGGAAGCCAAAAATGAAAAAATTAATTTGGTCATAGAGGAGGATTTGTGAATGCGATAAAATAATGAGGGAGCGACATGCAATTTTCTAATTTGCAAGCTTTTTTTTTCTCGTTTCTTTTGAATATTTCTAAATAGTTTGTTTTTTCGTTTTCTCACCTCTTACAAAACCCCGAGCTCGTCCCGTTTCGTTAATCGTGCCACGGTTTTTTTTCTTGTAGAAACGTGAGCGAAAACTTTATACCGATAATGGAGGAGGAAAGAGCGCAAGCGAAGCGAGCGTTGGAGAGCTGCGTGGATCGACCTCGTATCACGTTGTGCAATCCAACGAGGAATCCCATTGATTTTTACGGTCCCCGTAAAATATTTTCATTTACAAAACGTTCCAAGAGTGCCAGTGACGAATCAACAGGAAGGAGTCAACGGGATCACAAAGGCCATCGATGATTTAGATAATTTTTTCGAACAAACGCGAAATAAAAGAAAGGATAAATGGAAGAAGAAAGCTCTACGGGATCGCAGGATGGAAAATTTCTCTTTTCTTTTGCCTTTTTGTCTGTCGTAATTTTTCGAAAACTCCCGTGCAAACGAAAATTGGGCCCCTGTACCGAGAATAATAAAGAACAGTATTTTTCCAATGAGAACAAAATAAAACCCTCAAACGTCCCGACTTTGTTGATTTTTGTCGATATTTGCTGAACGTACAGCTCGAAACCTTCGATACGAACTTCGAGGGATCATTGTTATTCCGAAATTATCCAAAATCGAATTTTCGTTGAAACTTAAATTCCGTAGGATATTTATAAAAACGAATGCGTTAAAAATGTTTTTTTACAAATACCTCAAAGCAATATATTATACCATGTCAGCAATGGAATTTTGAAGAAAAAAAGGAAACAAAAAAATTCTCGTATTTACTCATTACATAAAAACGCAATTTTGCAATTTTTGTTCCTACTCCAATGAAATTTGTTTGGATCCTTTTTTTTCCTCCCCACAAATTTTCGATCCGCGTTCACAATTGAGTGCGCGACAAAAGTGACCGACATTATTGGAGAATACGTCCGGTTATGATTATTTAAATATTTTTCTTATAAACACTTAAAAAACAATAGAGAATTAGGTATTCAAATTTGAAATGCACAAACATTCGATTTTAGACGATAACAGGGTAACTATTCCCCTCGAACATTTATACATTCAATTTCCACTTTGCGAGTGTCATTCGAAAAAATTGTTCATTGAAGTAACTTCTTTACTCAACCAAATTCAAGCCTGTGTTTCTCGGAGCATTATGATCAAGCGTAACTAAGCGATGATGGCATAGCGTTATTTTCTTTCTCTTGCTAATCGTGATTCGAACAATCCTTGTTTTATTTTTTTAATTATATTTCTTGGATCCAAGGCCGTTGGCCCTAACGATGAGAAATCATTTTTGCGTCACCGAAGCTCTTGCACAAGATTCCGATGAAAATACTTGTAACATAAAGTTTGTAAATAATTTATTGATATGCTGGTGTATAGTTATATTAATACAATAAACGTATAAGAAAATTTATGTATAAACATTTGTTGCTTTTTTGTTTTTCTTTCAAAAGAATAAGTAATGTCCAATCACCATCGTTAATACGATTATTTGATTAAACGTAAATTTTAGGCGTTATAGTATATATAATATATATATATATAAATTCTACATTCCTACGTATAAATTGTTTCAATAGGCCTCAAACTTTCGTGCTTCTTAGGCGGAATGCTGTACGTGAAAATGATTGTACGGGTTCAGTGTTCGTTTCGTAAAAAAAAAAAAAAAAGATCCCGTACCCGCTTCCACAATATAAATACCATTAAATACTTCGTAAAGTAATACGCAATACTTTTTTTTCAAACGAGAAGAAAAAAAAACAATTTGTTATGTTTGGCAAGGCAAAAAATGCAACTTTGCCAATGAACACCACCGTATTTGATTAATTATTTGTAATCGTTAAAAGTATCTTGTATTACTCTTCATAATATTTGGTACAGGTAACTGTACAAAGAAAAAAAAAAGATCAATCTCGTTGATCGTCCAGCTACGCCGTTCATATATAATACTTGATTTGATCTGGTACAGAGCCAAACGTTTAAAGTTTCGGATCTTTGGCAATGTTTTTGTCATTCGTCGTTGATTTTTCATTTTCTCGTATTTTATCTTTTACATTGCAAATTTCAATTCTAAATATCTAACAAAGTACAATATTGGTTTTTTTTTTTTTTTTTTTGTGAATGTGCATCGTCAATCAATGACGCTTTTTTCTACCATTAAAAGTGATAGAGAGACAGGCATGATTCTTGTATTATATAGCTATCAACAATTAATCGATCGATTGCTCAATCAAATTATTATTTTTTTAATCGGAGAAACAGATTTTATTGTACGACACACCTGGTGTTCGGGGCGAAAGATTAACAAAATAGCTGTTCAGATATTCATATCCAAGGCGCGCGCGAAATGGCTAAATGAGAAAAACGAAAAAATGAAGGTTAAACTGAATAGAAATTTGTTTTCATTGAATTGTTAAATACGATTATAGACGTAATTTTCATAGGTTATCCGAAAATACTTGCTAAATCGTAAAAAACAATCTGCATCGGAGAATATTTTTAAATCATCTGGATTAACCTTCAAATGTAAATTTCTAAGCAGCCATGATCACCGTGCTACGACAGCGGCACAATCGATATTTCCGATTTTTTTCACATTTGCATTCGATTACTTACGATTATATTCTGATGATGAGTCTTATTTACGATCCCTCGTTCAACTATATCGCCATAATTCTAATTCTCCATAATAAATCGTTAAAAATTCTATGGCTTCGCCGAGTGATGAATAATTTCTTTTTTTTTGTCGTTTTCTTTCTCAATACAATATCAGTAGAATAACTGCAATCGATTGAGCACTCTGTGTTTGAAAAAAATGCCTTCTTCGAAAAAAGGCACACACAATTGACGCGTATTATATCGCCCGAACGATATTTACGAATCTACCAAAAAAAAAATGAAGAAACAAAAACGCTATGGCAACTTTAATTTGCTCTTTAGCGCACAATTGATTGGATACGGTACGAGATGTACATGTCTCGTCCGCAAAAAAATTCGAAATTTACAATATTATCAGATCACGCGTTTTTCGTTAAACTTCAAGGCATTTCGGGAGATTCTTGTGGTACGATAAAATTCATTGTAACATGGTTGGGAGCCATTCAAGGGGTAAAATTCACCCTCAACGAATTTCCGATATCATCGTAGTATTAATGGAGGCTTCGGTGGTATACTCGGTGTCGCAATTTCGGAACAAAGGGAAGGTCGGTTTGAAAAATTGTTTGCACAACTTTCAAAATGCAAGTGATGCCAATAACGATCGCAGAGCATCTTGATACAGAAAAAATTCTTGATTTAAAAAAAAATATTAAGGGGAGACTCAAAGATCCTTTTCATTTGGCCTTAAAAAAAAATCCGCAAATCCAAAACATGCGATTGTCGATTTATACTTCTGCGATCATTTAAACAAATATTCTAATTCAAATTTTTGAAAATTGTAAGGTATCCATTTTTTAAAATAAAACAATTATTTAAATAAAACAATTACTTAAATAAAACAATTATTTTTTAAAATAAAACAATTATTTTTAAAAAATGGAATTTTTCTTACAATTTCTTACATACCAATTTCAATTTTTTTTTACATGACGAAAAAAAACATTTTGAATAATCTATGGGATTTTACGATACGATTTGCGTTTGGCGCATTACAAAAAGAATGCATTTTTTCAATCTTCTTTGCTTGGAGCCTATCTCCTTAATGATCGACGCGCAAAACGATAGTTCAGTTCACTCACGAGTCATTGCTTTCGTAGTGTCATTGTAAAGTGAAAGTCTTAAAATTGTAACGATTTTAATGAACGACAATTGTTGTTAATCGTTGAACGATAATTTATGATGTGCCGGATTAGATTTTTCCTTTTAGTTTCCCAACAGGACGATAAATGTTGATGTCTTCAATGTTTTAGCTATTGCACTAGAAGTGGCTATAAGCAATCAATATGAACGCTCATTCATCATGATCGGATCAATCCTAAAAATTGATTGACTTAAAAACAAAAAACTACGTAAACAGTCTCGTGGATTATTGGCATAAAATGGATTTTCTTGCAAATTGATCGCTATATAGTCTTCTTTTGTCGTTTTAACGTGAAAATTCTCAAATTCAGACTCAGCCTTCGTATCAGCATCAGTTAACGTTCGAACAATGTGTGCAAACAAATTTCAACCATTCCACTGCTCGATCGTATTTGTACCGACCGAGGCCTCGCTTAAGATTTTTCGTAATAATATTATTCTATTGCTGCTTGCAGCCGTCCTTGACCCGACGTTTTTGTTTCTCCTCGTGCGACAGCGAGGGCGATTGCATTTGCGCTCGACGCTGTCCCTGTATCGGCATATAGCAAGGTGCATCGTCGAGCATTAATTCTTGTGGCGGTGTCGGTAGGGGATAACTCGGACTGACCGTGTTACTCGAGCTGCTCGATGTACTACGATGAGTGTGTCCGTTGTACGTGGGATCTATCATCGCCGCGACGTTTGGCAATTCACGCAAATCCTCGCTCGTATCTTCGAGCACTTGAATCTCCTCGGGATCGGTATATTCCGATTGATACGTTTGATTGCGCGTACGATTTTTCTCGTACGACGGTTTTATGTCAAGTTTGTCGGGTCTCGATGGCCTCTCGACCGTACCGTGCGCCTCGAGCTGTTGCATCTGCTGACGTTCGAGCTTCTTTTGTCTCGCTCGTTCGCGCGCTCTTCGCGCCTTTGCGCGCTCTTTGTCCTGCAGCATACGCGCCAATTCGGCATCCTGCGCTTCCATAGCTATCTTACGATCGAGCGACAATTGATCGCCGATAGGCGCGTCATTCGTATCCACTGAACATTCTTCCTCCTCTTGTTGCAACTTTTGCGCGAGTTCCTGGTTTTGATAGAGGAATAAACAAACAAAAAAATCGAAGTAATTAATGTAAAAACTTTGATAAACCCGAATTGACGATCTTTTCGCAACATCTGAATACAACATTCGCCTGCAAGTGCCGTCAGCGAAGTATAAACGAACTAAGCCTTTATCACGATCACTGTGCATTTTTGGTCAAACGCCGTTCCGTTAATTTTGCAGATATGGGAAAGAATAAATGCTCATTAGACTTTTTATTCTTGCATAACGCAACGATAAACTATTTGGTATTACGCTATACAGCAATAATTGTATCCATTTTTTTTAGATCTCTTCGTTTTTAGCTGACAATGTACATTTCTATTTCGAGTTTCAACACGTTCCAGTCCTTTAAATTTCAACATTTTCTGATTACCGATGCGGGTGACCAGAATCACTCGACTACATTTCAAATCGTTCGGTTGGATCGTTTATGAATGCCGTTTGGCCAAATGTTTTAATGCATTTTGTTGGTAATACGGTCGTCGAAACAGATATTTTACATGCCTTTAACGATAATTGCAGGTACATCTTATTGAACAGTAGAAATCAATGCATATCCCTGTTTTCTCCAAAAAAAACATTGAAAATTTTAGACAAAAGAAAAATAACATTATTTCGTGCAGTTTCTTTTTCATTTTGGTGTATTCCTTTCAATCTACATTTTTACTGTTGATCCCAAACTTTTTACGCATATTTGCTCGAACTTTGGTACTAACTTGATCTTTTTCTTCTTGTATCCTACGCTGCATCTCCAGCTCCGCTTCGATCTGAGCAGCTTCGTCGTCGAGTCTCAGCTGCAGCCTCATTCTTTCCTGAAGATCACGCTCCTTGAGACGTTCTTCCCGTTCAAGATTCAGAGCAACCTGTCTGGCGACCACAGCGTCCCTCTCCTCTCTGTTTGAAAAACAATAATCATTCAGCGCCATAAGCCAGATTCACTGATTTTTCATCGCAACGATTGAAGAGAAAGAAAAAAAAATGTCTTACTGTTCCTGAACAATGGAATGATATTTTATTTCCTCCAATTCCTGTTCTATACGAGCTCTAGGCAGATCCTCTCGAACCTGTGCGTTACGAACCTTGTTGCCGGTATAGTGTTCCTTGACTAGGAACAAATAAATTCTCAAATTTAATAATACAATTCAATGGTAATTCTGATCTACGATATTCCAGAAAATTTTAACTCTCCAAAAAAGGATTCTAAGAAGAATAGTATCGCAATTGTACATATGAATTCCTGGAACTTTCTTGAAAAACTATTCCAAAGAGCATTCAGGTAACGAAACACCTATGTATTTGAAATCATTTCTGAAGGTTCTTGTACAAGATCTCATTCTCTACGTAAGTTATTTCCAGTCTGCGTAGGAATTTCCATGCAAAGCCCATGCACCGAAGATATGCTCATTTTTGTCGGAAAATATTTTCTTTACATCATGACATTTTATGAGATTCGCTCTATAGTTTCTGCACAAGAGCTATGAATTAAAATTATTATGCTAAGACTGAAAAGATTATTATTAATGACATAGATTACGGCTAAGTACGTTCTTAAAAACTCATTTTTTAATTACTTTCAAGACTCCGCCGTCTCTCTCGATATCTTCGTTCGTTCGAAACCTAACTTAAAAAAATGTATCAAATAGGTTGCCCAATGAACAGAAACTAAAGTTCAATAGACGAGCATAAAAACTATGTGTGCGAGGGATTTTTAAGGGGAGGCTAAAGGCCCAATGCGGAAGACCAAACGAAGACATGTTTTCATACGCTACTACAACGATAATTATATACTTATATTTACACGAATGAAGTGGATCGCAAAAATAATTATTTCAATTATTCATTAACGATTCAATTATCGTAATCAAAAACACAAGATTATTTTACATAAGTATATAATAAGTAGCGAATGTTTAACAGAAATATAGGTTTATACTTGATATAGGAATTTATTAGTCCCAATTGGAAGGCCAAACGAAGACATGTTTTCATACGCTACTACAACGATAATTATATACTTATATTTACACGAATGAAGTGAATCGCAAAAATAATTATTTCAATTATTCATTAACGATTCAATTATCGTAAACACAAGATTATTTTATATAAGTATATAATAAGTAGCGAATGTTTAACAGAAATATAGGTTTATACTTGATATAGGAATTTATTAGTCCCAATTGGAAGGCCAAACAAAGACATGTTTTCATACGCTACTACAATGATAATTATATACTTATATTTACACGAATGAAGTGAATCGCAAAAAAAATTATTTCAATTATTTATTAACGATCCAATTATCGTAATCAAACACAAAATTATTTTACATAAGTATATAATAAGTAGCGAATGTTTAACAGAAATATGGGTTTATACTTGATATAGGAATTTATTAGTCATGCAGAATAATCACAGACGTTTTAGTTCATTGGCCAGAATGATGACGCGTTAACAAAATCCAGGATAATTTAGGTGTAAATCTTGCACCTAAATTATCCTGTATCGCCCGAGGAAGTTTAATACGAAAATGTTTAATTATTAGTGTTCTTTAAATAGTGCCTTCTTTCAATGTTCCAAGATTTCATCGCGTGCAATTGCATTACAGTTTTGTTTTTATGATTTTTCAGTGACTCGATCCTCTCAAGAAAAACCACAAAAAGCAAATTGTTTTTTTTTAAATACAAACTTTCTTCATCCTGCAGTCGATAAGCCAATGCACTATCCTCGTGAACGAGCCACTCGCGGCAAACTGAAATAAACATTATTATTACTTTGTTTATCAGAACGATTATGAATAATGTAGATTTTGGAGATTTTAACGCGTGTCAAAGACACGAGAAGCGTACGAAGAATGACAGAAGAGTTCTCTTTGTGCGAAAGACACTCTCAGGTCGTTCCGTTCTGGATAGCTTTTCTTTTCATCGTTTCTCCTCACCTGCGTTCACTCGTCCAGCTTTCGGCAGAGAGTCCGAGCTCAGGACAGATTTCGCCATTTCTTCCAACGTTATATATCTATCCACGTGAAACTAAACAATTGTTATAAAACAATTTTTCGGAAATAGTAAGGATACTACGTTTTTTTTGTTTACAACTACCTTATGGGATGACTGAACCGTCGTCTCGCTCCATCTTTAATGCGGATGATGTGTGTGAATGTGTGTTAGTGCGACGCGCGCGTGCGCAAAGTTGGTACTTGGACTGCTATGAGCGTGAAAGAATGCGGGGCATGTGCCGGTTGCTTGGTGGTTGGGTTTGTATGTTCTGTGAACACAGGTGGTTGTCTTGAAGTTGTAACAGAGTTTCGTGAATACGGTAGAAGGAGTAGGATTCGTACGAAGGAGGATATAATTGTGGGAATGCGCGTATGACCTTGTTTCTATTTTTGACCGGTGTACAGTTCAATCTCGGATAAATCTATAATTGATTCTCCCTTTTTAATACAATTCTTTGGATTGTGTTTAATTATAAATTATCCTAGCTTTATAAATTATCCTCTATGAGCAACGGAGGTTTTTCAATTTTGTCTTTCGCATATATATACGAAGTTTTTTTTTTGTATATAGTCCAGTCATCATATACATTTGGAAATGCATGTGAACTGATAAAGCTGATTTTTGGATATTGTGTGGCGAGAGGCTTAGAAAAGCTTCAAATTGTCGATCAAGATTCCTATGTGCGTTCTCCGCCATCTTGAAAAAAATGTTCAATTTTGTTTTTTTGCAATAACTCGGCTGTCCGTCGAGATACGAAAATTGCGATACTTTTTTGTTGCTTTTTTTACGCTCTACAATTTAGGTCATATACATTTTTCACCTACCGTTCATCGTTGTTGAGATATCGAACGAGAAAGTAAAAATATTTTTTTTCTACAAAAACCAACAAAATATTTTTAAAGATTGGTAAATATAATTTTACAGTTTTCTGTCAAATTTACGTAAAAAAGTATCTAAGAAAAAAGTAAGTTAATAAAAAAGCAAACATATGAAAATATATATATATATATTTTCATATGTTTCACAGTCGCGGCTCATTCTTGCCGTCTCCTCTTTGTGCAGGTGATTCGCACGTTGTCCATGCTCGCCCGACGACTTATATACATGCGTGTATACAAATGTGTACAGCTAAACATGTTTCACTACCTGAATTTTTTACTTTCTCATTCGATATCTCAACAACGATGAACGGTAGGTGAAAAATGTATATGACCTAAATTGTAGAGCGTAGAAAAAGCAACAAAAAAGTATCCTATCGCAATTTTCGTATCTCGACGGAGAGCCGAGTTATTGCAAAAAAAACTAAATTTAACACTTTTTTCTAGATGGCGGAGAACGCACATAGGAAATCTTGGTCGACAATTTGAAGTTAAGCTTTTCTAACCCGTTTTTTTCGACGTAATGACTGGACTAATATGCGCAAAAATGATTAAGAAGCAATATGCAAGTTTCAATTTGCATACATTGAAGTTTGAAGTTTGTTTCATTTTAAATGCCTTTTTAAAAACAAAATAGAAAATACTATTAATTCAGAACGTTCATTATCGATTAGTAACGAACGTTCTGTAATGATCCGTTCTTTAACGATCGTTCTAATCATATAAAAAAAAGTTTAATGATATTTAAAAATTTGCGGAAGTCACAGCGACAAGCATTATTCTTGATATGCAAAATTTTCTAAAATCTTAACCGTTTTACCGATTATCGCCAAATTTAATAAAAACCATCCTTTAATGATAGTCTATGTTATAAAAATTAGGCCCATGTCTCAAAAAGTGGGGAAGCTAAAGCGCGAACGGATATTTTTGGGTAATTTCAAAAAGTCATCGATTCTGAGCCACTTCGTTAATTTCTATAAACATTGCAGTCAATATGGCGAATGTACTGCTTTAATTGTGTGCAAAATTAAAACGCTGTAGCTCAAATCGTTCCCTCCATTGTCTAACTTGGTAACTTGAGCAACCTTCACGCGTAACTAAAAAGCAACCAGTTGCGTTTCTTAAAAAAATAACCGCATCACGATTACGATTTCGTAGTTACCAAATCGTAACCGACAACCAAAAGACGACGATCGATAAAGATTAAAAAACTATCATTGAACTGGCCGGTCTTGAGAAATAACTTAAAAGGAATCAATTCAGTAACTATAAAGCAACTTTGACTTTTTGGTTATGTCTGGTGATCGTTTTGGAAACACGCCCGAAAAGGAACCATTTGGCTATTATTTTCGTTCAGCCCTCAGAAATAAGCTAAACGCAATGAAATTAGTAACAGGTGCTATCCGGTTGAAGGACGGCAAAGCAACAAAAAAGCAGCTAGCAATCGGAAAAGCAACTGATTGCCCAAGTTTCGAGGACAGCCAGTACAATTTCTCAGGGCCCTTACACACACACATATACACAGTGCGCGCGAGCAAACACACACACACATATACATTAGGGCGATTTTTTTTTCGACAATTTTTTTCTTCTCAGTCCCCACCTGAAATTTTGTTGGATATGTCGAAAAACAAATTCCCTTAAAGTTACAGCCCTTAATATTAATTCTAAGTACTTTCCCCTAGCGTGAAAAGATTTTCCATCTAAAATGCACGTAAATAGATTTTTTTTTTTTTTTTTCAAAATTCTATAACTCAGCCGCATTTTATGCTATCATATTGTTCTTGGTTTCGATTTACTCAGAATAAAACAATCTAGAAAAGTGCCTATTGCGGCGAAAGTGTAAATTGTACTGGTGAGTTGGTACGGGTCACTGAAGTTGATTTTTACCCAAAATTCTCGTTTTTTTGCTGTTATCTCCGAAACAATTAACTTTACGAAAAAAATGCAGATGAAAAATTTGTTGGAAATTTAATTTCCTACAAAAAAGGACCTATCGACCCAATTGCTTAGATCAATATTTCTTGAGATATTGAACTTTATTTGTTTTAATTTTTTTTATTATTTAATATTTCATAATTTATAAATTTTATACTACTCATAAGTTAATGTTCAATATCTCAAGAAATATTAATCTAAGCAACTGGGTCGATAGGACCTTTTTTGTAGGAAATTAAATTTCCAACAAATTTTTCGTTGACATTTTTTTCGTAAAGTCAATTGTTTCGGAGATAACAGCAAAAAAACGAGAATTTTGGGTAAAAATCAACTTCAGTGACCCGTACCAACTCACCAGTACAATTTACACTTTCGCCGCAAAAGGCACTTTTTTAGATTGTTTTATTCTGAGTAAATCGAAACCAAGAACAATATGACAGCTTAAAATGCGGCTAAGTTATAGAAATTTGAAAAAAAAAAAACATTTCATCATCCCGAAGCCTTCTCTACGGGGAAGCAAAGAAAAATATTTTAGCAATAGAACGTAAAAACAATCGTTGATAAAACAATGCATTACGAGGAATTGAAAATGATGGGACATCAGACTGTACATTCTCCAGTTCCTTTTTTACCTCCCCTCCAACTGCCCAATCACTAGAAAGGCGTTTGTCTGTGGTTAGTAATAAGGAACATAAACATATTTAGCGAAAAATCTATCAAACATCACCGAGTTAAAAACGTATATAATATGCGAAAGTAACTAAAAATGCGATTGGAAGATCGTCCTGCAGCGATTATATTATATATAATATATATTTTGCACGTTCGTGTTTTTTTCGAGTTATAAATGAGTTTATCTTGCGTGTATAATCTGGAGAATCGAAAATAGAGGTAAAAGATGGCGCCTCATGGGTCTTCTGTCTTCTTAGTGTGTATATATAGTCGTAGTAGTGTCATGACGATGGTGAGAGTTTTTTTTCATCGTGAAACACAGAGTACATTGTATTTTTTAGCCAAACGGTGAGACTTTTTCTCACAATGCTCGGTAGATATATTAAAAATATTAATGAAACATTGTAGTGCGCTACAGCGAGAGGGCAAATTCCCGTGGCAATTGACCGTAAAACGCTGTTTGCTCCGTTGTAGAATAACGAGAACACGATTTCTTCATCGTCTATATGCTCTTTCTATGCGTATTAAAAAGGCTTGCGAAGAAGAGGGGAGAGAGGATTAACTCAATCGAGAGTAATGATTCTAAGTGCGAATAGAGTATATTTAAGATGCACTAGTTATGATGCCGCAAAAACAATTCATTCGGGGATAGTGTGTTCTATGATATACGAGGTCTGTTAAAAAAGTATCGCGAATTTTGAATTTCCGCGGGCTACGTATATTCGATGTTTTTTTCGATTGGAGCAAATTCGACCCAAATTTGCTCCAGAGGATCGTAACTGGTGACGAATCATGGGTTTATGGTTATGACGTGGAAACGAAAGCTCGATCATCGCAATGGAAGCTGCTTTTTTAGAATAGGCAAAAATCGAAGACAAGCCAAAACACGTCTAACCAAAACAGCTGTCAACAATTAACTAAACATTCAAAATGGCCGATTTTTTCAGCATAAGTGAGGGACATGAGTACCAACCTAACGCCACAAAAAAATCGAAAATCGAATATATGTAGCCCGCGGAAATTCAAAATTCGCGATACTTTTTTAACAGACCTCGTATACGGCATTCTACGCATTTATCTTTTCGATACATTTCCGAGAGACATTTTGAATAATATGCGCGGTCATGTTTCGTGCAATTTCGTTCAAGTTTTATTTTTTTACTACGAAACTTTTATGAATCCCGTTTTGACGATTTTATAATCCAATCTATACTTACGCCCGAACATTCACTAATTTTGTCAGTAAAATATAAAGTTCCTTTACTGATGAGAAAAAAAAATGAAGAGAATAATTTTTTTTATGTGCCAATCAACTTTAGGAGGCCGACAAAATTATAAGGAAAATTTCGTGTTAGAAAGATTACAAAACCAGTGAAAATTTCGACATCGCTATAGATTTCATCAAAACTCCTCATATGCCTTCATGTATCAAAACTATTTCCGAATTTTCGATGCGGTCATTCCAAAATGAGGGAGAGGTAGGGGCGGAATAGTATAAAACGAATATATTGACGGATATTGACCATAATATTCATTGAAAAATTTTTTCAAAGATGTTTTCTTCAATCCTTAAAGAAAGTCCTTTAAAATGGTACTCCACTCGCCAGGACAGATGAATTTTTGTTCTTTTGCGATCACTTTTTGGCTTGTCCACATTCCCAAATTTTTTTTACTTTTAAATGACTCGGGCGCCATCTTTGGAACATTCCACTCTAGTTGCATACTAAATTTCAAGATCATAGGTCAAACCGTTTAGGAGATAGAGACCTGTGACAGAAGGACAGACGGACGGACAGACAAATTTTTCTTGGAAACGGTTCATTCAAATTAAAGAAAAATAGTGGATTTTTTTTTTTTGGTAATTAGTAAATACTGACGACCCAACTATTTTTTTTCCATTCTATTAAGCCGCGTTTCCGAGAAAAATCTCTTAGCAAATATTTCTCTATCTCTCTCACAGTGTATACAAGCGCCGGAAAGTGTTTACGCCTCCTCTAAAGCCACTTCAGAGTTATAGAACTTTGCTTTTCTAACCTCAACACACATACACACACATCCATTCGGACATTTTTAGTAAATGTGTTCTACCGACGTTTTAACACATTTTTAACCCATTGGCATTGAAATCTGAGAGAAAAAAAATTTCAAGTTTCCTCTACGAAATAGCAATGTAGCATTTTCTAAAAGATTAGATTTAAAAATCTGAAATAATTCACAAAAAGTTTGTTCAATTGTCTGTGCTACATGCTGCGACAAAAGATTTCTTTTTATTCTGCGGTCTCGTTGAAAAAAGTGGATTTTGGAGAAGAATGCTCTGACAATAATAGCGATCGATGGTAGAGTACGGAAAAGACGTACACAATGATAATAATTGCAAGAAATTTCCGAGGATAGTGTGGTGAAAGAGTATAGTATCAAAGCGGAGAAAGCAGTACAGCAAGACCTCGATTTTAAGAACACACTGAAACCGGAAGTTCTGCCTAAGCCTCTACAACACAACCAGTCACTCACGCGCTTATGGCCAGTACCGTATCATACCATATGATTGGGGCGCCCTTTTTCGTTATGTTTAGGGTTATGTATGTCCATATTCTTTAGAGAAGTACATTACGTTGTACCAACGTGCAAAAAACCTAACCTAAAAAGGCCCCAATGACTTTTGCGAGAAACACAACAATGGTCCTGGCCGTCGTGACGTGTGATGGGCCCCACCGTGCATAAGCGAGGCAAAAGAGTGGGGATTTTCCCCACCGAAAATTGAACTCTTTAGAGTCGAGTTCCTAGGCCCGTTTCCTCCGACTCGGTTCAAACGGATTTAATTTTTTTTTGTATAATTTGGGGTTGGCTGAACTTAGCTTAAACTTCAATGAAGGTTCGGCTGAACCGAGATCAAACTTCAATGAAGGTTCGGCTGAACTTAGCTTAAACTTCAATGAGGGTTCGGCTGAACAGAGCTTAAACTTCAATGAAGATTCGGCGGAACTTAGCTTAAACTTAATGAAGGTTCGGCTAAACTCGGCTTAAACTTCAACGAAGGTTCGGATGAACATAGCATAAACTTCAATGAAGGTTCGACTGAACCTAACTTAAACTTCAATGAAGATTCGGCTGAACCGAGATCAAACTTCAATGAAGCTTCGGCTGAACTTAGCTTAAACTTCAATGAAGGTTCGGCTGAACAGCGCTTAAACTTCAATGAAGGCTCGGCGGAACCCAACTTAAACTCCAATGAAGGTTCGGCTGAACCGAGCTTAAACTTCAATGAAGGTTCGGCCGAACTTAGCTTAAACTTCAATGAAGGTTCGGTTTAACAGAGCTTAAACTTCAATGAAGGTTCGGCGGAACTTAGCTTAAGTCTAATGAAGGTTCAGCTGAACTCGGCTTAAACTTCAACGTTAGTTCGGATTAACGTAGCATAAACTTCAATGAAGGTTCGACTGAACCTAACTTAAACTTCAAGGAAGGTTCGGCTGAACTGAGCTTAAACTTCAATGAAGGTTCGGCCGAACTTAGCTTAAACTTCAATGAAGGTTCGGGTTAACAGAGATTAAACTTCAATGAAGGTTCGGCGGAACTTAGCTTAAGCTTAATGAAGGTTCAGCTGAACTCGGCTTAAACTTCAACGGAGGTTCGGTTGAACGTAGCATAAACTTGAATGAAGGCTCGACTCAACATCACTTAAACTTCAACGAAGGTTCGGCTGAACCGAGCGTAAACTTCAATGAAGGTTCGGCTGAACTGAGCTTAAACTTCAATGAACGTTCGGTTGAACCGAACTTAAACTTCAACGAAGTTTCGAGTGAACTGAGCTTAAACTTCAATGAAGGTTCGGCTGAACTGAGCTTAAACTTCAACGAAGGTCCGAGTGAACTGAGCTTAAGCTCCAATGAAGGTTCGGCTGAACTGAGCTTAAGCTTCAACGAAGGTTCGACTGAACTGACCTTAAACTTCAACGAGGAATCGGTCGCTAGTGAATCTGACAAAAGTGTGGGATGTTGAAAGGTTTGTGGAGAACTGGTAGAATCATTTTTGCGATACGGTTAGTATATCTCACTTCGTGTTCTGGCTGATACATACATACTGTCCATGAATGGGTATTCAGATCTTGCTCTTCTTTCGAGCGTATACTGTATATACGGTTATGTTTGCATCGTGCACACACGCAGGAAGAAAGTTAAAAGGAAAGGAAACGGGGAACACGTGCGGCCTTCGATATAGAATGTATACGCTTCAAAGTTTATTAAGGAAAATGGCGTATGATCTTTATCTTTTTAATCCTTCGATGAGCCCGAAGTGCACTTGATATTTTCCTTTTTTTATAAAAATCTTCAAACCCCATTAGAATAATAATCAATTTTTGTAATTTTCATTCTTTTCACGTCGATGGACCATCTTTGCCCTTCTCGGAAGAATCCTTTTTCTTGTATCCCTGCACGTAACCGTCGTTTGACCCGGAATCGATTCGTCCTTCTTTGCCCTTGCCACGTCCGTCTTTGTCAAATCGTTCCTTGTGCGCCCCAGTGTATTTGGACGTATCGGTTAATCTTCTAACAGCTTCGTTTGCAGCGCTTTGCTAAACAGATAGAAATATTGGACGATGTGACATAAAAAAAAGTTAATCGACATATTAATCGAGTTGAATTGAAAATAATTTTTTCCTCCAAGACTTCACAGTGCGCAACTGGAAATGGCGCCTTACCGCGACGATATTGTCGCTTGGGTCTCATGGCGGCCCAGAAGTTTCAGACTTTGTCGTTATCGATTCCTACTCCAATCACTTTGAGAACCAAAAGTCAATTATCATTTTGCAAACTAAATAGCTCATTTAATTTGACAGCAATGTAAGAGTACTTTCATTTAAAGTGTGTTAGACACCTTTATTCAAACAAAATGAAGCGTTAATGACATATTGTCCGAGGATTGAAACCTTGGAATATGATAAACATTTTTTTTCAGTTCGACACTGATTTGACTTCGAAGTAAAATAATCTCGTAATTCCCTCAATGCGAAACTAGTGGTCGAATCACGAAACAACAACAAAATGGGTGGACATTCGAACATTCGCGTTCGACGCACCCAATCGGCTAAAATACTGGCCAAACTGAAAAGAAACTGTACTGTCCGGGCAAATATAACTTGATAAACATGTTCAATTAAACACCACCAATAAAGCATGTTCTATGATTATAATTGTTTTCGTGAAAACAAAATTTTTCTCGAGATTTTTATGTTGTCGACTCGACCGATCTCGCTGAAACTTTGCACACATCCTTTGTTCGTTGCCATTTTTCAAAAAGTTTATAACGATTGTCAAGTTTTACAGGACATTGACTTGTCAAGAAATGTTGGTGGTTGCTCTAACTTTCGCAAATTTTGAGATATTGAGTTTCGTTTTCGTCTATAAATAGAAAATTATTAAACTACGGTTGGTATTGAACTTGGTTAAAATCTGTCAAAGCGTTTGGATCTTATGAATTGTCGTATTTTTCAATATATGACTGTGAACAATCTTAAATTCCGCAAATTATGAGATATCCAGGAAATTTTTTTTTACACGAATTCAGGGCAGCACCGCGCTTCTGCAGATTCCAACTGTACACCTACCCAACTGTCACGACCAAACTGACACGAGCATACGAATATTTCGCAATATTGTCACGACAAAACTGTTGCCGAACAAAAAACTCTCACCATTAAAACTGTCACCGCACAAACTGTCACCACTCAACTCTCCTGAATCTCTATTCGACACGTGCAGAAATCTTCATGAACAAAACTATCACCGTCCAAACTGTCACGGTCTCAACTGTATTCTGCGCAACTGTAACCCAGCAGAATAGTCCCCGTCTACAATGTCAGGGCGTCTACTGCATTCTGCACCAACCGTCACCGTTCCAACAGTCACCGCACAAAACTGTCACCGCGCCAAGGCGCGGTAACTAACTCACACGGGTATAAGCTGACCTCGTAGATAAGAGCGCTCGGGCTGCTTCACTAAACGCGGCGCAATAGCGCGCGGTATTTCGTGCGTGTCCGCTATTACCGATCGCTGAACACAAGTAAGTTCGCGCGGTGCGAAGGCTGTGGTCGAGACGACAGCGGCGAATGACGTAAGTATTAGTGGACACGCACGAAATATCGCGCGCTGTTGCGCCGCGTTTGGTGAAGCAGCCCGAGCGCTCTTACCTACGGGTACAGCGTCTACGAGTGTGAGTTGGGTAAATCTCGCGTTAAGCGGTGACGGTTGGTGACGTGACAGTTTTGCCCGTGACAGTTTTGCCGGTGACAATTGCCGCGGTCACAGTTGCTGCGGTGACAATTTAAGCGGTGACAGATTAAACGGTGATTGTTTAGACGGTGACAATTCAGACGGTGACAGTTTAGATGGTGAAGGTTCAGACCGTGACAGTTTAGACGGTGATAGTTTTGTTCTTGAAGATTCTGCACGTGTCCAATAGAGATCGGTGAGAGTTGAGTGGTGACAGTTTGTGCGGTGACAGTTTTAATGGTGAGAGTTTTGTTCGGGAACAGTTTTGTCGTGACAATATTGTGAAATATTCGTATGCTCGTGTCAGTTTGGTCGTGACAGTTGGGTAGGTGTACAGTTGGAATCTGTAGAACCGCGGTCCTGCCGAATTCAGTGTCATCAACGGATGTTTGGTAGGGAATTTGACGACAAACGGTGGATCGGTTAAAATTTTATGAAATATCAAAGTTCTTTTGATTTTTCTAAAAAGAAGTTTGGAATCGATGAATTCGAAGTATGAATTCGAAGTATCCGGAAGCAATGTGCAAATTATAAACTTGCACATTGCTTCCGGATTATTTTATCTTGGTGGCAAAGCTTCCTCCAAGGAGCCAAAATTGACGAAACTTGTTTATAGAGGGGGCTTTGTGAACGACATAAAATAATCAGGAAGCAATATGTAAGTTTCTAATCTGCACACTCTTTTTTCTCATTGCAACCAAATTATATTAATACGGTAATCTCTATCTAAAGTGCAGATAGACACTTATAATCACACAACAAAATACTCACAGTTACATTGGTGAGGCCAGGAGCTCCACAAGATGCCATTTTGTCCTTGATGATTTTCGGGTCGATACCTTTGCTGCCGGCGAGATCGTCAATATACTTGTTGTAGTCCTCAATTGATAAAGCTTTTTGTCTGAAATTTGTAATTTCCTAATATTAGTCGATGAGTAACGATCGGCTAATCTCGATCTTCGAGGCTTCGGCGATCTCCCACGTTAACGCGGTAGTCTGGTCTAGAGCGAGATTTTTGACGTCACTTCTAATGTGCAATAATTTTTAAACCGTTGAAGTTGTCTTGATGAAAATTTACACGTGAATTTATTGATCCTTAGACAATACTTGTACATTAAAAAAAAAATTATTTTAAATATTTTCATGTAGTTTTTTGCCTTGTTGCAACATGGTGCGCCGAAAGCCGCCTCAATCGGCGCCCACTCTGGATGATGTTGTATGCATCTGAAAAAAAAAATATATATATATTCTCAATATGTATGAGTATTCTGAGCACTGGTAGCAGAATTGGTACTCAAAAAAAATTTTTGACAAATAGCGGCCTGTTGAACTTTTATTAATGATATTTCATACATTTTCGGGTATTCGACGAGTTATAAAATGTCGGCAAAATTATTGTTCGACTCAATTCTGCTACCAGTCCTCAGAAACAGGCTACCTAAGGTACGTGCAAAATTTGAGCTCGATCGGTCCATTAGTTATCGAGATATCGTGGGCGCCAATTTCAAAAACATAGTTCTGAGATAAACGCGTTCAAAGTTTTGACACCGTTCAATGAGCGACTCAGTAGCCTCCGCGTTAGCTGCTTCCCGACCGCGCTACCTGAGCGCGCGGCTTGCTTAGAATTTTTATTTCTCGGCTATTTTTTGAAATATCAATAAACGGTTTTCAGGAGCGTATGAAGAAAGGTCTGAGGAATAAGAAAATGAAAACAAAAGAAAAATCGATTTTTTCAAATTTCTAGACCAGACTACCGCCCAGTATTGGCCTCGGTCAATAATGGGATGGGTGACCACTTAACCGTGTACTGGCTTGCGCGCCGACTACTGAGCGTGAGGCAGTTTTTCAGAGTTTCTGATGGGCGACACAACTAAAACTCGGTAAAAATAAGAGCCGTTTGTACTGGCACGGGTTTCCCGCAGTTTCCCCGTGACCACAGCGAATGCGATACAGTTCCCCCTAGGAAAAAGATATGTCGCGAAATATCTCGAAATGCGATTTATTTCTGAAGTCGGCTAACTCGTCATTATGATTGGCTGTCGATGTCGTGCTGGAAGTTCGTTCATGTGCGTACTTCAGACCGCACGATTGTAAACGACGAACTTAAGCCAAAAGCAGCGGGCGCGTTGCCCACACCGATTCTAGTATAAATAAAATATCACATACTTCAGCTTGTTGAAGCATATTGCTGTGTCAGTGGTCGTGATTTTTTTATCGAAAATCTTTGCTTGCTTCATCCATTTGTCACTCTGTGACAGAGTAAGAGTTGTACCGTTGGATTTTGTATCGCCGAATTTTGAAAATGCCGCAAATTGTGCTTCGAATGTTGCCATTGTAAAATCTTATTTTTTAAAATTGTTCCCGTTACGAAATTATTTTTGATATATTTTTTTTTGTAGTTTTATTGATTTCAAATGATAATTCGAAGAAAACGCACGAACGCGTGTCACGGAAAATTTTTGAGCTTGTTGGACAAAAGATCGATAGTCAATTGATAGACAAATTTCTTTTGTCGTCCTAACGATCTTAGCGACGATATCCAAGGCATAGCTGACACAGAACGGTATCGTTCGTATCTGATGATACGAATTTTACAGATTTTTTTTAAGCTCCTGTATACAGAATAAACGTATAAACCATTTTTTTTTAAGTTTATTGCCAACTCGATACAAACAAAAAGTGGAACTTTCTTAAAAAAAAAACTTTTATGTGTAAAAAAATCAATTAACGTCATTTTTTTCCTTTTATGCAATAAACACAAATATTGCGTTAAGTATTTTATTTGAAAACTTATAAATACTCAAAATTAAAGAAGCTACTGTGCTGCTGGGTAGTCAAATTTTTTAAATCCTTTCTAAAAATTGTCGTGTCTTCAATGACAGTAAGAAAGAATGATTTGTACTGTCGTATGTGTCAGAGAAAGAAAAATATTTGCAGCATCGGGTTCGTACACAAAAAACACGATTTGTGACAATATTTAACGATATGTATGTTGGTTGCGGTGTTTTTTTTTAAGTATGAACCAATCCATTTTTTTTGTACGTATTTCGTTACAAATATTTTTACCTGTTAACAACACATATGGCATTATAAACTATGCTTCATTATTGTCGAGTAACTCACAATCGTTCATAGAAAGGATTTTTCACAAAGTTAACACTCATTTTTGTGTAATGTGAAACGCAGCAGTTGATTCGACAACTTACAAATTATTAAACATAAATAGAAATCTTTATTTACTAAACAAAAGAGCCCGATATAGATTATCAGAAACTGAATGTAAATTTTAGCCATTTATACGAAAATGGCTAAAACGCAAAGAAAGGAACTTTATTTTTCGAAGTTAACGAAAATTATTTTGTGCGGCTGTACAAAATAGATTTAGGGGGATTTGAAGCACGAGGGCGATACCAACAGTATTTTTCAATTCGATTTGTTTGTTGTTTTTTTTTCACGTATATTAAAGAGATTTTAGTCGAGAATGCTGGAAAATAGATGAAAATTTTTCATCAAACATGTATTAATTTTCTCTGTTTTCGATTTGTATGGCCATAGCGAACAATATATCAGCCATTGCACGAAGATCAAATTCATCAATCTCAACAAGATCGGCTAGTCTTGTGGCAAGTGCCTTGACGGTTTGCTGTGTCCAACATAATAAACGAGTGGCGCAGAGTACAACCGATCCACCCAGATAAAATGAATTCACTTCCATCGCCATCGATTCCTTTTTTTCCTTCTCCGTTCTGGCTAATCGTCCGTTAACCATAAACTGGAGATTGGAGTACAGCTGATTATGCTATAAAAATGAAATTGTTTGAGCTTTGAAGCGTAGATACTTAAAAACTGAAACGAACATAAGGTACAAATTTCAATTTGTATATCCCCATTCTCTTTTTTGGAGATTTCCATATCTTCTTTTATGAGCAAGTTGGCTTTTAACATTTTGTCTTCCTCATCGAGGAAACTAGGTTAAAATTCGAAAATGAGGAGGAAGCGATGTCGAAGTTTCAATTTGCACCTTTTTTCATTCTCTTTAGATTGTTTTGTTTGAGTTTGAAAGATCATTTTCGAATCATTTTTCGAAAGCGGAATTTCGAATTCTTCGAAGACTGAATGTGGAATCATTTTTCAAAAACGTCATAATTTTTTATATAATCTTAACAAACTTTTCGTTTCTCACCAAATTGAGTATTAAACATGTAACTGTAAATTACAGTTATAGAGAAATTACAAAGAAAAATGTTATGTCACAAAATTTGAACACTTTCATCGATTACCATCAAACTTAATAACCAAACATACTTGAACCCTGGCCTATTTGTGTACAAAGTTCTGGCTCGATAACTAAATATTTACGAAAGTTATAGCAATAATAAATATTTTTTGGAAAATAAAAAATCCTGCACATTTCTCATGCTCGAGTGATTTGAATGACAGTTGGAGAAAATAAAGATAGTTGACTGCTCCACCTGTGTGGCCAAATTTGAGCGCGACCACTGAAGGCATTGCCGAGATATAGCTGATTTGATTATCACATACGGACACACACACACGGACATTTTTTCCAAATGTGATTTTCCGGCGTTTCGGCACAATTAAAAAAAAATTCCATGACAAATTCGAAAAAAATGTTTTCCACGAAACCAAATTGTCAAAGCTTCCTCTATGAGCAAACGATGGAAATAAAATGTGCAAACATTTTTTCTTCGGTGCAATATTTAAATGGCATCCTTTCGTTTTCTCCACTCTAGCTTAAAAGTTACAAACATTTTCTTAGGGGTGAAACGGTTTTTATGATTTAAGATGTATAAAGAAACCGACAAGCCCGAACAAACCTTCCATTCAAGCAAACGAAATTATTCAATTATTCATATTATTATTATTGTTGCTGCTGCTGCTGCGACTACCATTTTTATTTTATTTAACTTATGATAATTTTGGTTTTCTACCTGTAAATAAGATAGATCCAGTAAATGTACAACTATCTCGAATATCTGTGGTGTTTTCTCGAGTCCTATAGCTGATAGAAGAATTTCGACGCAATCCAATGGTGTACCCGTCGGTATTTTGAAACCGACGGTTTTGAATACCTTGAATTCCGACGAAAAAATTGTGTTCGGCGTGTACTGTTGTTTATCATCGATCTCCCCAAGAATGGAGATCACCTGAAAAAAATTGTTAAGTATGAAAATAAAATTCAAATGAATGACGCAGACAAATAATTTCAGCTTTATAAATTTAACAAAATTTTGTGTGTCATGTTTTATCTCCGATGGTAAAACAGTGCCGGCAAAACAAATCCCTGTAATACTCGAAAAAAATTTCGAGAAATACTTTTTTCAGATTAAAAAATGTTTAGATATTTTTCGAAAAATTCATTAAGGGGCAACACCACTGTACATTTTTCAGAAAATCGATTTTTTTTATTTATTACGCTTAAAAGATGCTTTGAACCTTCTAGAATATGGGGCAATAAGTTTTGTACCTGAGAGAAATTTTTTTCATTGAAATTTAAACAGTCGAATTTTTCATTATTTCATGTCAGTAACACATTTCAAAACTTTAAACGTGTTTTTCTCGAAACGCGATTTTTCGAAACGGCACGCAGCATAACTCCAACAATTTTCATTTTCTTCATTTGAATTTTTGACAATATGTTTGAAATAACATTTTGAAGTGATATACGTACGGGATTTTCCATAGGATCATTTAAATATTATTTATTAAGAAATGATTACCTTTTTTTGTCGATAATTGAACGTCTTCATTTAAATACTCGCCAATCATACAAAAATTAATATTTTTAAAATCCCCTACATACTTGACTAGCTATGAGCATGTAGACTAAGTGATTTTATTTATATTTTCCAGTTTCAAAAGTGCACCAGCTATACTGCGTGCTGCAGAGCGCCTCAAATTCGACAAGCCACTCGAGAATGGCTCTAGTGTCTCCATTTATTAATATTTGTTGATGATAATTTTTCGTTTTATACTTAAATATATGCTTAATAACTTCCTCGAATATTATTACTCTACTATCTTTTCTTCAATCCAAAAGAAATCATAAAAAAACGCTTTTTCAAGGCTGTTACAGTAGTTTCGGTTCTTAAACCATAAAATCTAAGCCGCCATGAGATTTTATCAAAATTCCACTTTATACGGAGGCGGTACTGCTTTACTCGGGAGCGCGGTTACAGCCCACGTAGAAAAATTGTAACGGCCGAGCGTTGGGTCAATACTGGTTGCCGTCGTGCCGGTACTGGCTGTCAGTATTGGGCCAGTACAGATTCGGTACAGGAGTGTAATAGCCGGCCGTTATACTGGCACCAACGGTCGGGCCAGTACCAGTTATTTAATTGGCCCGAACTTTGGCCCGAACTTTGGCCCGGACTTTGGCTCTGACTTTGGACCAGACTTTGGCCCGGACTTTGGCCCAGATCTGGCAAACGATTTTGCCGACGCTGAAAAACTTCTGGCTTACTACTGGCACCAACGGTCGTACCAATACTGGTTATTTCATTGGGCCGGATCTTGGCAGACGATTTTGCCGACGGTGCAAATTAAATCTCAGCGAGAAATGACAAATTAAATAAATATCGAATCGACGTCTTTTAGACACTTTTGGCGTCTAGTAGACGCCGAACCAATGTCTATTTAAATTCTACTTCTCTCCGGGAGTAATTTATATTTCTTTCTACCACGTTACCAGATGTTTCCTAAGCAGCACACGTACGTCCAAAGGATGTACTTTGGACGTAAGGACGTTCTCCGGATGTTTTTAGGACGCCCTTTGGATGTCTGTGTTGTCTGGGTAACCTAATCTACAATTACATTACAGAACGCAACTGTTAAAGTAAAATACTCTCAGTATTGGCATTTTTTATAGCCCAGTACTAAGCCTGTATCGAAGCCAGAGCTTGGCCGTATTTTATAGCCTATTTTGGCCCAGATCTGGTTATTTATACCGGCCCGTAGTGCGGCCAGATTGACAACCAGTACTGGCACAAGACGATATTTTATACTGTCCCAAAGCTTGGCCAGATTGTCAGCCAGTACTGAAACAATACTGGCTGCCAAAGTTTGGCCGCCAATACTGGCCCAAAGCTTGGCCAGTAGAATTCAACCAGTACTGGCATAAGACTGTATTTTATACTGGCCCGTAGTATGGCCCATAGTATGGCCAGATAGTCAGCCAGTACGGGGCCAGTACTGGCGGCCAAAGCTTGGCCAGTAGAATTATACTGGCAATTTCTACGTGGGAGATTGCAATGCTGTAGCCATGCTTTTGCTGAAGCTACTGGAGCACACACACACAGACACGGTGTCTAAATGTGATCCTCCGACATTATTTTAACAGATTTAAAAATTATAGCCCCCGATAACCTGACATTTCTGTTTCACCCCCACAAAACTCCCTCTAACAACCGAGGATTGAATATACATTTTTCAATCAAAAAAAATATCATGGTAGACGAAAAAAGTTTCACGAACCTGCGATATTCCCAAACCCATCGAGTGCGAGTCCATTTTACTCGCAATCTGTATACACGACATTAGGCGAAGTTTCGCGTTACCGGAAATTCTATTGCACATTTGATTCCAAGCGTTGACGCTCGAACCCCTTACCTTCCCGCTGTCGGAGTAAGCTTCCCAAAAATGATTGCACATGAATTTGTCATAGAGATAAAGTGCGGTGTAACGGGTGTTCGGCGCGAGCTCGCAAAGTTCGGCTATCGCGAACAGTTCCTTGACAATCGGCGGAGGAACCGCTGCGTCACGAAATCAAAGTTAAAAACAAAATAGCAATAATAAGATTTACCGAAAACGAATTTTCGAAATATTTCAATGATATCGTTTAAACGTACCCATAAAGGGCACCCAAAATTGTTTGCCATCCTCGATTACACGCTCACGTGTACGATTGACTTCGTGAATGTACTTCAACCAATCGTAGAGCAACGGTTCACGTACTCCTTTTGACGATAACAGGGAAATCTTCCGTTAAGTTACCACTTCAGGCGCCATTTCATGAGCAGTGAAAAGACACCATTTCACGAGTAGTGAATAGCAGTTTTTTTTCTGTAATTTTACTAGTAAGTAAGTAAAAAAAAAAAACGACTGCTTTGCTGGATTTCTCGGAAAGAAATCGCGTTCAAAAAGTTAATCTCAAATATCTTGCTGACATATTTCAATGTCACGTCGTAAAGTTATTTAGACTAAGTTTGCGTTGTATCATATTTCGTTTCATGGCGACCGCAACGGCGGCCGACAATGAGTACTGTAAGAAATACGAGGTCTGTTCAAAAAGTATCGCGAATTTTGAATTTCCGCGGGCTACGTATATTCAATTTTCGATTTTTTGTGGCTTTAGGTTGGTACTCATGTCCCTCATTTATGCTGAAAAAATCGGCCATTTTGAATGTTTAGTTAATTGTTGACAGCTGTTTTGGTTAGACGTGTTTTGGTTTGTCTTCGATTTTTGCCTATTCCAAAAAAGCAGCTTCCATTGCGATGATTGAGCTTTGGTTTCCACGTCATAACCATAAACCCATGATTCGTCACCAGTTATGACCCTCTGGAGCAAATTTGGGTCGTCGCGGACCGAGTCTAACAGCTCCTTAACAATGTTAACGCGACACTGTTTTTGTTCGAAATTATTGGATTTACTCTCATAACGATACTGAGAATTAGCCAATAAAGAAGTGAGGGTTACAAAAACCACTCGACATCGATGGCGCCGGAGAGTCGGCTGAGAGTTGACATAACCATAAACATGGGCAGTGATTTCTTGGGAAGAAAGAACTAAGCTTTCTTTCTTCACGTGACGAATATGCTTTTGGTCTTTGTGACCAGCCTTTAGTCTTCTGAAGTATTCCGGAGAGTTAAGACAGATCTTCCTCGTGTGTCAAGAATAAAATTCAAGTTCAAATATAATTTACTGCGTTATACATTATTTATCTACCCATTCCCAATAGGTTATGGGCCCAGACACATTGTGCATTAACTGTGTATTTTAAAGAATTAAGTGAACTTATTGTAAGTGAGATTTTGCGTGTTATAGTGTTGAAATTGAGTGACAATGGATAAGTCAAAGGACAGGAGAAATATAACGCCATTCAATGGCAGTAAATACAATGCATGGAAACATCGAATCAGGAATTTATTATTTGAACTAGATGTGCTTAAAGTGATTGACGAACAACCTCCTGATCCAGTGACAAGAAAGAGGAAGAAAGCTGAACGAGTTGCTAAATATGTTATTGTTGAATATTTAGCTGATGTTTGCCTCAAGTATGATACACCTACAAGCACTGCAAAATCTATTCTGAAGAGTTTAGATAATATTTATGAGAGAAAAGTGCTGCGACCGAAGTATCAGTTCGCAATCGCCTGAGCAGATTAAAAATGAAAAATGAAAACGAAGATACCAGTGCCAAAGTATTACAAGTCGGAACAGAAGCTCCCCGAGCTAATCAAAATTATCAACCAAAAGGACAACGCGGAAATCACAGAGAAAAATCAACAACACCGTGCAGATCGAAACAGAACGATCTATACAATTCAAACGGTACAATCGGAGGCAGCAAATAATACATCCGGATTTGCTTTTATGACTGGCGAGTATGAGGAGTATGCTGGTGACAAATTAATGTTCCTGTTGGACTCAGGAGCATCAGATCATCTGGTCAACACAGACACCATCTTCTCAGAAGTGATTGAGCTACACCCACCAATGAAAATTTCTGTAGCGAAAAGTGGCGAATTTATCAATGCAACGAAGAAAGGGAAAATCAACGTCACGAGTAATCTGGGAGTTCACGTGGCTCTTGAAGATGTTCTCTATTCCCCAGAGGTGCCATACAATTTGCTGTCAGTAAGAAAAATGCAACGGGCAGGGATGACAATCATCTTCAATGAAACAGGAGTACAGATAAGCAAAGACGGTGAAATGGTAATGTACGGTAAACCATTAAATAATTTAGTGTCTGTTGAATTCGAAATTACAAAAGGCGTAAATTCTCACGTATACAATATTAATGGGAATAATTACGATTTATGGCATCAAAGATTAGGTCATATTGGTAAAACAAAATTTTTAAGAGCTGAAGAATAAACAAATGGTCGAGGATGTGACTCGTCTCGAAAAAGTAATACCAAATGACGATTTATGCGAGGCCTGTATCAATGGTAAACAAGTCCGGTTACCGTTTGAAAAAGCGAAAGATAAAAGTCACATAAAAAGACCATTGTTCATTATTCACACAGACGTATGCGGTCCGATCAGTCCCTCAACAATAAATAACAAAAATTATTACGTATCTTTCATTGATGAATTTACGCACTATACTGTAACATATTTAATTGCGCATAAATCGGATGTGTTCTCGGTTTTTTAAAGACTATGTTGCAAAGAGCGAGGCTCATTTCAATTTGAAGATCGTAAATTTGTATTGTGATAACGGTCGAGAATATTTATCGAATGAAATGAAACAGTATTGCGTACAGAAAGGGATCAGCTATCATTTGACGGTTCCACATACGGAGTCGCGGAACGCATGAATCGAACGATCACCGAAAGAGCACGTGCGATGGTAAACGGTGCAAAATTAGAAAAATCGTTCTGGGGTGAAGCAGTATTAACTGCTACGTATTTAATCAATTTAACATCGACGAAAGCTCTCAAAATTGACAAAACTCCATTTGAATTGTGGCACGGTAAAAAGCCCAAAATAAAGTATTTGAAAATTTTTGGCTCAACAGTCTATGTACATAATAAAACCAGGAAACAAAAATTCGATGAAAAATCCTGGAAAGGTATTTTAGTTGGATTTAAACCAAACGGATACAAAGTTTGGGATGTTGAGACGGAGAAATGCGTAACAGTAAGAGACGTTATTGTTGATGAAATAAATTACCTGAAATCTCGGCCAGTTATGAAAGAAAGAAACTCAGAAGCCACTCACGAAACCGATGCATCGGACATAAAGTCAAAATTAACAGAAATTGTGAGTAAATCTGATATTGATAAATCAGATGGATTCGAACTAAGTAAATCTGATATTGATAAATCAGATGGATTCGAACTAAGTAAATCTGATATTGATAAATCAGATGGATTCGAACTGAGTAAATCTGATATTGATAAATCAGATGGATTCGAACTAAGTAAATCTGATATTGATAAATCAGATGGATTCAAAAGGAGTAAATCTGATATTGATAAATCAGATGGATTCGAAAGAAGTAAATCTGATAGTAAAGGGAAATCAGATACACTGAAGCCGATAGATATGGAAGTAATGAAAAACTCTGAGTTGAGTAAATCTGTACGTGAAACAGATAAATCTGTAGTAAAGGAAACAGATGGTAAACAAGAGAAAAGGAGGAGTGAAAGAATTAAAAATCTTTCTCCTATTTCATACAACGAAACTGAGTCATCCAATGATTACCTCTTGTGTGCTCAGTCAGTTGTTTGTAAAATACCCACGTCATTAGAGGAGATAAAAACAAGAGATGATAGAGCTAAATGGGAGCGAGCGATTGAAGACGAAATAAATTCATTGAAAACAAACAAAACTTGGACATTAGTAACAAAACCAAGTGGTAAAATATTGTGGACTGTAAATGGGTATTCGCGCTTAAAAATGATGAATTTGGAAATCCTACGAAATACAAGGCTCGTTTAGTTGCTCGTGGTTTCAGTCAAAAATATTTAGTAGACTACGATGAAACTTTTGCGCCGGTCGCGAGGATTACAAGTTTTAGATTCATTGTTGCTTTCGCAAATCAACATGATTTATTGATTCACCATATGGATGTTAAAACAGCATTCTTGAATGGTGTATTGAAAGAAGAAATTTATATGAGAGTCCCAGACGGTATCAAATGTAATCAAAATGAAGTTTGCAAATTACACAAAGCTCTGTATGGTTTAAAACAGGCAGCAAGGTGTTGGTTTGAGATGTTTGAGATAGCACTTTTGGAGAAAGGGTTTCAAAATTCCTCAGGCGATCGGTGTATTTATATCCTAGATAAAGGAAGTGTTTGGCAGAACATTTATGTGGTATTGTATGTGGATGACCTTGTGATTACAACGGGTAATATTGAAACAATGCAAAGATTCAAAAATTATTTGATGAACAGATTTCGTATGACAGATTTAAATGAGATTAAATTGTTTTTTGAGAATCAAAATTGAGAGAACTAATGGAAAATTAACATTAGATCAAAGTGCATACATAAAAACAGTTTTAGACAAATTTAATATGCGCGATTGTAAACCTATCGATACACCCCTTCAAATGAAATTGGATTATGAAGCTTTAAATTCAGATGAACATTATGATGCTCCTTGCAGAAGTTTGCTAGGATGTTTGATATACATTATGATATGTACTAGACCGGATTTGAGCAGCGCGGTAAACATTTTGAGTCGATATGCGAATAAAAATAATAAAGAACTTTGGCAAAATTTGAAACGAGTTTTCAAATATCTCAAAGGGTCCGCTGATATTAAACTAACTTATGTTAAAACTAAATTTGTTGATCTCTTGAGCGGATATGTTGATTCTGATTGGGGTGGAAGTGAAGGTACAGATCGAAAAAGTACGACCGGTTATCTGTTTAAATTATATGAACGATGCACGATCTGTTGGAATACAAAGAAACAAGCATCGGTAGCCAGCTCATCTACACAGGCTGAGTACATGGCGTTGTATGAAGCAGTAAAAGAGGCATTGTGGTTAAAATCATTGGCCATCAGCATTAATATAAAAATTTCAGATCCTATTATAATATATGAAGATAACACCAGTTGTATGTGTATTGCAAATAATCCAAGCAGTCACAAGCGATCGAAACACATCGATATCAAGTATCATTTTTCAAGAGAACAAATCGAGAAAAATGTAATAAAATTGAAATTTATTCCCACAGGAAACCAATTAGCGGATGCACTGACAAAGCCATTGCCAGCTGTAAAATTCTTGGAGTTCAAAATCGGATTTGGCCTGGAATAACTCGACTGCTATATATAAGTATATATATATATATATATATATATATATATATATATATATATATATATACATTAAGATGATTATATGAAAATACTGTTTGTGAAATGGTTGGATTGGGTTTTTCTGGGTTTCCCCAATCACTCGCAACTAATGTTGGACCATTTTTAATTAGCCCCAGACACGTAGAGAAAATGCGAGGAAGGTTTGTCATTAGTTTAGTGATAAGATGAAATGTCAATATATATAGATAAATTCAAATTTAAGATTGATACACAGTTAATGCAGGTTTAAGGAGAATAGAGTCGATTGATTTTTGAGGTGGTGTATTGGATTTACTCTCATAACGATACTGAGAATTAGCCAATAAAGAAGTGAGGGTTACAAAAACCACTCGACATCGATGGCGCCGGAGAGTCGGCTGAGAGTTGACATAACCATAAACATGGGCAGTGATTTCTTGGGAAAAAAGAACTAAGCTTTCTTTCTTCACGTGACGAATATGCTTTTGGTCTTTGTGACCAGCCTTTAGTCTTCTGAAGTATTCCGGAGAGTTAAGACAGATCTTCCTCGTGTGTCAAGAATAAAATTCAAGTTCAAATATAATTCACTGCGTTATACATTATTTATCTACCCATTCCCAATAGAAATTGAGCAATTTTGGCACGAATTTCGCGGCGACCCGTCTCACGCCCAAATCATTGGTAAAAATCGAATAGCACGAGCCAATCGATATTTTTAGTTCCTCAGCAACTTCTCTAACGGTGATTCGACGATTGGCCAATATTATTTTCTTCACTTCATCAATGTTTTCGTCTGCTGTAGATGTGCTCGGGCGTCCGGAACGCATTTCGTTGTTCGCATCTTCTCGGCCCTCTGAGAATATTTTGTACCACCGATAAACGTGAGCTTTGGTCCAAGGTAGCTTCACCATATGCCACAGTCAACATTCGGAATGCGTCCGCGCACTTAATTTTGTTTTTCACACAAAATTTGATACAGATTCTTTGATCCATTTTTTGGAATAGGCAAAAATCGAAGACAAGCCAAAACATGTCTAACCAAAACAGCTGTCAACAATTAACTAAACATTCAAAATGGCCGATTTTTTCAGTATAAGTGAGGGACGAGAGTACCAACCTAACGCCACAAAAAAATCGAAAATCGAATATACGTAGCCCGCGGAAATTCAAAATTCGCGATACTTTTTGAACAGACCTCGTAGAAAGAAGAAAGAGAGTTTTTATTTTAAGATGTCCAGAGCACTGGCCCCCTATTTTCTTCAGTTCAGTCTTCAAGTGCACGACCAAGAGTCAAAACCGTGATGCGTCCTTCGTGGTGTTATAAAACAAAGAAGTCAAAGTAAAGTTAATTCTCTGCGTGTTTTTTTCATCTATTTATCCACCCATTTCCAATATGCTTTTTGCTGCTCATAAAATGGCACCTTAAAGCAACGAATAATGCAGATGCGTTATTGTGAAATACACAACGATAAAAAAAAAAGGCGCACAATGAAACTTTACACATTGCTTTCTCGTTATTTTTCTTCATACACAAAACTGTCTATACGAATAAGTGCATGGCTTTTTTTATAAAGGACGATTTGTATATGCGTAAAATTTGAAATTCTTGTGCAAATTTAATTAAAAACGATAGCAAATAACTTTGGAGGCTTGAAGATCTCGTTCTTTGCAATATGCCAGAGTACATGCCTATATATGCTCAGACATTTTGTCTAAATGTAATCTTCCGAAGTTTTGACAAACTTTCTTACACACTCGGCATTGAAAACTCGAATGTGTTCTGTTTTAATTCACCGTCGCAAAAAGTTTTTCTTCACGAGGAAGTAAAATAATAGGAAAAATATAAAATGAAAAGCGCGACTTATCGTTACAACATTACCTCTAATATCTAGACGATCCATCTTCCGAGAATGTTTACGTGCTTCTGACGAGGTTATTATTTTTCTTTTGTGATTTGTTTTGAAACATACTCACGCATCGATGCCATATATATACTACTATATGGCTAGTCGTCCTATGCTGCTGATGATAAGAGGGAACCGTCGCAACATTACGGTGTGGAAATATATTTCCCTCTCTTTTTAAGCGTACTCCAAATGTTATACGCATGCGTCGGATTCGTCGCTCCGCCAATAGGAAAGTAAAATATACATATATGATAAACATGTTTCTGCTGTGAAACAGTTATAGGTTATAATTACTAAAAGTGATTATAACCTATAATTATTATTTGTGTAATAAAAAGGCGAATGAAAATATTAGTTTACACAGATGAAGAACAAGTGATACGGACGTAATATTTACTGAGACTTGTTAATGATGCTGCTCATTAATTTTTGTCGAGTGGAATTTCAGACTTCTAAGTGAAAACAATAACATTTTGTTATTTTTAGATTTCCAAAGGAACAACAGCTTCGCTCAAAATGGCTTAATGCCTGTAATTATTCTGAAGTTGATGATGTCTCACATACTCATATATGTTCATGCCACTTCAAAGAAGAAGAATGAAAAAATAAAGTACATGGCAAGTATGTCGGAAAGTATTTACTTGCAGGAGTAGTTTCTTCTGTATCATTGAGACATAAGAGACCAAAAATATGTACTAAAGAAGTGGTAAATGTCACCAATGAGAGTGTCCAATATCAGGACACATTCATCGAAGATATGGAAAATGTGCCACCTAATGAACACATAAACAACGATAAGAGCAATATGCCTGCTACAATAATAGATGATACAGTCAAGCAGCAACAACCCTGAATATTGCTGAAGGAAACCACAGAGTCTCAAGATATTGCCAATAACAATATATCATATCTATTATCAGAAGAAAATAGGAATAACAATGGAGGTCCTGATGATATTGAAGGTATCTGTTAAATAATAATATTACATTTGTGATAACTCTCGCTCTCTCTTTGTAGATATGTCATAAATGTTTATTTAAATGTAAGATTACATCACGAAGCAAAAGGTATGTTGAACAAAAACAATTATGTTAAAAATAAGTTTATTAAACTAATATTATCTAACCACCAATAAAAACTATTCTTTTAATAAAAATACCATTTATTTACTTTAGGCACATTATACAAATTTGTTCTGTGATAAGAAAAAGAAATAGCACTATATTTTTATACAATAGCATTGTTCGTAATGGTAATTTTATACTAATCAATAAGAATTTATTTAAGGCTCCTATTGTATGCCCATTTTTCTTTAGTTGAATTTAGGATGTATTTATTTATTCAGATCGAATTGGTGACATTAACTGCTACAAGGTTTATTTCTTAAGGGGGGAAATAGGGTTGGACGGTTCAAAAAATCGATTTTTTTTTATTTCATAAATTGTTAGTAAAACTATTGAAAAATATGTTCCCAAAATTTTAAATGAAAATTCCGACTCGTTCTATTGTTATAAGCCATTAAAGTAAGTAGCTCTCCTTCAGGCCCCGAGCGCGCCACGTGTATAACCGAGCGGTCATTATTTTTTCAAACGCGTTTTTCTGCAAACGACTTTTTTTGAACTTGCGTACACGCTAGTTTGAAAAGTTTTCAACCAAGCGTTTTGAAAATTGGCAGTTACTGTCTTCATAGTATTGCGCTCTATATGAACCTAAAATCGGTATATTGTCATTATTTAAAATAATTTTCTTTTTGCAAATAAAGTTGTAAAAAATGGCAAAAAATCATGCTTTTTTGTTTTGACCCCTGTAAAAAAATCAATTTTCTATTTTTTCGATAGCATTTAGGTTCATAGAGAAGAGAGACATATAATAAAAGTAAATTCCAAACTCGTTTGATTTCAGATGAAAATTGCGGCTTCCAGAATGTACGCAAAATGTTGAGTCTGATTGTGACCTGCAATATGGGGTCGCTAATATCTTCGGTGTTTTTCAAGAAAATTCTTCAAAAATTTTATAGTATATATTTAAATATATTTATAAAATATTCTCAAAGTTTCAATAAATTATATTCATTTTTTATACTATAAAAAAATTCATGAAGATCATTGAGAAAACGCTGTACCACTCCTAATTCCCCCCTTAAAGCGTGGAATTATATTCGATTTTTCTATTGGGAAAGCCGAACAGTTCGACGCATGCGCATAACATTCAGAGTACACTTAGAAAGAGAGGAAGATATATTCTCGCACCGTAATGTTGCGACGAGATTTCTCTCTCAGCTAACCATATAGTAGTATTACTTATATGATCGATGCGTCCGCTGATCTGCAAGCTCCTAGTTTTCATGTTTCAAGCTCAATGAGAAATTTCCTTTTTTCGCTACAAATAACCAAGTATTCTCGTGCCGTGTTTATAAAGTATGATCCGTCGGTGTATCAGTTTCCGGTCGGTTGTCAGAAATTGATTTTATCGGCTTTTCGAGTGTGTTCATGAGTGACAAAGATATGTGCGCCGACTAACTTTGCATTCGTTTTACGATAAATTCGTAAATAGTTAATGTTACAGATTACAGATTGCAGTACAGTGCGGTAGAATAGTTGACTAGTGTTTTTTACGTGTTGAATCATAAGAATAGCGATTTATCGGATGCTGTTACGTTCTAATATTATATGATCGGTGTTCGAACCTCACTTTACAATTGAATATCATATTTTTCCTTCGAACAATTCAATAAATAAAACGAATAAAATGTCTGCGTTAGTTTTACGATCTCTGGGCATTTTTCGAAGGTATCCCGGCACAATTGTCACGAAGGTACAAACAAAATTACACATTTGCACCTTCATTCCACACAAATTTTACCTTTTATTCAAAAGCTCCTCGTTAACATTTTCTCCTCATTGGGTGGAAAATGAATTGATATTTTTTAAACATAATAATTATGACAATTTATACGAAATAAAAACAAGAATTCCTTATAAAAGAATAATCATGGTGAAACAGTCTTTGGTAGCAAAAAGAAAAGAAATTATACTTTTTATTATGTTTTAAAAATCGTATTTCCTGTGAAAAAAAATGATTTCTAATGATTTTTCATTGAAACACCTTCAACGAGAGAGTGAAACACAATAAAATTGAAATGTAATATGAACACTGGTACATTCCTGGTTTTTGTGGAAAAGGCAAGAAATACCAGTACTTCGTCGCCGTGGTTTAAAGCTCTGCTAGAACCTCCGGGACCAAAAATCACCAAGAAATCACCGATTTCATGGAAGAGTCTTGGAATTTCCGCTGTTATCGGTAGCGGTCTTCTTGGATACATGTATTATCTCAAGGAAAAAAAAGATTTGGCAATAGCTCGCGAGAGACGACGTCACTTGGGCAAAGCAGCTATAGGTGGAACTTTTGAATTAGTTAATCACGAAGGAAAGACAGTCAAGTCGCAAGACTTTCTTGGACAGTGGGCAATGATTTATTTTGGATTTACTCATTGCCCCGACATTTGTCCGGATGAAATTGAAAAGATGGTTGCCGTCGTGAATGCTCTTGGTAAAATTAAAATATCGTTTTTAGAAATTTTTAATAGTCTCAACGTTGGGCACAATTTCTGATGGAAAAATTCATTCAAAATAATGTTTGACTTAAAACAATGATGAAATGTCAAAAATATATAAATTACAACTTTACATAATCGTGCCTGCATATTATTCATTATTTTTGCAAACATTTTCTTTTTTTTCATAATTTTTCGTTAGACTTGAGCTCAACTTGGAGTCAGAACTCTGTGTTTTTTGATAGATCGGAAAATCATTTTTTACATATATTACAGAAAAGGATCACAATTTCAAGGTTCAACCAATATTCATAAGCGTTGATCCTCACCGTGATACCCCGAGTGTCGTTGGAAAGTATTGCAAAGAATTTTCGGAAAAAATTATCGGTCTAACCGGTAGCGTCGAACAAGTTGCCGCAGCGTGCAAAGCTTACAGAGTGTATTTCAGCAACGGACCCAAGGACAACGACAATGATTATATTGTGAGTAGTTAATAATACAAAAATAAAAAAACGTGCAATTTATAAACTTGCACTTTGCTTCCTCATTATTTTATCTCGTTTACAAATCTTGCTCTATGAGCCAGTTAGTTTTTCAAATTTGACTTCCTTAGAAAGGAAGTCTGGTGAGCAGGATGAAATAATGAGGAAATATTGTCTAATTACACCCGTTATTTGAATTTTTTCGACTAACCACACATATGCCAAGATATTCTTTTTAAATATAATTTTTAGACTATTTGGGACATTGTGAACAGTTTAGAAAGAAATTATCGGAACAAAATTTTTTCACCAAAACAAAGCTTCCTCTGAAAAAATCACAATGAAAGAATTACTTAAAAAAAAACAAATTACTTCAACGTCAAAATGCGAATTTGATTTTAGGTCGATCACACTATAATAATGTATCTCGTGGATCCCGAGGGTCTCTTCGTCGATTATTACGGACAGACGCAAACGGTCGACCAGATGGTAATGAGTGTAGCGTTGAACAAACTGAAGTTGGAGAAAATCCAGAGCGATTCGTGGTTGCCCTCATTCCCTTTTGGCAAAAGTTCCTCCACACAGGCAGCATAATGGAAGGACAATACGTATTTTAGTCCCTAACAACATTTTCAAAAGTATTTACGAATAATAATTTTGTAAAACGTTAATTTGTACTATCCTTCAGACACTTTACATTTTGCCATCGGTTAAATGGATTTGCTTTGAATGTAGGCGATATACGAATACATATATATATATATATATTTTTGTTTCACGCGAATAAAATGTAGACAGTATAAAGACACAGAGTTTCTTTGTATTTTATTTGTACAATAAATTTCTTGCATACCACATCATCGCCTTACACATTTATCCCTGATACGCAAAGACATGCAGCTTTTAACTTTTAATACACAGAGAGCTGATCAGTAAATGACATTCAAAATTAGTTTAGGAATTTCTCGACACATTTCAGTTGCTGGAACGTGATGTATCTCTTTTTTTTCATCTTTGCATTTGACACTTTGTGTTTGATGTAATCGACATAATTTCATAACTCGCACAATGTGCTGCATTGTACTTCACACCGTGTGGACATTCACGAGCGAACGAATTTATTAAAAAATAGATTAAACGCTATTCACGTTTTTTTTAAAATATTTACTTCTGTTCTTTGGATAATTTTTCTGGCACAATAGAATCGATGTACTCGTAGTTCGTAGGTGAAAAGCAGTAGGACCATTTTTTCCACAGACTACATGATCCTCATATCTCATTGTAGTCTCGTGGGCGAATTGTTTTGTAAAGCGTTAAAACATTGATTTTCCGTTTCTATTGATCAACAATGAGACGTGTGTGTTTTGATTTAAATTACACCGTCATTGATAATTACGAATGATGTTCATTAGTAATAATGAGTGTTGAAACATCACGTAACGACTTCAAGACACGAAAAGCTTAGTTAATGTCTTTGCTCGCAATATCTTTTACATTAAGAGCACGTGACGTAACGACGGTAAGAAAAACTAATGAAACTTTTCCGAACTGTATCTTGAATTTTATGGAAAGCCATTTTATTGACTGATTTCATCAATTCTACGTCTCATAAGATTTTCCATTTTCCCGAACAATCAATGCAACCACATTGCAACGTTGGGTCTAAGATCTGGGGTGGACGTAGAGTCTGAATGGGGGTTTCACATCGTTTTAACGTCAAGAGGTTCAGAAATTACGGCGAATGAGACGGGATAGCTTGCAGACGACTCACGCTCGATTCCACCGTCATGGTTTGAACGGAGTTCTATTTTTTTTGCATAGTTTAGAGATAGACTGTGTTTAAACTACGATTAATGTTTTAGAAGAATCGGGCGTCAATGGTCTGTAGAAACGTTTGTAATAATCTTTCACAATGCTCAGTCGATCAGCCAGATTGCAGTGCTATCTGATGGCGTCATATCCCCCAGTGGGGATTCCCCACAGCTTCTATAGTGGAATCACTGGGATTCCCCAAGGGTTTTTATGCTGGGAAATAGGACACGGACACGTGATCGCCGCATATCCACATAGAACGATCGTTAATAACCACAAACGTATTGAAGGCCATCATTTTAAAGTTAATTTTACAGCCGGGACGTCGTAGAACTGTTTGTTTTTTCAATGTTTTTGAGGACTTTCGACTTTGTCTTGCATATGTGTTTTTGGGTGAGTCACGTGACTGACCCGGCTCGATAAAAAAAACCTTCGATGCCATGGTGTTTTGCCTCTTGGAGTGTCTGTATGATCGCCCAAGATTACAAGACTGTCTCGAACGATGTTCGAGAGATGTGTGTCAGAAACGATCGTTCGTCACTCCGCGTGGCTGAACGAGTCAAGGATGGGTTTGCTGTTGGAGATTATGAAGTTCGAATGCAAGACTACAACATTCGGAATCGCTCCATCTGTGCTGATCTTGAATCTTTTCACTTCGATCGGTAGTCGGTAGTGCGCGAATGGAACCTTCTGATGCCTGTGGACAAAAAACACAGGCTTTCACACGGCAAATCGGATTGTTTTAACATTTTTTTGCATACTTTAAAGATTATTTTTGAGGCTAAATAACGCAACCACAAAAACTTTTCATACTATCTTTTGGTATGAAAAGTATAAAATATTGGAAATAACGGATAGCGTCTGAGTGCTGGTGTCGCGAGGTGCAATGGCCGACTGGAAGTGATGTTTTATAGGCGATACGAATTCGGCGAAACATAGAAAATTAAGTATAAAAAAAATACGATTAATGTTCCATTAGAATATTTATATAACGATAATACAACAATATCAGTAGAGCAATTTGTATATAGTTATTTAAAAATCATCAATGAATTTTTATTATTATTCCATCTCCAATGATTCACAAATAATTGTATAACGGAATGCGCCTTTGCTCTGGGGAAATGTGACGTTACGCCAGAATGCTCCGCCAGGTGGCTTCTAACGAAGTCTTTCTTGCAAGGGGAACCTGGGTATAGAGCCTATAACATTAATCCGTACGACGTACACTATGCTGATACTTCATCTCTTTAATCCTGGTGAATGATCTATTTATGCGTCGACAAATAGTCGTACGTGCGTAAGAATTATCGATGATTATCAGCAATTGTTTCTATCGGTCATCGAAAATTTGCTTTCGAGCAGATTTTTCTCACGCTTGTATATATGAGAAGGAAAATTTGAAAGGATATAAATACTCACGTTGGAATAGAATGAGAGAAGCGATTGATCCGTGTACTTGCTGGAAAGTGGCGACAACAGCGCATGATTAGGGATTGCATTGTGATTACGATTTTCCGATCCAAGTGTGTTTGCACCGTGACTCACGATCTCGAGATAGCCACGACTGCTAGCTAGACTTCCGCCTCTCGTTGTAACATCTACGAAAGTATCGAAGAATACACAAGAGCTATAGTAAAGTCAGTCATGATAAGAAAAAGAAAACACTTTGAGTGCATATCTTACGTAAGCCGGTTTTTGAACGATAGCGTGTGGGATTGCGATTTGGAAAAGCAACAGGAGTGTAGTGGTACATACATATGAACATATTTCTTTTTGTCTAAATACTTCCCCATCCGTGGTACAGCTAGCTGCGTCACCAAAGACGATGTAGGGGACAAAGTGTACTTATATTGGCTTCAGGAGGGAAACCAAGAAAAAAACATCGTATAATAGGAAGAATGAGATCACTAATGCCTGGTTACATAACCTGAATTAAGAGCATGTGAAAGTCTGTTTTACCGACAATGCATTGAAATTTTCTGTCAGAGGCTATTGGGAACTAACACGGGGCGCGTGGTTTAAAAGACATGTCGGAAAGTAGCTTACACTTTTTAAAATATAACCCATGTGACAGTAGTGCTAATGAATAAAATGTTATTAAAATTAGTTGACATACTATCTTGGACGGGTAATAACCCAAATCAAAAAAATTTATACGATGCAGAACGAATTTTATCAGTCGGATATTTAATTAAGTGTGGAATAAACCGCAAAAAGAGTGATGATAATGTGACAGCAATTACCGCGCTGTGTATACAAACATCTCGTATGAAAGAAAAACCTCATGAAATAAATGCAATAATATCTAAAAGTGAAAAAATCAATTCAATAATTTGTTCATGTAAGACAGGATTGGGAGAAAAGTGTAAACATGCATTGGCAACATTATTTTATTGTTATCGGTGTGTTAAAAATTCCTAACGTCTAATGTTTTTAGATATTGATATCCAAGATACATATAAATAAAAGAAAAAACAAATTTTTTTTTCTAAAAAAAGGACATCAGCCAGAAGTCCTTTCATGTACGGATCAAAAATACAATTTAACAATTTTTTCCAAATTACCAAAATAGTTTTTTACAACCACTGAACGATCACCAGGCTTTTTGGTTTGGTTTGGTTTGGTTTGGTTTCCAATTCCTAAACTATCGAACCGAACGATTTGAAATTTGGTCGAGTGATTCCGGACATCTCTATATCTTAAGGATCCGAAAATGTTAAATTTCACAATAGTAATATAGATAATCAGTAAAAAACGGAAAGGTCTAAAAAAATTGACATAATTACTGTTGTGTCGCGTAATTTCCGAAAAATTACACCCTTACGATATAGACCGATGAAAAATTTAACTAACGAGCATTTATTTGTTGCTGTGTCAGCAAAATTAACGGAATGGCATTTGTCCAAAAAGCACACAGTAATTGTGGAAAAGTGTTTTGGATTAGTTCGTTTATATTTCACTGACGCTACTTGCACACCCGAACGCGAGATTTTCTTTACTCAATTTTCAGTTCATAGACAATTTCATTGGGACTAGAGTAAAGGAATCCGATCTCTAGTGGGGAGCGTACGAAAAATTCGTCCTCAGAAATCTGTCGTGTAGTGATTTCAGATTTTGCCATGAGCGTCTCTGTTGTCGTAAAGTTCTCAAGTGAAGTCAGCAAGTAAGCTGCACGTGGAACCTAGTTGAACCTAGCCTCCCACAATAGATACATGGCTCTTCACTCTCTCCACCACTCATAAGATTGTTCCGACATCAGCGCCTCGTAGCGTCAGCTGGGACAAGCTTTATTTTCGGATTACTGAACCCGCTTCAGAAGTACGAAGATTGGATTCCTTTATTCTAGTCTCCATGGACAATTTCCTCGAGGTTTCGATGTCCTACCGGGCAAATTAGACATTAGAATACCAAAATACATGGTAAATGACTTCTGGCAAGGTTAACTTGCTTATTTGTGTCACATGAGTTGGATTGCTCTTAAGGAGATTGTATCACACCTTGGGACCACTTAAAAAACGCGAAATGTACTTTCTCCGAAATGACACAACCGATCAGGATGAAATAAGCTTAGCCAGTGCAGTATGGTGGCAAAAAGCGACTGACCTTAATTCATCCCGATCGGATGTGTCGTTCGGGAGAACGTACCGATAAGAATTTGTGCCTATGTCTCTCGCACTCATGTGTCACGTGGTACATGTGCGCATTCCTCTTAAGAGAAGGCTAAAGGTCAACATAAACTCAAAAAAATGTCTACGCATTTTTCTCGGAGACGGCTCATTGGAACAGAAAAAAGCCACAAACGAAAGCTCGTTAGTCAGGATTTTTACCCGTCTAGAAATTGATAACGAAATTCTTTAGGATTACACTATACAACAATAATTATATCTGTTTTTTGTCGAGACCGCTCAGGTTTTAGCTGAAAAGATACACTTTTATTGTCTATTTCAACATTCTCTCGCTATTAAGTTCTAGAAAGAGGTCTCTAGAATAACTTATTCATATTTCGAATCATTCGGTTTGATGGTTTAAGAATGGCGTTTGCCCAAAATTGCAATGCATTTTGTCGGCACAACAGAGTCGGTAAAAAAGTCTGTCATATGCTCTTGAACCGAGTTCAGTACATATAAGAACATCAGTATACGGGCTAAGTACGTTCAGTTTAAACGATTTTTGTTCGAGACGTTCGTGCTGTTTGGGTATTTCGTTCTAATCTCTGGTGGCGCCTCTAGCGGCGAAGAAGAGGAAACAAATAGACGAAAAAAAAGTTAATTATATTTACACATATACATATAGGTACACGCCATATTGTGTGCACCTATATCGATATATAAATGTACGAACGTCGTTACATATGTTTCAAAATATGTGTCACTTTTCGACGGCATTCTGGCAATGGTCCACCTTTGCGACAATGTTACGTCACACATCGAACGTATAGAGAGAGTTTCACATCATGAGGATGAAGAAGACACCTTGTGTACTCGCCATCGAGTGAGTCGAGCGATGAGCATCATGATCGTGGAAGAAACACAACCACGGTCTCGTCCACCACTTCAAACCCTTTTTACGATGACTATCGCCGAATTTTGCGCCGTTGCAACTGCACGTGCTGCTCGAATGAGTCGATGGTCGTTGGCCCCAGCGTCCCTCCCGAAGACGAGGCCATTTTCGGCTTCTTATGGCTCGTGATACCTCAGCTCGTACCTCACCGTTCATAAAGCAGTAAAGTACCGCCACGAAAAAGCCCTTCGGTACATTAAACGGTCATGGTAATTGTGAATAATGTTCTATTCGATATCTGTGTTGATAATAATCTCGGAAGCAGGCTGAAAATCCGTCATTCTTTTCGTTCAAGGAAAGAAATCGTACACAAAATGGCCGTTCGAAGGTTCTCATCCAATTCAATAACAGTGACATTTTAGCACGAATTTTCATAAAAATCTTATTAATTTATTTGGTTTTAAGTTCAAGTTCTTTGGCTTACACTCGGGTCCACAAAAGCGTGGTGCTCATAGCTACGATCCAGTACGTAAGAGAAAGCTGGAGTACTGAAAATTCGATAAAGTAAAGTGTCCTTGATTACGCTGTGGAGCACTTGAATCAGTGGCTTTTGTGATTTAAGCGTAAACAAGCAAATTTGGAAACCAGTACTGCGTACTTGAAACGCTACCAAGAACTGTCTTGCGTTCTGGGGCTGGCACTTGAACGGTCCCAAAATGACTTTCGCAGCTGTTACTAAATATCTGAAAAAGTCGCGTCAGCTCGTAGAGAAGTGGGTGAAGTGATACATGCAAAAAGGCAAACGTTGTAAAAATCCATCTTTGACGTTGCTTCAACATTCGAGGATTTGGAAGTTTACTGATTGTCACAACAAAATTTCAATGCTTAGAGAATGATGGGGATTTATGAACGAGGCTTGCTGAAGTCTGCCTAGAGAATGATATGGAAAAGATACGTTCAATTGGTGCTTCACGAGGACAACGACCCCAGGAATCGAAGTCGTTTCGAAAGAACGAATGGGGCCAAAATAGCGGCAACAGGGTGCTATATAAATTCACACAATGCTACCAAGGTGCAAAGGTGTACGTCAGTCTTGAGTAGATTTCTTTGCTGACACCACGTGCCATACTGTGTGCCAGCATTGTGGCAACAATCGCATGGTGGTATCCTATGAACGATACGATCAGCAAATGATGGTATTGTAATAAGTTCAATGGCGTAGTTGGTAAAGTTTGGGCTGTCCCTTAGCAAAATATGCCATTCATTGCCATTAAATTTTTATTGCACCAGATGCAATGGCAATACAGGCACTTTTACCAACAAATTCCATTAAAAATCCCATTGGTATTGCCATTGCTTGTGCTTATGAAAAATCAATGGTAATTTACACTTGACAAAAACTTCAACGGTATATATTACCATTGCTTGTTCACGGGGGAACAGGAATAGTCATTAATTTGGGAAAATAAAAAATGCCTTCACTGCTTTTGTACACCTAATACATTAGTTCAATGGAAATTCACTAACCTTTCTTTTTGTCGCACTTAATGGCAAATTGCCCCATTAATTGTTATCTAGAATCTATATATTGGGTTACAAACTTAATTCCCGCTGTTTTATATGAGTTGGCGTAACTAGTATTATTTTCATAGAAGTAACACTAAAACTATATTGCCTTGAAGTATTGGAGATAGCCTACAATATTCAGTATTCGAGAGTGAATTAACTTTTACACACTATTTGACTTCCCCATACAATTCGTATTGAAAGGGTATGGTAACCGGCCTCTTCCATTTAATGCCATTGAGTACTCAATGACATTCAATTTATCTAATTTTCTGCATTATCCTCCGTTGTTAAGCCGTCAACTTTTGGGACCATGTCTAGTGGCGACATGCCGCGATCCTGTCACCACTGTGGTGTTGCAGAGTGCCGAACCCTTGGTCCCAATAGTGCTTCATGTTGTGCCCCCCGTCGGACACATCATAAAGCACGTTGTGCCGGCGAGAAAACCGCTCAGGACCAACGTACATCCTTGCATTTTGATGCCATCGCGTGGCTTTTATATGATGCCATATGTCGCTCTTCCAACACCAAATTTCTATTAATAAGAAGGTTCTAGAAAGACGTGTGTTCAATGCTAAACAACCAACACACGCGACGCTTTGGAGAAATCTGGCGATCTCTGCCTTTAGAACATTCTGAGAAACTGGTTGAAAGTATGTCCAAATGGGGTCAAGCAATAATCAGCAACAATTGACATTGGACCATCTATTAGGTTATTGGGCTATTGGGTTATAGTTCACGAAGAGTACTTTTTGACCATATAAATTTTTTCCAATTCTAATTATTCTCCTCGCAACTATTAACCGCCATGCTCCTGTGGGACGGACAGTAAGTGTGGTTCGTAAGTCAATATCGAATGCGTCATTTTGAATTTCGATATTTTTACGTTGAATTGAAAAACGGTGAAATCAATAAAAAATTTTCAATATAACCGAACTGGTTTTTTGTCCTTTGGTTTCTTTTGAGACGTAGTTCAATTTTATTATAAAACAAGTGTACTCCGACATGCAGTTCCGTCGCATAGGAAAAGTGATGAATATGACCGAACAATAATGTACGAAAACGAATGACAAATATGCTTAAATTATTTACCTGGAACGATGCAAACAGCTGATCGCAGAACAGCCAAACAAGTTCCACTTTCTCGTTTACACCCATGCTATAGGACATCCCGAGGAAGACTGTATAATGTACCCCAAAAAGTGGCATCAGGACTAATGTACTTCGGGCCCATCGTCTAAAGTAAATAAGCATTCGATTGAAAAAATCTCGGTATATCGTTTGTAGATTAGGCTTGTATTTAATATATTCGAAAGGAAAAACTTACTTGTAACGCTGAGTTTCTTCGGAAACGGTGGATTTCAGTTTGGACAGAAGAACCCTTACTATGTTGACGAACAGAACAAAATTGATCTAAAACAAAAGATTACGTAAAAAAATTTCGATATCGACCGGTTTTAATTGATCGCACGAGGCTACAATGATATTGCAGGAATCGTGACTTACGAGAATTGAAAGTATCGTTGGTAGACGAATTGGCAAGAAAAGAAACGGATTGTCGTTTGTAGTCCAGCAATAAGTATCTTCGAGGGTGGCTCTCATAATGACCCATGGTAGAACGAAGATGGTGGGCAACCCTATCGATCATAATCAAATAATGATTTTTCAACGTTCAACAAAAAGATCCAGCAGCAACGAAAATCTTTCGATGCAAAATCACTTTGTTCGATGTGTCATATCGAGAATTAACTCACCCCATCCTAGAACAGCGTAAGAGGCTATACTTGAGTCGGAATCGGTGAAGAGAGCGTTGAATACGAGATTATGAAGATAAAGACCCTCCATGAGGATCCAAGAATAATTCGCGAGTATAAAGTATTGCCATAAACTGGTGAACGTTTTGCATTGCCAGTTGCTCTCGACCTCGTCGACCAGCCAATAACTTTCGCCATTTTTTATTAGGACATCGGACGCTAATCCAATTCCCGAGACGAAGAGTACTTCTTTTAGCAGTGCCATGAACGCTCGGGTCATGAAGGAAGCAAACAGATGCATGTGAAGTATGTTTCTTGGGCATCTCAGCTTCCTGTATCGAATAAGAGATTTTTTAAAATACATAAGCCTCAATGACGAGGCAGCCTAGGTAGATGTCCTTCTTCGATTTTCGCCCCTTTCGCCTATATCAAAAACTAAGAGGCACCTATTTTTTATATCATCTAACAAACGGTTTACGACCATGTCATAGGTCTGTTTTACCGACTTTTTCTTACCGACAGAGTGCATTGAAATTTTCGGCCAATCGCCATTACTAAACTATCAAACCGAATGATTTGAAATTTGGTTGTGCAATTCCGAACACCTTTATCTATATTATAAGGACCAGAAAATATTGAAATTCAAAATTGAAATGTACTTTTTCAACTAAAAACGGAGAGGTTGAAAACAAAAGTGGAAAATCATTATCGAATCGAGTAATTTCGAAAATGCTGACCCTTACGCTATAGACGGATTGAAACCCTATATAATGAACATTTATTTGTTGCTATATCCGCAAAATTAACGAAATGGCATTTGTCCGAAAAAGTACACAGTAATCGTGGAAAAGTGTTTTGGTTCCCGGTGTTTCGGCGTTCATTCCCGTTTGGGAGAAAGTACATTTCGCGTTTTTGAAATGGTTTGAGCGCGTGATACATCTTCTTAAAGAAGTGAAATTGACTCTCATTAAAGATGGACACCTAATGCGCGGTTGTTTCTCATTTTAGAACCGTTTTGATGCATTTGAATGAAACCAACGGCCGATTTCACCCCTTTAAACCGTTTATTATCTTTTATAAAAATATGTTTTTAGTTTTTGAGGTACTACAGTATATGCAAAGGAGAAGAAAATCGGAGAGGGACACCTGCTTAGCGGTACTTGTGAATTTTTAATATCAACAAACGACATTACGGCCAATTTTTCCTTGCACACACAATACACAACTTGGAGATAGGAATAGGTTTTTGCCATTTATTTATATTACGATATAATGAAATACAACGTAATGTTTTAACCATGTCGATGAAAAATTTAACAGCACATACTTGATAGTTGCGAGTATTAGGAATGCGACGACAAGTGTTGAGAATGATACGGCATAACCGACCGTCGAAATTCTCTTGATAACGGGTAGGTATTTCTGTAATTGAAGACAAAAAACAGGAATTAACAGTGAAGCTGGAAAAAAAATTGACACTTTTTCACGTAAAATCGACGATACCGGAAAGCTTCCTACAGAGGGGTTATAATTATAAATAAGAACTTTATTTTCTCAGGACGGTATCTTTGTTTTCGTGAAAACATTACATTTTTCGAGTTTTTAATGCTAATATGTTGAGAATGTGCCAAAACGTGGGAAAATCATATTTAGAAAAAAATATCCGTGTGTTTGTGTGCGCGTGTGTGTGTGTGAGGCAGGGTTTCAAAATTCAAATGAACATATCTCGAGAATTAATTCAGTAATCGCACTCGAATGTTACACAGAGGTAAAACAGCCAACCGCCTGTATTTGTTGCAATTTTTATTGGAATTACTTAAAAGTGGCAGATTGTAGAGAATTTTGAATCGATCAGCGAGTCAAAATACATCGATATAGGGTCCTAAAAGAAAATTTAAAGAATTCAACATTTTTTTGCATTTCGGCGAAAAAGAAGTGGCTTCACTAAAATCGCTGTAACGTTGCTTCCCGATGGAGTTGGAACCTCACTCTGTACTCATTCTTTTCGTGATCGAAAACCCTTTAACATAGCGCTTGAATCATTGTGCTATCATTATTTTTCTATTTTTCACAGATTTTTAAAGTCGGACCATCGATTTTTGCGAATTTCTCCATATATACCCCTTCTCCTTTTTTTCGCCGATTTTCGCCAATTATCGATGTATTTTGACTCGCGATCACTATACACTTTTCGTACGTTTTAGCTGTCCAGTCAAAACTTTCTACACAAGTGGGTTAGGGGGTCGGGATGTTTGGTATTGAATTTGCCGAAAATCGATAGAAGCTCAGGTTTGATGAAGTTTAAAATTTTTCGAAAAATTTCCGTTAACGATGTAACTCGAGTGAATTATGAGCCATCAATCTGCCATTTTTTTCACAAATGAATTGACGTTACAGAATGTTTAGTACCAAATTTGGTATGAGAATCGTCAATATGGAAGTTTTACAAAAATTGTGAATTTTTTAAAAGATCATTCTGACCTTTAAGGTAGTAGTCTGGTAACTTAAGCCGATTTTCATGTCTTTTTTGGAGGGCGTTTTTTTGTAGGAAAATAAAAATGAATCGTTTTGAATATTTAGGATGTTTTTATTTACATATTAAAGATGCAAAAAAAAATTTTGTTGAAAAAATTTAATAGTTTATTATTATTATTATTATTGATCGAAGTTCGCACTTTGAAGTTGGCAGCCCGGGTCCTAACTTTTTTTCTACCGAACCGATTGCTTTCAAATTTTAACAGGCTACTCTACACACTTATAGTTCTCGTCGGAACTACCGAGAAATTTTTTCACCCCTAACTTTTTATTTTACAACCCCTTCTTTGCTAAAATAAAAGGACTTTAGCAAAGAAGGGGTTGTAAAATAAAAAGTTAGGGGTGAAAAAATTTCTCGGTAGTTCCGACGAGAACTATAAGTGTGCAGAGTAGCCTGTTAAAATTTGAAAGCAATCGGTCCGGTAGAAAAAAAGTTAGGGCCCGGGCTGCCAACTTCGAGGTGCCAACTTCGATCAATAATAATAAAAATAATAAACTATTAAATTTTTTCAATCTAATTTTTTTTTGTATCTTTAATATATAAATAAAAACATCCTAAATATCCAAAACGATTCATTTTTATTTTCCTACAAAAAAACGCCCTCCAAAAAAGACATGAAAATCGGCTTAAGTTACCAGACTACTACCTCAAACCCAAGCGAAAAGCACAGAAAAAAGACACGAATTTAAACTTGTTCATCGCTTGTTCCTTACGGCAGTCTTCTAGTCTAAATGAGAATTTTTTTCCGAGGAGGTTAAAAAAAAAAATTCATTGGTACTATTAAATATTTTGGCATCGGTCTTTTTACCATTTATTTATTGATACTTGCAGGTACTTTGCAAATTTTTTCGAGTACAAAAATAATAAATTAAGGTTGCTATGCGGTTTCAAGTGGTCATGATTCCATGGCGTCTATTTAAAAAAAATCTTTTCCGCCGGAAAATATGTTGCGTTCGTATATAGGATAATTCCAGATGAAGTTTCATACTTTTTTTACGGTGTTGTCGTTAATTAAATACCAAACAGTTGGAACAATTGAATACGTTCCAAAAGAACAAACAAAAAGTTTTGATGACGTTCGATATCCTGTGCAGAAATTCGCCAGGATGTCCCGGCTTTCAGCCAAACCCCGATTTGGATTTATTAGGGACTCTTTATCAAGGGATTCCTCGCCGGATTGGAATGGAACTAGGAGCAAATGGGAGACGTAGAAATGTGAAAAGATATACTATGGAAATATTAATATTGCAGATCAAACAATCATGATCAATTTCTTTAAGAATCCTGTGAGATCCGGGCTGAATGGAGTTAGGAATCCAGTCGGGTGTCTCTATCGGGATCCAATTTACAAGCGTGACGTTTTCGTGTTGGAGTCGGATCTGATATGTAGTCGGGCCAGAGAGTAGAGATAATCACAGGGATCCAGCTGGATCCTTAGCACAATTTCTGTACGGGATTATCTTTAAGCCCCTATAAACTCATGCTACGTGTTCACGAGGCAAAATTCTTACAACGACGTTTCCAGGTCTTTTCTGATAGGCTGTCCATCATCATAATGGAATAATGGAATATATTGTCGGGAAACCTGTGTGGCCAGTGTTGGATTTGTACTGTGAAAATTCTATTAAAAAATATTTTATCGATACCGATCGATCCATCGGCGAAATCTTTACGAAACTATGTGACAACACACGATACTGGAGGACTGTAAGTGAAAATTCAAGGGCCAAATGGTACGTGTCCCGTTGGGACGTTTTCTTCGATTGTCCCATTTTTTCCCAAAGACGAAAAACCGACATAACAAACAATCAACCAACCAACCATCTTTCCATTTGACAAAAAAAGTGAAGTATCCGTATTGATCGTAAAAACTTTTTTTTTCGGCTTGGTTGACAGTATCCAAACGGTGAATAAAGTACAATGGTTTAACGACAAGTGTGTACCATCTCTTCTAGACTCTTAACACCGCGTCGATAAGAGTGAGAGAAAATGTGAGGAAAATTCGATTCCTCAGCCGTCTACCCCTTCCGCCATTCATATTCATCATGCAGTCGACATTTCTATTTGCACAACGATGGCTCAATGGCATTCAACATTTCTATTCCCTTTTTTCCACCGATTTTCATTTGTTTTTTTTTGTTCCTGAAACAAAAAACTGCAACTCTCGGTAAAGCGATAGCTTTCACCGTGAATTTTGTGTTAGAGCGACGTATTGCGGTTCGTGATTGATACCTTGCTTGGAACGTCGGAAAAAAATCCTTTCATTTCCATACAGTTACGCAAATTCATCGTTTCCTCCGTGTATACCACATCGCTGTTGCGTAAAGAGTATATTCGCTGACCGTAAAAAAAAAGAACCCGTACTACGTCGAGTTTTCGTCCAGTGTCGAGGAACGAGCGTGAAAATCCGATATCATCCTATCTCGATTTCTCGCTCACGCCTGTTGCTCACTTTGACATTCGAGAAATTCGAAACTTTTTAATGAATCGCGAGAATGCAGTGTGTTCGATAAAAAGATATATCTATCGGTTGTCGAAACTGGGAAATATATTTTTTGACACGATCAAAATTAAGCTCTGCCAGGACAATAAACATTTAATTGAGGGCATCTCGTTGATGAGCAAATTATTTCGAAACGTCAGCGAATGAGTCGTTGTTGGTAAATTTTTACAGAGCAAACGCTGACATTGAGTCATGTTGAAGAGGGTTTGGTTCCCGAGTTTCCTGAGTAAAGAAGGCAATGCAAGAGGCGGGGAAGGCGAATTGAGACAATTGATAAAAGAAGGGAAGACCCACGTGGTCGAAAGAAAGCTGGAGAGAGGAGCACGGACCAAAAGAGGCCAGGAAATACAGCATGATTGAACCAAAGTGGACAAATCAACGTATTGCAGAGGGTATCAAAACAGGAAAAGAAGCACAGGGCGAGAGAAGGAGGTAAAGAGTACTCGGAGGATAAACGGCTGGACGAGAATTGTCCGGTGTTTCAGAGAGACGTGGAGAGCCTGGGACATATATGTGAATGCAGGTAAATCAAGGAGAGAACGAGCAAAGAAGCCGTAGAAAGGATTGAAAAATAGCTGAAGGATAGTAGGGGGAGAGGAAGCAGTTAAGAAAATAAATGAGGGATTAAACGGGAAATGTCCGCTCGACGATATGTTGCATCGTAAAACGTTATGGTTAAAGATTGACTCCTCATTGAAGATTGAACGAGTTTTCCATGCAGGAGTAACTTTTCAGTCGAACCGCAACGCGCCAACGCTTCTGGACAAGACAGTCAGCGCCAGCGGCGAAAACAAACGTTAGTTCCTAAATCCGACGCAACTTTCCTCACGCTACAGCTGTACAGTTCATAACTGTTCGACGGGCTAATTACGATACAAAACCGCATCATACTTGATCTCACTTTGTACAAGTTCATATCTACGAATATATTATTTAATAGACAATTCGTTCGATTGTTATGAGTTCTCACGAGTGTTATTTTCATTGGCGCGATCACACAAAGGTTATAAGAGCGTTGTGATCGCAGCCATCTGGCGGATTTCTGGCGCATTGCAGAAATCTCGGCAGGGAACAACACAAGGCCGCATCGCGTTACAATAGAGGCATTAACGTTGAATAAACATAGATGGATTGGCATTTAACGAAGATAATCGGCTTTTCCACCGTTGAAACGACAGATCGATTGTGTGGAAATTGATTCGTTAATCCGGTTTGGCGTGCACATACACCCTGGCAAAAATTTTGATAGGAATCCAGCTGGATCCCTGTAATTATCCCTACTCTGTGGTAAAGATTCCACCAGATGTCGGATCGGATCCCAACACGGAAACGTCACGTTTGTAAATTAGTTCCCGACTGGATTCCTAAGTGTATCCAGCCAGGATCCTCCAGAATTCTTAATAAATTGTGTGGCATCTGACGGGATGCTTATATGATTTTACAGGGTCATGAAATTGATCATATTTGTTCGATCTGCAATATTAGTATTTTCATAGTATATAGAAGGGATATTTTACGAAAAATATCAAGCCTGATTATTGAAACCAGAAACTTCAATTTATGCAGTTGAAGTTTCGCCGATCAGTGCTAATCGGGATACGACCCGGCATCTACCTGGAATCCGGAGAGGAATCCCTTGATAGAAAGTTCTTAACAAATTCCGATGGGGGTCTGGCTGAAAGCAGGGACACCCTGGCAATTTTGTGCACGGGCACACATACGGACTTCTTTTTTAAATGTGACTTTTCGACGTTTTGACCAATTTTAAACGTACATTGGTATTAAAAACTTAAAAACAAAGTTTTCACGAAAGCTTCTTCTGTGAGGGAGCAAAAGCGAACTTCATGAAAAATAGGAAATGAACACGTTGCGCGTATAAACGAGAAGCGAATAAAAAAAATCGCTCAGTATATTCCGGGAAATGGAAAAGGATATAAAAATTTTTTTCAACATGATACTCGTTTTTCAAACGCCGCAGACATTTTTCATCAAAAGAGAGTGGGAAACCGGTGAAGGGAGACGAACGCAATAAAAAGGAAACCCGATGGTCGATAACCGGATAGCTATACTTCTGGAGTTTGATGGGTTATGTGGTATATCGAGTTTCTCGGAAAATTGGACTAATAAATATGTCCCCCCCCCCCCCGACCAAACACATATTCACAAGATTTTGTGTAAAAACGGTTTTTTGACGTTTTGACACATTTTCAACACATTGCCATTGAAAATTGGAAAGCAAATTGCGCCAAACCAAAGCTTCGTCTACGAGAAATTAAAAAATGACAACCGATCGAATGTCAAATTATCCACGCGTGTGATTTTGCATAAATTACATGATTGTTTTTCTTGAAACTATTTACAACTGAAAAAGAAAACTTCATTACGGGGAGACCGAAGGGTTTTATTAAAATGAAAGCCTTTGATGTAAGCAAATTTGATACTGAAAACGAAAATTTTTTTGTGTTCAGCGTAAAGTTCAGATGTAAAAAAAAATGCAACGAGCGATTTATCGAGCAAAAATAAAATTTGTTCGTTTATATGAATATTGTTCCATTTGAATTTGATAGCCGTTTGATAAATATTCACTTTCGCTTCGATTTTTGACTGTACGAGTGATTTCATAACGAATTATTTTTGTTAATTTATTGAAAGAGTTGCGGATCGGATTGAAAAAGAAAAACGAGTCGAATCGATTTTTATCCTGTATTAAGACGTATCTTCGTACCTTAATCAGTGTTACATTGTCCGATTGAACATCCTGAAGATCCATGAGTACCGTAACAAGTGGTGCATTGTAGCATTGAGTATAATTGGTCCAGGTACGATTCGTATCAATGCAGAACCATTGACCGTTGGGCATGCATGTTCTCGAAGCGTTTGCCTGTGGAAATCGACGTTATGATAATTAATAATTTCTAATAATGTTGGGCTTTGGACTTAAGGGAGGGGGGGGTTTTAAATTATTTTTTTTTGCATTTATTTATATTTTTTTTCTGAATGAACAATATGTCGAGAATATTGTGTATAAATTTTAAGTCAATCGGAGTAAAACTAACGGAGTTACAGCGTTTCAAACGACCGGCCGTGATACCTGATTTTTATACCTGCTCGGTAGCCCCTCGGTACGTATAAAAAACTTTAAATCGATTTTCCCGAAAACGTCATTTTTGAAGTTTGTGAACATTAGAACTCAAAATCTACTGAACCGATCCTTTTGAAAATTTAAACATTACTTCTTCACATAAATCAACAGGTAATCAGGTAACGAGTTATAATGTTCACCGCAAAACCACTTTTTTTCAAGGCGCCTCTGGAGATTCAACGTCACCGGCTTATTTATCAATATTTTTCATTGAAAATTTTTTCTGAGATACTTCAATAGTTGTACAATAATATGTAATTCTATTTAATAAAATTATATTACTCATGTCACCGCAAAAAAATCATAAAAATATGCTTTTTTTTCGCCTTTAAAACCCTACCCCCTCCTTAATTCCCGCTGTTTTACATGAGATGGCGTAACTAATATTATTTCCATAGAAGTAACACTAAAACTATACTGTGTTGAAGTATTGGACATAATTTACAATATTCAGCATTCAAGAGTGAATTCACTTGTACACACTACTTTTTTTTATAATATCGAAAATATCAGATCCTGAACCAACGAAACAGCATGTGCGGGGAAAGCATTGCTATTTAAGAAAAAGTGCTGCTGAAAGTCACCGCATGCTTCAAGAAGCTTATGTTAAACATGCTCTGTCTGAGACAACGTGCAGAGATTGGTTTAGCCGATTCAAAAGTGGCGATTTTAACCTCAAAGACAAAGAACGTCCGGAACAGTTTTTTGATTTCCATTGGCGTGAAATTCATTTGTTGCATGAAAGATGGCAAAAGGTCGTAGCTTCTGAAGGACTATAATTCGCATAAAATAGAATGTACCGTAAACAATAAATAATTTGTTTCTCTTTATTATTGAAAAACAGTGGGAATTAAGTTTAAAGCTCAATATAATTAATAATCGTTGGCAATATAATTCTTAATATTATTGTGTGTTCAGACGTATACCCCTTCGGATTTTTACGTATGACCCATCACAATTCCATTTTTTTTCCATTTTTCCCTCTATCACTCTCTACCCGCACTTCGCTTAGCTAACCTAACGCCCATTGCGTCTGCAGATGTCTTAGCTGCACTGTATTGCATTTGCCATGGACACAGAGAAACTGCGAAAAACCTGTGTCGATACAGACGATTTTTTGTTTTTGACTGAGTTTCAGTTGTATTACCATCAGAAGCTCAGAAAAACTGCCTCCGGATCAGTAGTCGGTGTGCAAGTCAGTGCACGGCTAAGCGGTTGCCCATCCCAGCACTGACCGCGGCCAATACTACTTACCATGGGAGATCGCCGAAGCCGCGCACCGGCCGCGCGTCCACTGCTGTCGGCATATAATTCTTAATATTTAATAATTCGATTGTCCAAAATTCCATGGGCTATAGCGGTTTTTCGGAAAATAAAAAATTACATACATTTTTAATGATTCGAGTTTGACATCATGAGCAAAAAAAAACAGAACAAATTTTCCGATAAAAAGTAATAAATACCCTTCTTAATATCGTGTTTGTACCTGCATGTCAAATCCTGCAATGTAACCGGGACAGCCTTGTACTGACATTTCGCCGGGCGCTGTCGAAGGCCAACAACGTATGCTGTCCCAAGTCTCCGGGCACCATCCTGAAGAGTAAAATCAATGTAAGTATATATGCATATTCGCCTCAACTTGTAATCAGCGTACAAGAGAGCCCGACAGTCGTTCGAGCATGTGAAAAGTTTGTCTTACCGACCGAGTATTACCGACAAGATGCATTGAAATTTTTGGTCAAATGGCATTCTTAAACTATCTAGTCAGATGATTTGAAATTCGGTCAAGTAATTCTTGACACTTCTATCGTAAGAACCAGAAAATGTAAAAATTCAAAATAGTAATGTACATTTTCAGGTAAAAACGATGAGGCTTAAAACCAAAACGGATGCAATTATAATCAAAACAAGTAATTCTGAAAGAATGTACTTCTATGTTATAGACGGATAAAAATCTTAACTAACGATCATTTGTTTGTTGCCGTATTTGGAAAAGTAACAGAATGGCATTCAACCAAAAAATCCACAGTAATCATGGAAAAGTGTCGAGTAATAAAAAAAATTTGACAGCATTTTTGTATTTTAATGTTATTTTGATCTTTCGCATTCTAATTTATTCCGTCGTTATTCAAATATTTTACTCATTAATTTCGTTAACAATATTATTAAGAATATTATCAATATGTTTCTCTTCTTTTCTCGCCATTCTACAATTTCCTAAACCGTACTTGCATATCTTCTCTCCAGGCTTTTCCATTAATTTCGTTAACTTTTTTCGGAGACAATACATTTTCTCTAAAAAGGGTCTGTACTTAATTTAGTTAGTTCGTTACGTTTACCCGGAGTTAATTGCTTCAGGGAACACGAAGCACGTCAACGGTCCGTATCGCTTTTCCCTTTGAATTATTATAATAAGCCGTGTATAGAGCTTCGAGAGAAAAGCTCGTGGAGTTTGCGTAAACATTTTCTGGTATTTTCCATACGCCTACACTCGAGATACTGGAAAGTACAAGTATTATATTTTGCATAATACCGGTAGTGTTTGCGTGTACTCGAGGGGCTTTGTAGAGTTGGTTACGAGCGACCCAAGGTATTATTACTTTTGCAAAGCCTCTGTTGAAGAAAAATAAAGTTGCACGACCTTCATGCAAATAGCTTATTACCATTTTTAATACTGGCTTGGGGTGGCGACTCTCGTGTATCGAAGCATTCGAGCGGAAAAGCTTTCAATACGTTTGATCTTGCGCTCTTAAAAAAAAATTCCTCTTGTATCAAGCGGAATTCACTTCATCAGAAAGGAATCTCTTTCGATTTCAAGGCCTCAAATTCACTCATTTGACTAAAAAATAAAAAAAACTATCCGCATCATACCCCTCACGTCGAAATTATTATCGTTTTTATACGACACGATTTACATTTAACTAAATATTTCGTATGCAAGCTGATCATCCTCACGTCGAAAAGGCGAAATGTTATTCTAGTATTTTTCCTTCCTCACAGAGGAAGCTTGGTTTTCATGAAAAAAAAAATTTAGTTTTTCATGTTCTGTGTTTAAAATGTACCAAACATCGGAAAATCATAACTAAAAAAAATGTCCGTTAGTATGTGGTAGGCTCCAAAAAATTGGACTTCTTATATCTCGATAAACTATTCTTTTTTTGTCAAATGGATTTTCTTAAAGAGAAATAGTTTTTTTTTTTCATCATGAAAGAGATGTTTTTGGACAGTGTGGATTGATATCGATTGATATATTCTTCATAAATTCATCGTTTATAAATTGTCATTAAAGTGCTCGTTGTATCGTCCATGACGAGTGCAGTTTGATGTTTTCTAGGTAACGGTGCAATTCAAATGGCAATAATGTTTTAATCCTCGATTGAGAATGCTGTTGGTCAAAGGTGTTATGCTTTGACATAAAGTTAGAACTCTCCTCTGTTTCTGCCCTCGTTACGTTGAAACCGTAAAACAAAAAACATCTATAAAAAATAAGCGAAATATATCGTTCAACTCTGAATTATGGCTTAAGAGTTTTGGCAACGAATGGCCCGTCTATATAGCTTTGTAAATGGGGATTCAGCAGCGTTTTCAACGACGAGAATAAGAATCTATTAACTCTCTCGCGGCCACATGTGGTACAGATCTCGGTCAATATAAAATGACTCATTCACGTTCCACGCGCGTATCATTGGCGAGTATATAGAAAAATCTACTATGGTGGCTGTACACGATCAATTCCGTAAATGCCATATTAAGATTATTAAAATCGACACTTGAATAATTTCTTTATGTAAATTACCACCAACAATCGATTCTCAACTGGCGTACAGTACCGTCAATATTAATTCGATAATTTTATGATATGAAATGTTTAGAAAATTGTATACGAGGGGGGACCCCAAAAAAACGGGAATTGCGCTGCGGCGGGGAGGGAGAGTGGGGAAATCGATTGCTCGACCAGGTGTCCGTTGGGGACACGTCTCCTGAGTTAGTGTGCCAAGTTCTGTCGCCGTGAGTGCATCGGTTCGCCCGTGGGAATTTTTGTAGTGAAACAACTTTTTCCATTTCGGCGAAAACGTGATGGCCGATTGTCGAGAGCAACGCGCGGCTCTGAAATTTTGTTTCCTGTTGGGGAAATCGGCCGCGGAAACTACTGTAATGCTTAAGACTGCTTATGGAGATGCTGCCCCAAGTAAAACCAGAGTCTACGAGTGGTTTTCACGTTTTAAAAATGGAGAAATGCCAATTGAAGACCAACCCCGTTCAGAACGCCCCTCAACGTCAAGAAGTGACGAAAACGTCAACAAAATCAATGCTCTCATTCATGAAGACCGTCGCCGAACCATTGATCAATTCTGTGAGATGTCTGGGATATCATGGAGTTCAATTCAGAGGATTTTATCCAAAGATTTGCACATGAGCAGAGTTGCAGCCAAATTTGTCGCTCGCCTTCTCACAGACGAGCAAAGGGAGCGTCGACTTCAGGCATGTTTTGAACTACAAAATCAGCTCAAAGAGGACCCTGAATTTTTTTCTAAGGTGATTACTGGTGATGAATCGTGGTGCTATGGATACGACCCCGAAACAAAGCAACAATCAAGCGTTTTGCCACTGTGGAGGAGGTAAAACAAAAATCGCTGGAAGGCCTAAAGAACATCCCGATAAGTGAATTTAAAAAATGTTTTGAACATTGGAAGGATCGTTTGCAGAGGTGCGTTGTGGTCAAAGGAAAATACTTTGAAGGTGATCAAAATTTGGTGTAAAAATATTGAAAAATAAAGAAATTATGACGAAATTCCCGTTTTTTTTGGGTCCCCCCTCGTATATGGTATTTATGTATACATATTTATGGATTTTTATTTATAAAATTTATCAATTAAATTAATAAATTCTATAATTGAACATCAACAAATATGTATACTTAAATAACATATATATCATTTTCTAAACATTTTATATCATGAAATTATTGGATTAATATTAAGGGGGGAAATAGGTTTAGACGGTTCAAAAAATCGATTTTTTTTTAATTTCATAAATTGTTAGTAAAACTATTGAAAAATATGTTCTCAAAATTTTAAATGAAAATTCCGATTCGTTCTATTGTTATAAGCCATTAAGGGGGGAAATAGGGTTAGGACAGCGTTTTCTCAATGGTTTTCATGAATTTTTTTATAGTATAAAAAATGAATATAATTTATTGAAACTTTGAGAATATTTTATACATATATTTAAGTATATACTATACAATTTTTGAAGAATTTCCTTGAAAAACACCGAAGAAAATTTATGACTGCCTCGACTTTGTTTTTCTTGGTACTATTTTTTCAAACGCGTTTTTCTGAAAACGACTTTTTTTTAACTCGCGTACACGCTAGTTTGAAAAGTTTTCAACCAATCGTTTCGAAAATTGGCAGTTACTTTCTTCATAGTATTGCGCTCTATATGAACCTAAAACCGGAATATTATCATTATTTAAAATAATTTTTTTTTTGCAAATAATGTTGTAAAAAATGGCAAAAAATCATGCTTGTCTGTTTTGACCCCTGTAAAAAATTCACTTTTCTATTTTTTTCATAGCATTTAGGTTCATATAGAAGAGAGACATATAAAAAAAGTAAATTCCAACCTCGTTTGATTTCAGATGAAAATTGCGGCTTCCAGAATGTACGCAAAATGCTGAGTCTGATTGTGACCTGCAATATGGAGTCGCTAATATCTTCGGTGTTTTTCAAGGAAATTCTTCAAAAATTTTATACTTAAATATACTTAAATATATGTGTAAAATATTCTCAATGTTTCAATAAATTATATTCATTTTTTATACTATAAAAAAATTCATGAAAAACATTGAGAAAACGCTGTCTTAACCCTATTTCCTCCCTTAATGGTACTGCACGCCAGGTGAGAATTGATTATTTGTGCTAATTTACGTAAAGAAATTATTTAACTGTCGATTTAAATAATCTTAATCTATTGATTTAATTGATAGAAAAATGCATGGGGATTTCTTGATCGATTTATCATAATCTTTGATCATTTCAGTAAATCCAGAAATTATTTCTTCCATACACATATAAAATGTTTAGAAAATTATACATATGTTAATTATTTATACATATTTATTGATTTTAAATAGAGAATTTATTTATTTAAGTGATAGAAAAATGGGTGAGGATTTCTTGATCGATTTATCCTGAGCTTTGACCACTTCGGTAAATCGAACAATTATTTTTTATCCTATTTCGAGAATATTCATTGAAGGATGATTGCGGTTGAATTTCGCGATAATCGATAATCGATTTAATTATACTATCTCGTTCACAAAACTTTCTCCATCAGGAAGCTGTGTGCACGTTTCTGATGTTCTCGGTTCTTTAATATTGGAATCAAGTTCAATTTTTTCGTTGTCAAAATCAATGAAATGGTGCAATGTACATGGAATGCCTCATATACGGTAATTCTATACACACAGCTACTGCTAAATTCCCATCCTGTGTACTTTTATTTCCTGGATTTTCGTTTATTCCCTCGGCGCTCGTTTATAAAATTGACTCGCGCTTCCATTGAACACCAAACTGTTCAGTAATCCCCTATCGGGGTCGGTTCGACCTTTCAGAGCCCCGGGACAAAGAACCGGTGAAATTGCCACCTGTGTATTATTGTCAGCTATATAATGATCGTTTCCTTCGATTTTCTCGATAACTCATCGCGAAAGCAACGAACACACGATGTGCTTTGGAAGTGAGCTATCATTTTTATTGTCACTTTTTAATTCTTGTACATTTCCGTGAAATAGCCTTTATCTAATGTTATTTTGTTTCTTCATACATAAAGATTTGCTTTCGTGAAACATTTTTTTTCAGTTTTCATTGCCAATGTGTTCAAAATATGGCAAAACGTCGGAAAATCACATTTAGAAAAAAGAATTGTCTCCAGCAATAACGCTCAAATTTGGTTCACAAATACAGCAGCCAATCTCCTTTATTTACTGCAATTTTCATTGCAATTATTCAACGGTTTTAGATTTTTTACACGATTTTGAATTTTTCAAAAAAATCTCGGCTATAACTTTTGTAAATTTTTTCGATTTTGAACCAAACTTTTCTGAGAAAATAGATCAGGGGTCAAGGATATTTGACATTGAATTTGGCGATAATCGATAAAGGCTTTTAAATTTTATGAAATTTGCACATTTTCGAAAAATGTCCATTAACGATTTAACCCGAATGAACTTCCAGTCATCGTTGTGTAATTTTTTCATATAAATATATTGACGATACAGAATGTTTGATACCAATATTTATACGAATCGGCAAAGCGATTAAGGTTTTATAAAATTTTGAATTTCAATGAAAATGATTTTCCGACCTTTAAAACTCAAGCAAAACAAGCCTTCTTCCTCTTTCTCCATTTCGGCTTCCTCGTAACGAAGTAAAAATGGAGAACGCCACGGAGAGTTGTAAATCTTCGCAACAAGTTAAGTAAGCGATGCGCAGATTCGAAATTGCACCTTTATTTTATTTAAATGGTTGGCCATCTCGGAGGAAGTATAAGAAAACTAATTTGCAGCTGTCTGCAGGTGACGCTAAATTTTGACGTGTAGAGCTGCATTTTAAATTATGGTGATTGTTTTTTTTCCACCAGTTTGTCGAAAAAAGTGATGATTAAAAATTTGGAAAGCAACTTTCACGAAATCGATTTTACAAAACGTGTTAATTACGGAAAAAACTTCGCGCATCTTCGAGATAATTACCATATTATTTCAAGCTTGCTTTTCCTTAGTTGAACAATCTTAGCGAAGAACTCGCAAAAAGTTTATCCGAAGTTTCTAGCTAACAATTACTTTCAACAGCCTTGTTAACTGACTCGTTATAGTTCGACGTAGTTTCGGAATCATAAGACAGTTGTTGTGAACGTTTGCGTTTTCTGATTAGTAATTAAATTCACAAGAGCATGTGTGAGGCGATGAGAAACTCCAACAGCGTCGGTATAGTGGGGACCCTTGAAATCTGGGTAACATTCAAGGTACAAAATATACAAGTTAATTGTGCCATAACCGATTTATTATATATTTTGGTATTCTAACCTCTAATTTGCCAGGCAGAAACCCAAGAATTCACGGAAATTGTCTGCGAACCGAAAATTGAGTTTCTTGCAGTGGAATATAATCGAACTAAATCAATAGACTTCTCCACTATTGTGTATTTTTCGGTCAAATGCCATTTCGTTAACTTTACAGATACAGCAACAAAAAAATTCTCGTTAATGAGAATTTTCATCCGTCTATATCGCAAGGATACGATTTTTCGGAAGTACGCTTTAAAATAATTATTAAATACATTTTTGTTTTATCTCTTCATTTTTTGCATTCTTCATGGTGTCCAGAATTACTTGACCAAATTTCAAATCATTCGATCCGATAGTTTAGGAGTGGCGTTTGGCCGAAAATATCAATGCATTCTGCCGGTAATACCCGAGCGGAAATTTGGTCCGGCTTAAATCCGGCCCATGTCAGGCTGCCCTATCAGCCTGGCACGGCCCTGATCAGGATCCGCATCAGGCCCACATCCGGCATGTAACGGAGTTGCGGATCCAGGCCTGATCCGGCCGTAAACCGGCCGTGATACGGTCGTGATCCGGCACCGATCTGGCCTCGATCTGGCACTGAATTCCAGTTTTCAAATTTCAAATAAATAAAATCTATTTATCTTCTGAGAATTAGGTTATTGGCCATCGTATGTTGTTAGCTGACCTATATAATAATATTTAACAAAAAAAAAAAAAAAACAGCCTCTACCGGGGTTCGAGCCTGCAACCTCCCTCGATAGACTCCATTCTCAAATTGGACCAAAAAATATTGAAAAAAAAATGTTACTGTACGAACAGTCATTTTTTAGACGTTTTTTGTTGTTTAAACGATAATTGCGGTCGTTTAAAATTAATTTTCCAATCGGGAGTTGTGCTATTGAAACCTACCTATCTGTTTACCTACCGACCTAACGAACTAACGCTGTAACCACTACTCTATCGAGCACTTGTGAATTACTTCTAGGAATATCGTATATGTCGTCCAACCACCAGAAATGAAGATGGTGAATTATATTAAAAAATGTCTTCGTAGTAGATTTAATTTTAAGCTGGTGCAGGTTCTCGATTGAAAAAACGATGTAGTAATGATAATAATGATATTAATAATAATAATAATAATATAAATACTATATTATAATTTCCTTTTATTATTAGTATTTCCAGCGTATATTTTTGTCGGTTGTTTGAAAAACTCAGAAAAATTGCTTCCCGTCCAGTAGTGGGTAGACAAGCCAGTAAACGGCTAAGCGGTCACCGATCGCAGTACTGACTGCGGCGAATACTACTGTATACGTCGCTGGGATGGGTGACCGCTTACTTAACATACGAGACCACCGAAGCCGCGAACCGACCGCGCGTCCACTGCTGTCAACCTTATGATTATTGTTATTATTATTATTATTAATATTATTTAAATGTCATTCGAATAATGTCTCAAGAAGAATTATTCGAAATAATACGACACAGAGATTTCCCAAATGAGTATCCTCCGTCTATCCTATTAAATCGTCGAAAGACGATCATTGTGTTAACACAATGAACTTGTGTTAACACAAGTGCATTGTCCACACCTGAGGCTGCGCTGATAATTCATGCCGTATCAGAATATCATCCGCCCCTGATCGGGACGTGATACGGTTAGCGTGATCAGGATTTGTCACGGACGCCTTAGCCGCACCTGATCCGGTCCTCATATATGTAATGTAAGGCTAGCCTGATAACCCACGCCGTATCAGAATATGATCCGCCCCTGATATGGGCGTGATCCGGTTAGCCTGATCAGGCTAACCTTATCAATTCCTGAAGGGGGCCTGATCCTATATCAGGCCAGCCGGAACAAATTTCTGCTCGGGTACAGAGTCGGCAAAACCCTTCACATGTTTTTAAGCTCGTTGAGAAGGTTTTCCGTAATGTATGCCTAATCCCTCTCTTTCATGCCGAAACTTTTTGAAACGTCAATACCTTTAAAAGCTCAAAAAGAGATTTTTCTCTGTGAGCTTTTGGGGATATCGAAATGTGCGCCAGATTGCAGTCGATACCTTCAAAAGCTCTCAGAGAGATTATCTCGCTGTTTTCAAAATGATGGTAACCAACAAAGCTCGTGCGAAGGCTTTAAGCCTCGAGTTTCGTGAAATACACAAACATCAAGCGGCAGTGTTTTAACCTCAACTCTGCGTATTATACCATAAACCAGTCTGTACATATAACTTAGAGGCTACTGGGAAATTGTAAGCTGTCCCGGCAAAATTACGTTCTTGGATTATCCCACGTCGATTGTGCTGTGTCTTCGACGGTACATATGATATGTGATTAATGGACACGTATATCTGATTAATAACATTGTAACACTCAGATATCGCCCGCCCCTTAAAAAAAGACACGTCACGAAATATCTCGAAACGCGATTTATTTCTGAGGCTGGCTAACTCGTCATTGTGATTGGCTGTCAATGTTGCGGTTGGAGTTCGTTCATGCGCATACTTCAGATCGCATGATCGTAGACGCAACGAACTCTTAACCTCAAAAGCAGCACGCTCGGTGCGCACACCGATTCAAGTAGTAATAAAAACATACATGCATATACCAACGTATTTGCAAATATGCATTCTTTGCAAACTCAACAATTTCATTCCGGAACTTCGCCGTGGATTTTCTTTCTGTCACAGGCCTCTAACTCCCAAATGGTTTGACCTATTGAGTTGAAATTTCTTTCCATCTATAGTGAGATGTGCCAAAGATGTTTCCGGAGTCATTAATGTAAAAATATTTTTTTTCGAGAATTTGCAGGGTTTAAAACGTGATCTAAAAGGAAAAAACGTCTGTCCTCGCTAGTGAGGTAAAGTCTGAAAGGGTTTTTGCTTTATGAATTGAAGCCCCCCCCCCCCCGGGAGGTTTTCGGATGGGTCAGCTTCATCAAACGGGTTAGGGGTCGCCCTGTACAGTGAAGCTGACCGCTTTACCTTTATGGTAAAGGTAGGGCAGTCAGCTTCACCAAACGGGCGAGGTCATTCCCGTACGGTGAACCTGATAGTTTTCCCCTTATGGTAAAGGGGAAAACGGTCACCTTCACCGAAGGTACCCGGTATCTCCCGTGCGATGAAGCTGACTTCCTCAACTCTTGTACACGGCGGCGGCGGCGGCAGCGGTGATAAATTTATATAATACTAGCTGTGCCTCGCGGTTTCACCCGCGTTAAATTTGGATAATGCATTCATGCTATGACTCTCGCACGTTAGGGCCATACTATAAAGTTATATATGGGCTAGAGCCTTCCTGAATAAACGGGCTATCTAATGCAAAAAGAATTTTTGAAATCGGATTAGTATTTCCTGAGTTTAGCGCGTTTAAACAAACTAACTCTCGAGCTTTGTTATGGTACTATAGAAGATAGAAGATAGAGAAATATATAATGTATGTATAAGGGAGAAAAAGTTCACCTGCAGCCGAGACGAAGCCGTCATGGCAACGTTGAGCCTGTAGGTCGAGCATCTCCTGCTGAATACTGGGACTATTGAAGTCGATGTTGTCCTGAAATTAAGATGAAAGATTACGTTTAATAGAAACAAAGATTATATACTATTAGGGTGACTCGCTCAATTGAATGACCACTGCTAGTGAAGTAACAGTTTTCGTCGAGATACGTAGATAAAAAATGTTCCTTCGTTGGATTTTGTCGTCTGCTTAACTGTCCCTTCAATAGGCAAGTCACCCTATGACTTTCGATTTATAAATTGAAATAATCATTATTTAAATTATTTTAATAAATCAAATTTAATTCAATGTGTTATTACAATAAAATTTATTAAATTTAACCATAAATCACGAGTTCGTTGCAACGTCTTATCGGAAATTAATTTTGTAAATTCCATTTAAACGTTGAGCTACGGAATCGAAATTTCTATATGAGGTGCGTCTAGAGATGAAAATTATTTTTCACATCATTAAAGTAATCAATTTGCAGTCTGGGTGTATTTTTAATTTACGATACTACTGGTGTAAATCCATAGAAACAATTTTTATTTTCATAAGCTCTGCAAAAAAATATGCTACACTTGAAACCGCAAAATGTGCGAACCTTCACAGCTCTAAGTCGACACGTTCAATTTAAATTACGCGATCGACGTGTGGGAGTTTTTCTTTATCTTCGACCTTCACCCGGTACTGACTCATGCGCGGACCAGATTATAATTTAAATTAAATTAAATAACGCGAATGACATTCGCACTTCTTATCACTTCGTCATAGCGGATGGTTTGTAGTTTGAATACCAAAAACTATGAGGATATAAAATTTTTTAAATGAATATAAAAATAGTATATAAAAATATTCTACAACCTATGGAAAAATAAATATAAAAATATACTCCAAGAAAATTTACGAACGCGTTTAAATCTTTCAACGTTCAACACTTTATAGTTTTTAGTGGAGACGTTTAATTGTAAATACGTGATACACGTGTCGTTCCTTTTTCGTTCCGTTTGGCCTTCGCACGATACTGACTCATGCGTGTACGAGAAAATAAAAGTTACAAGTTGAAACTTGCAAATTGTTTCTTCGAAATTTCACGCAAGGCTCAAAGCCTCCTCAATAATGAACTATATCTCTCTCAATTTTTGCTTTCTCATATATTTTGATTTTTTGCTCGTATTTATTTTTAAACTCCAGATTTTTCAAAAAAATTGTAATACCATGAAATCGGAGTCGGTACAACGAATCTCGCTAAATTCAATACTAACAATCATTTAATTATTATATACTAATTGTACCCTACCGCGAGATTTTTCTTACTTAATTATCAATGCACAGGCAATTTTTGACAGTTCTTGGGATCCTATTTCAGAAAATTAGAAGTTACAGCAGCAAAACATATCGCTTCTGGCACGATTAAATCGCGCCTTTGGCACATGTTTCTTGAATGTTATCAAAATATTGAAAATCTCTACTATACCGACGCTGTTGGAGTTTCTCATCGCTTATCCCAAGCTCTTAAGGGTATGTATCGCACGCTCCGACCACTTCGAAAACGCGAAATGTTTTTTTCGAAACGACACAACCAGTCGGGATGAAATAAGCTTAGCCACCGCAGTATGGTGGTAAAAAGTGGCTAAGCTTATTTTATCCTGATTGGTTGTTCCGTTTGAAAAACTCTCGTGCGTCACGTGGTACCTGTGCGCCTTCCTCTTAAAGGGATGGATAAGCTCGTTCCCCCCGTCGTTCTGCACTTGTCAGTTCGAGAGACACAGAGAAAAGCTTCCTAATGCATTTTTCTTGGAACAAAAGTTCCGAGAGAAATGCTCCTCCTTTAAACTTTAATCACCCCTTAAGAAGATATAAAAAAAATCAAGTAAAGGCACAACTACATGTTTTGTATAGTTTTATATTAGCGAAGAATGTAGTTTTGTACGCAGTGATTTTATTGAAAGTTCATTACGCCGTTCTGTACCAAGTGGTCGATTTTCGCAAGAATCGTCTGTATATGTGCACTTCTGTTGTATGTATGTGTGATTATTGGCCAACATAGTGTATAGAGACTGCCGCAGGTGTTTCTTTAAAAAAAATTTTCTTATTTAGTTGGCGTCACAACGCCCCTATAAAAAGATATGTTATGAAATATCTTGATTTAATTCTGAAGCCGATTCACTCGTCATTATGATTGGCTGTTGATGTCGTGTTCGACATGACATCAACAGCCAATCGTCGCTCGAGAGTACGTTCATGTGCATACTTCAAGTCGCACGATGGACCTAACCTACAAAAGCTAGCACGGGAAGCGCGTATACCGATTCTAGTATCCGTAAACTGGGGCTCTCGATGTAACATCGGACGTTATCATATGAGATCAGAGAACGCACTACAAAATGCAGTTAATACATCATGTAATTGCATATTCCTTAACACCATATCTCGATGATGTAAACGCCACAAAGACGGATCAAGTCAATGCGCATTCACACTCGGTACATGGATTTGAATTCAAACTGGCAATATAATTTGCTCGATGTTGCTGGGACACGGTCTTGTATACAGGTCTGGAAACTCCTCCGCTGAAAGTGCCCTCCTTAACGCGAATTCAAGTTTAATTGCTGTAGCAACCACTAGAGGCGTTCCGATCTTAGTTGCGAACTTATAATGCCAACAGGTATAACCTGAAAACCCCTCGATATTGCTATCCTTGCATATTACGTTTATTTCGTTTATATCACGACTATTAGTGATAATTATATTGAAAATGAGATATCAGTGTGTGGTCCCAAATTGCAAAACCGGCAGCAAAAGAAAGAAGAAATGTTCTGCATTTCACGTGCCAAAAGACATTGATATGCGGAAAAAGTGGAGAGTCTATTCCAGGCATTGTAAAATTACAAAAGACGGATCGTGTATGTGAACAGCATTTTAATCATGACGACATAGTTCGCGAATGGGTCAAGCTCGCAAGCTCGACGCAAATGGCCAAGTAATTGCACGGGTAAGTTTAATGAAAAGATTTTAGACATAGTTTGAGAAGATAGTTACTCATATAAAGAATTTTTCAATATGTAAGGTCACGTACAAAAGAATGCAACTCAACGAGTTTGCTGTGCCAACAAGGTTTAATGACGTCTCAATAGAAAAAGAAAATTGTGTGCCAGAGCATGGTTATGCGAAACAAGTTTCGAATTTTGAAATAAATTATCCAAGCCCTGTTCCGTCCTTTAGAGCCACGAAACCGTCAATTCAAGGAATCAGTACTTGTATCGGTGAGTTTCCTTAACGGAAAGTACCTATTGCATTGTTAGTATATAAAAGCGATGAAATAAAAGTAATCTGAACATGAATAAATTTCTTCTATTGATATTTCAGATATTCCTGAAGTTCCATCAAAAATATGAATCCTGTCCAGTGTGTCAAGAAGCTATGAGATTGAAAACCAGCTGCGGATCTTCAGAGTCGCAACTGGTGCAAATGAAATCATGCGGTGGCCTGATTCACGCAAATCCTCATTTCTTTTATCTGATCCGTCATATCGAAGCATCATTTACAAAATATTCCTCTCGAATTGATGTCTTCGATATGACTCTAGATGAAGTACTTGATTCTTACACCTTCACTTATCCCTGTATAGAGCATGGATCTGAAATACTTTCATATGCGATAATTTACTATGGTAAGATTAAGAATCAGGCAATATTGCCATCAGGAAAATTCAAAATTGAAAAAGAAATTTGTTGTTAAAAAAAATTGTTTTAATTAACTAATGAATACATTTTATGTTAAGTTTTTGTAAGTGTCAACATCAAGGAAGTATGAATAAAAATAAATTCTTTAATTTTTCTCTTTAGTTGAGTTTTGTCAATATTCCGAAATGGACTACTTCGCAGCATGCCAAAAAATAGTAGATTAAGGTAAGTAAAAATCAGTTCTTTCCATTTATTTACACTTCATTTTTTAAGTTTTTGCAAGTGTTCCAGTTTTAAAAATCAAGTAAGTACGAATAAAAATAAATACTTTAATTTTTCTCTTTATTCGAGTACCTGTAATTTTCACGAAAATATAATGAAAAAGGATCAAATTAACTATATGAAACGGTTCGATATATTTCTATTTTTGAAAATGAAAACTTTTGTTTATTTTATAGGATTTAATAAAAAATCTAACGGACATCGATCCATCAAGAGGTAGACAACTATTTCGCCTAATATATGTTCATGTAAGATAGATATTTACAAATAGTTTATATTTATCATGCTCGATTAACAGTTAGAATCTTTAAAACCCGATTCAAATTAAGAGCATATTTATTCAGTATATTCATCGAAGTTGACGGGATTAATAACGCTTTCATAATTATATATAATACACTAGGGGGGCTCTGCCCCCCTGCGCGCTTCGCGCCCCCCCTCCCCCCCACCCGCGCCCACGCCGCCACCTGCGCCTCCCCCGCCCCCGCTCGATCCCCTCACCCAGCCTACTCGATCCCGCTCGCTCTCCTCAACTCTTGTACACGGCGGCGGCGGCGGCGATATATTTATATAATATAGAGAGATATGTGTAATGCGGCAGAAGTCGTTAATGGAACAGAGACAGACAACCGCGAGAGCTATCGTGGGCTTTTCAGGTTATGTCTGTTGGCATTATAAGTTCGCAACTAAGATCGGAACGCCTCTAGTGGTTGCTATAGAAAGTAAAACGAACTTCGTTAAGACGGTCACCCCCCACCGCCGAAATTTGAGGGAGTTTTCAGGCCTGTATACAAGACCGTGTGCTGGGATCTATTTATACGTATGCTCGAATAATTTCACAACGAAACCACCTGCGATCGTGACCGATGTAATTGCTTCGAGCATAAAGGGAATTCCACGCTAACTCGATTTGGCTACGAACCTCACCAATTTTTTTCCCTCAAGTATATTTCAAATGGACAGAAAACCATTATCCACAGTGACTTTCAGATTTTTTTTGTTTGTTTTTTGACAATTCGTGTGGTCATGATAATCTCAATTGTTCATTTGACGACGAAGAGTTGTTATATCGATTTTATTCAAAATTACACGTCATTTTCCAGACTATTTCAGGCACAGTTCGAGTTAGTGTGGAATGTCTCATATACATTTAATTTTTGCAAACGTGACGAGCAATTCGTTCGATTGACGTTAACCTTAACGGACATGAGAATACATTGAAGTAAATAATTATGGATAATTATCATTATAAACAAAATATTTATATTAATTATGAGGGAATAAATCTTTTATCGAAGATTATACGTCCAACTTTATTTTTCACGACAATCGTTCGTGAATATTTTGTTAGATGCAATCATATACCATATTTTTTACCGAATCGTATCCTCGCGTCTGCTAAAAAATGTTATCACTCAGGTTTATCGTCAATCGTATTTATATCTGTCACATTTACAACATTTTTATTAATTTAATTTTTGTTATCTCTTTTTTCAGTCCCGATGGTCGATCGTCAATCGACGCAAAGAATATTCCGCTAGATGCTGAAAAATCTTTTCGCTGTTAAAATTAGCAAGAAGCAGTTGAACGATATTTTCATTACAATGCGCTGATTTTTTCCCATGATCACGCTTTTAATTATAGCTTAAAAATAAATTTAATCAAGGGGGGAGACGGGTTTAGGACTACGTTTTTTTAAGTAATTTTCATGATTTTTTTTTGCAAGAAAGGAATGTATATAATTTATTGAAACTTTGAGAACATTTTATACATATATTCAAATAAATATCGTAATTTTTTAAAAGTATTTTCACGGAAAATATGGGCTGCCATCCATCGGAGGTCACTAAAAACACCCCTAAAAAATTGCAATTTTCAATTTTTTTGAGGGAAGTTAGGTTCATATAGAAGAAAGACATGTCCTTAAAGTAAATTTGAAACCCTATTGATTTCAGATGAAAATTGTGATCTCGAGAATGTACACAAACGGCTACGGCTGATGATGAACTCCGATGAGTGGCAGCCCATATTTTCCGAGAAAATATTTCAAAAAAATTGCGGTATTTATTTGAATATATTTATAAAATGTTCTCAAAGTTTCAATAAATTGTATCGATTCCTTTTTTGCCAAAAAATTCATGAAAATCACTAAGAAAACGTACCTATCTCCTCCCTCAAGCAAAAAAAAGACTCGATCGAGGATCGGGATAACAAATGTCTTGCGTTAATTTGGAGGGGTTTCGTGTACGTGAAGATTGCACGAGGACACGGATCTGCGCTGCACGTTTCTCCATCTCGACGAATTTCCTACACCCAATTTGTTGATTAAGCAAACACTTTTACAAGTCGCCACGCCTCGACGATATAATCCATAAAAGAAGAACGAGCCACGCGGGACCCATCGCGACGATGAGATGCGGCAAACAAATTCACCGACTCAACATGTCGCGACATTCGTGACATTTATTTGTTTTATCGTGAATTTGTTATTGAATTTATGTACGAAGTAAAAAAAGTGGCAGGCGATAGAAGTTTCGGGATATAGTGGTTTATATTTAAATTAAGTAAATGCAATGAATGATTGTTTTTGAAATATTAGCAAATAAAAATTGGAATATTGTTTGACCAAATGCATAAACAAAGCAGACCCGAATACTTTGGTAATGTTAACGAAGATTTTCAGACGTAAGATAAAAGTAAATGATGGGGGAGTTGAACGAGAAAAATATATTTATTCAACACTATTAAGGTAGTAGTCTGGTAACTTAAGCCGATTTTCATGTCTTTTTTGGAGGGCGTTTTTTTGTAGGAAAATAAAAATGAATCGTTTTGGATATTTAGGATGTTTTTATTTACATATTAAAGATACAAAAAAAAAATTTGTTTGAAAAAATGTAATAGTTTATTATTATTATTTTTATTGATCGAAGTTGGCACCTCGAAAAAAAAGCGCGTGAGTGGCCCCGGGGATTTTGGCTCTTGATCTTATCTGAAATGAAAAATTCTTGATAATTCTTAATCTATAGACATGTCATTCTGGTCGGAACTACTGAATTTAAATTTGACTTTGGACTTTGGAAAAAAAAGTTTTTTTCCAAAGTCCGCCATTTTGTTATTTATCCATGAAATTTAACTTCAGTAGTTCCGACCAGAATGACATGTCTAGAGATTAAGAATTATCAAGAATTTTTTATTTCAGATAACATCAAGAGCCAAAACCACCGGGGCCACCTACGCGTTTTTTTTTCGAGGTGCCAACTTCGATCAATAATAATAATAAGCTATTAAATTTTTTCAAACAAATTTTGTTTGTATCTTTAATATGTAAATAAAAACATCCCAAATATCCAAAACGATTCATTTTTATTTTCCTACAAAAAAACGCCCTCCAAAAAAGACATGAAAATCGGCTTAAGTTACCAGAATACTACCTTAAGGAGGTACTAAGAAAAAAAATGGCAAAGGAGAGAAGTTTCGTCATATAGTGGTTTATATTAAAATTAAGTAAATGCAATGAATGAGCGTTTTCGAAATGTTAGCAAAAGAAACAATGTTACATTTTAAAAAATGTGAATATTGCTTGAACAAATGCATAAACAAAGAAGACCTAAATACTTTACAAGGGCTAACGAATATTTTCAGACGCGAGATAAAAGTAAATGATGGGGGAGTTGAACGAGAGATATATATTTATCCAACCCTCTTGAGGAGGTCCGAAGGAATAAAATGGCAAGGAAAAAAAGGTTCGTCATATAGTGGTTCATATTAAAATGAAGTAAATGCAATGAATGAGCGTTTACAAAATGTTAGCAAAAGAAACAATGTTAAATTTAAAAAAATGTGAATATCGTTTGCACAATTGCATAAACAAAGAAGTCCGGAATAAAAGTATTCTGAAAATCTTTGTTAACACTACCAAAGGGTAGTGTTAACAAAGATTTTCAGACGTGAGATAAAAGTAAATGATGCGGGAGTTGAACGAGCAAAATATGTTTATTTATTCCTGTTAAGGGGGTACGGTCAATGCTCGGTAAGTTAAGAATATATTTGTATTTTTCTCTATTTATACAACGGTTGCAACATATAACCATAGCAATATATAACATATTTATTATTAATTTTTCTTGCTGTCATAGGGCACACAGACTCAAGACGTATGACAGTATGTCATGTAGAAATAACCTAGATAGGCAAACGGCGTTGCCAAGCGTCGATCAGCTGTTAAACGATTCTTAGACGACCCTTTGCTGAGCACAAATTTCGATTTTTCATTTTTTATTTAGCAATTACCCTTGTGGTGATCTACGATTGTTCGAATTCAATGATATCCGGAGAGATTCGGCGAATACGAAAATATAATTTCCTTACTCCTATCGCGGAGGGAGAGTATCGAAAAAAAATCAAATATGAAAATATGGCAACGAGTTTCCACCAGCGCGTATAAAATTGAACTACTTTGTTATTGAATATCTCGAAAACGGTGCGTTAGATCTGATAAAAATTACGCACAATTACGTATCATAACTATTAACTAAAACAAATAAAAAATTGAAACGTTTATTTTGGATACGGCAATATGATCTCCTTAAATGACGCCGATGCAACAATTATCAACTTTTATCACAGGTCATTGTATGAGAAATCATTTATGAATTCAGACATGAATCTTCCTCGTGAGAGATTTTTTTAGTATGGGGAAGTATGAGAACATCCCCATACTTTCGCAAAGTATGGGAAAAAGTTACCGACTTTGGAAAGTATGGGAATTTTCCCTGACTCGAACATTTTTCCTATACTTTGCGAAAGTATAGGAATTTTCCTTGACTTGAATTTTTTTCGCATTTTTTGCGAAAGTATGGGTGTTTTCCCATACTTTCCCATACTTAAAAGATCTCTCACGAGGAAGACTCATGTCTGAATTTATGAATGCAATCGAGATCTCTGGACTAGAGCAGCTTGATTCAAAATGTTAAAAAAATTCAATTGAGCCGCATTACACGGCCGAGAATTATGACAGCCGTGCATTCATTTGTCTGCTGCTCGCTTCGAGCAACCACATCCGCTGGCTGCTTTTTGTTGACATTAAGGGGGGAAATAGGGTTAGACGGTTCAAGAAATCGATTTTTTTTAATTTTCATAAATTGTTAGTAAAACTATTGAAAAATATGTTCCCAAAATTTTAAATGAAAATTCCGACTCGTTCTATTGTTATAAGCCATTAAGGGGGAAAATAGGGTTAGGAAAGCGGTTTCTCAATGATTTTCATGCATTTTTTTATAGTATAAAAAATGAATATAATTTATTGAAACTTTGAGAATATTTTATACATATATTTAAGTATATACTATAAAATTTTTGAAGAATTTCATTGAAAAACACCGAAGAAAATTTATGACTGCCTTGACTTTGTTTTTCTTGGTACTATTTTTTCAAACGCGTTTTTCTGAAAACGACTTTTTTGAAACTTGCGTACACGCTAGTTTGAAAAGTTTTCAACCAATCGTTTTGAAAATTGGCAGTTACTTTCTTCATAGTATTGCGCTCTATATGAACATAAAATCGGAATATTATCATTATTTAAAATAATTTTTTTTTGCGAATAAAGTTGTAAAAAATGGCTTCTTGTTTTGATCCCTGTAAAAAATTCAATTTTCTATTTTTTTGATAGCATTTGGGTTCATATAGAAGAGAGACATATAATAAAAGTAAATTCCAACCTCATTTGATTTCAGATGAAAATTGCGGCTTCCAGAATGTACGCAAGATGCTGAGTCTGATTGTGACCTACAATATGGGGTCGCTAATATCTTCGGTGTTTTTCAAGGAAATTCTTCAAAATTTTTATACTATATACTTAAATATATGTATAAAATATTCTCAAAGTTTCAAAAAATTATATTCATTTTTTGTACTATAAAAAAATTCATGAAAATCATTTAGAAAACGCTGTCCTAACCCTATTTCCCCCCTTAAAGTCCAATGAAGGTTTGCATGTTTTCGAGCGTCGAGACGCGGTCGGATCCATGAGAATGTTCGGCTGTGATTGATCGACTTCAAACGCTTATAACTCAGTAACTACTCATTGTACGACAGTTTGCCGCGTATCGTTTTACTCGCGTGATCATCCCGCGTTTCGTGATACCAAACAAATGCGAGGGTTGCGTTACACCCTGTATACCCATCTTATTCCACATCTCTGCCCTATCACTCATATCTATCGAGGCACAGATCAGTCAATGAAATAACGTAAAAAGTAAAATTTTCCAAAATAATAATTCTATTTTAAAATCATTATGATGTTTACTCTGTCAAAATAATTATGAGAGAATTTTTTATTATTTTTGTTTTCTAACTCGATCGATTGCACTTATCATGAAAATTTTCGTTATTCTCCTTCAATACTGAATTTATAGATGGATACTTATAGGATAATTTTCAATGGTTTTATATACGAGAAAGCCGAATCATGCACGCGGTCACCTTTGCGGTTTATAGTTACCTAATACGTTCTATTCCCACGTCTTTTATCCACTCTTTCCACGAGATCAACATGATTTTCAGAAATCGCCAATGATCCATTTGGCACTTCATCGGGTTATTTCATGAAGGAAACTAGCATTGGAATTTTTTCGCGACGGTCAAAAGAGTAGAGAGTCAAAGGAAATATGTTGTAGGTGGGGGATGAGAGAGTGCACTATTTATTCTCGGCACAGTACAAGCTCGATCGTAATCGTATAGTGGGATGTGGCTCTATTGAATTGGAATAAAGTGAGATGGTGAAAGAAACGAAGTGGGATCTTATCTTACTTGGATTCATCGGTTCGATGCATGGGTTTTTATACTTTATGCACGAGGCATCCGACGCGAACTCGACCTGATTGTGGCCCTCACCATTTAAAGAAAAAATTGTTTTTCTTCAAGTATGCTATAGTGACGCAAAAAAATGATCCACATCAATTTTCAGATATTTTTTTCGAAAATTCCTGTGATTGTAATGATCCAAATTAGTAATTGATTCATGTGGCCTATTAATGATTTCGTTCAAATAATGCGCAATAACTTCTTCGATAGTTAACGACATATTTGAGACTTATATGTTCGTAGCTCTATTCTAGGTCGCACAATCGAACCGTGATACAATTTTTTGTTGAACAAATTTGGCAACTTTTCTTCTGTTATTTATTTTCCATCGAACAAATATTCCTGTATGACAAAACTGACAACGGTGGATGCTTTGAAATGTCAATGCCAGAATGCATTGAAATTTTTGGTCAAATGCCATTAATGAGTTATCAAACCAAATGACTTCCATTTTGTTCAACTAATTCTGGACACCTCACCTGTCTATATCATGACTACTAGAAAATGTTGAAATTCAAAATAGAAATGTATTTTTCCCGCTAAAAACGCACAGGTCTACAACAAACATGAATATAAAATTATTATTGTATAGCGTAATTCCGAAAAATTTTACCTTTACGATAAAGACGGATGAAAACCCTATCAAATGAGCATTTATTTGCTTGCTGTATCTATAAAATTAACAAAATGGCATTTGGGCGAAAAATACACAGTTCGTTTATATTCCACTGGCGTTATTACGCGAGCGCGACATTTTTCCTACTCAATCTTCAATTTACAAACAATTTTCGAGAGTTCTTCGGGTCCTACCTGGCAAATTAGAAGTTACATAACCATACTATATAGCAAATTACTTCTGGCGCGGTTAATTTGTGTATTTGCAAGGTACACGTTTCTTGAATGTTAGCCATATTTCAACGTTCCCTACTATACCGACGCTGTTGGAGTTACTCATTGATTGCCATATGCTCTTAAACGGTATTTACCGCTATCAATACCGAGATGTGTGGCCGTTTAATCCTTTACTTGTATGTTGACTACCGAGCAGACGACAGTTTTTCTGAGTTTCCAATGATAATACGATTGAAATTCAGTGAAATGTAATCGCCTGTATCGACCAGATTTTTCGCAGTTTCCCTGTGCCTTCGTGCAAATGCGATACGGTAGTGAATTAGGAAAGAATGACATCACTTTGGAAGGGAGGCGGTGGATGTTCATGAAATGGAATGGAAGTGGGAACAATGAGGAATGGACGTAAAAACGGAAAAATGGTATACAATGGAAACACTAATAATAATATAAAAAATTCTATGTGACAAGGAGAGAGTTTGAATAAAAAAATGAATTTCTGAGTATACTAGCAAAACCCGGCAGACGTTGTCTTGCCTGGTTTGTTATCATTGAGGATTGAGGACACTAAAAATCACAAATTATTCTGTTTTGTCGTCGATCTGACGGCGAGTTACAACAAAGTGAATAGCCCGAAAATATTCTCCGTGCTAAAATACCTATGTATACCAATTTTCATGGCGATCGGTTGAATGGTTGATGTGCTGCAGCGTCATCTAGTGGCGGATTACAACAAAATGGATAGCATAAAAACGTTGTCCATTAAAAAATACATATATGTGCCAACTTTGATGGTGATCGGTCAAACGGTGTCGAAGTCTATTAAACTCAAACAGATATACCAACATCCATTTTTATATGCATATATACATTATTATAGTATTAACGATGTATCACGATCGAATAAACTTACATGAGACGACATGTTGCCAGGAGGTTTGGTACTCTGCTAATTTTGATATTTCGTCACGCAACAGGTCATTCCACTGAATATCTGATTATTTCGAATTCCTCGAGTTCTGAAACAATCAATTATCATTTCATCAGAAGATCGGCATATTCGATCTTTCTATACATATATGTGGGCAATGTTGTTCGTTCATTTCCAAACGCACGATTCATCATTTTGTATTAAAATTTATGACAATAATAAATGCTTAACGTCATACAGATAAATTTTCGAAACTTTTGACATTTATATTCGGAAAGAAAAAATTTTACATATAATATGTTTATCTAGTATGATTTTCCATCCGGTAAATATAACACTGATGTCCATATGAGTTCTACGAGGAGTTTTATGTACCGAAGACGATTGTACTCGCTCGCAATGTATCGCTCAGTTCCCTCCAAAGCCCTTATATCATGCCCCATAGATTGTGATGCGTTTTGAAACATAAGACCACCTCTACAGAGTAATTTGAAAGCGGTTTACGAATTTGCATGTAATTTGCAGCCGCGAGCGTTTCGTGTTGGTTCAGCTCAAACCTTTCCACCCGCACTTCTCGTTTCCCTTAAGATATTGGAACGTGGAATTTATACTGTACATTTGACGACGATACAGGTGCACAATTTCCCTCATTTACCATGAAACATCATTTTCGAATAATTTATATTTTACGAGTGAGCAAGAAACTACGACAACGTCGCGTAATGTCTAATAACGATAACGAGGATTTGCTGTATGAAAAAGGAACCTTGTTTCTTGGATCGAATTTTGTTTGGAAAAAAAAATTTTACAGCACTCAAAGTATTCGGTACAGAGGATTCTGTATTTATGCAATGCTTCATTAACAATTAAATAGTTAATTTAGTTAACCGGCAGCAGTGGATGCGCGATCAGTGCGCGGCTTCGGCGATATTTCACGTTAAGCAGTATTGACCGCAGCCAGCTACTGAGTGGGAGCCAGTTAACCGGAGTTTCTGATGGTAACACATCTGAAACTTAGTAAAAATATAGCCAACTCGGACTATAGGGCTTGGTTTCCCGTAGTTTCCCTGTGTCCTTGTGCAAAGGCGATACCAGTATAGGGCTAGGTTTCCCGTACTTTCCATGTACCTTTGTGCAAAGACGACACCAGTATAGTGCATTACAGAAAAGAGTGGCTACGGACAACAGTGTGAGGGAGCCTCAAGTATAGAACAAAGCGAAGTGTTACTGAAAAAGGATAGGAAATCCCAAAATGCTATACGTTGGAATAGCGCTAGGTTTCCCGCAGTTTCCCTTTGACCTTGTGCAAAGACGATATCAGTATATGGTAGGGCTAGGTTTCCCGTACTTTTCATGTACCTTTGTGCAAAGACGACACCAGTATAGTGCATTATAGGAAAGAGTGGCTATGGACAATACTTGTGAGGGAGTCTCAAGGATGGAGCAAAGTGAAGGGTTGGTGAACAAGGGATAGGTCATCCCTAAATGGTATACGTAGAAATAACAAAAAAAATAAATTCAATATTCGCGACCTGAACGTTCAGTTCTATAACGACTTGCCAGTATCTAACATACATTCTGAACTTAGCAATGGCACTTATATCTCGAGATTATTCAATTCAATTGTGATAAAGTATCAGTCAACAGTTTGTTTGCAAAGGACGTCTTAAACGCTTCTTGTTACGTCTCAACAACTTCGATTCGAAGCTGGTGTGATTTTAATCTAAGTTTGTACCCGGGACATAGGAACTGCTTTACCTGTTACGGACTATTTTCTGAATCCTTGGGCTAATGACGTCAGTATATATTGTCTTTGTAGTTCTCGTAGAGATTGGAGCGACATCCAATTTCGCGGTACAGGAACTTTGTTATCTCGTGACGCGGAAATACGAACAGTTCTATTCCCGGTAACTCTAGCACACCGATAAATGACGAAAGAAATTTGCTTAGAAAAATATTTATAGATAAATATTGCAAACTAAATCGGGATAAATGATAATACCGAAAAGTTGAGAATTCCCAAATTTCCAATACAAATTCGAGCTAAGAATTTCATTATCTATAAAAAGGGCCAATTTTATTGTGAATTAAAAGAATTAAGTTTCGGTAGAATAATGAGTATTTAGTTGCAAATCCAATATCTCTCTTGTGTGTCACTTCTCAAGAGTCATCGGGTTTCTATTAGCTCTTTTCGTTCGACCTCGTAATTAACAAATATTTTTTAGTGTGGGTGGATCAATTTATTTATTGTTATAAAGTGGATATCCCAGCATTGTGTGCTGGTGTGCAACGACAAAACTCTGAAAATAGTCAATCACAAGGAACAGCGAGTGGATAATGTTGTCGACTTGTATGAATATTATTTGAGCGCAACGACGAAAACGTGGGAAAAAAAGCTATTTTCAGAATTTGCCAAACTATCGAAAAATTACATATCCCTATGTGCCTGTGTGTATGTATGGACTTTCAAAATTCAAAAGGACATATATCGAGATTGAGTTCGCCAATCGCACTCAAATTTGGCACATAGTTAAGGGTGAACACCACTGCGACCCCCTGTTTTTTTTCCCATTTTTCAAGAATTTTTTTTCGTGGGAAAAAAAAGAGATATTCGAAAAATTTTTTTGGGTTTTGTTCCGTGTTTATTAATGTATCAAAAAACATTCTTTTCACATTTTTCACGCCGCATGATGGCGTTGGGGAAGCTCTCGCGTCAGGTGCTGTCATCTCCGCGGCACGCAGCAGAACTCTCTTCAACGTCGATCTGAAAAAAAATACCGAGTGTTTTAGTTAATAATATGATATTTTGAAGAGAAGTACATAGGAATTTGGAAAATATTGTTCTAAAAAAAATAGGCACGCCTTTGAAATTAAAGTTATTTTCAAAGGCGTGCCTATTTTTTTTAAAACAATATTTTTCCAAATATTAACTGAAAATGAGATGTGCAGAAATACGAGTGGCGATTTCCGTTCCCACAGTTTGGTTTGTGCATTAGCACTACGATCGAAAGATCGTAGAGCTTGAATAATTAATGTATTTTTAACCGAGTTAAATGAGCCGAAATTCGAGCGGCGATTTCCGCTCTCATGATTATAAACTGAATTTACGTTATGGATGTTGCGAAATATTATATTGTTGAAAATAAAACGAGACTAAAATAATTAATATGAAAACCCCATACAAAAAGTGTCACGACGTAACATTGCATATTTTTTGATTTCTCCATAGAGCAAGCGTTTTGATGGTAACATTTTTTTATAAATTTTCAATGTCAATGTGCTGAAGACGTCGCAAAACATCGAAAAACATTTAAATTCCCGTTGTAATTTAAATTCAGCTTGAGAGGTCGCATTTAAATTTGGCACCCAAAAGTAGTTCATTTTTTGTTCAATGTGATTTTCACAAAAACCTATGAACCCCTAGAGTATTTATAAGAACTTGAATTCATTTAAATTATTTAAATATCTGTAAACGCCATAAATCGAGAAACATCATGGAAATCGACGTAAAATTTTCTACATGAACGAAGTTACTCACTTGATTAGTAGCTTTGTTTAAAAAAAAATTCTTTTTCAAGTTTTAACAAGGATCCTATAATTCCATTGTTAATCATTTTATCACGTGAATTAGTGCAACATGAAAAGTATCTGGCGTTAATGACTTGGTCGATTTTCACCTCTTTTGCAATACACTCATACCTATGCTGTGATGGTCGATGAAAGCATGTGTAATTATAATGGCCGGGGTAATCGAGTCATAAGTTCGGCACTTGTGCGATTAATCATCGACTTAACGCTAGGCTAGTTTGCGTTCACAGGGTCGTCATAACCCATCTAATGGTCGGTACCGCGAGAAAACTCGCCGGTGATCGATTTGTTGAGAAAGACATTTATTTACATAGATATATAACGATATGCAATGTCGTTGCCACGAGTAATCGATGGATCGGAAACTTTAGTTTATTAGTATTGACGAGAAAGAAAGTATTATAATATAATCGAGAGGAGAATTAAATTAAGGGGGGGGGGGGGGGTAGGGTTTTAAAATTATTTTTTTTGCATTTAAAAAAAAAAAAATTTTCTGAATGAACAATATGTCGAGAATATTGTGTATAAATTTTAAGTCAATCGGAGTAAAACTAACGGAGTTACAGCGTTTCAAACGATCGGCCGTGATATCTGATTTTTATACCTGCTCGGTAGCCGCTCGGTATGTATAAAAAATTTTAAATCGATTTTCCCGAAAACGTCATTTTTGAAGTTTGTGAACATTAGAACTCAAAATCTACTGAACCGATCCTTTTGAAAATTTAAACATTACTTTTCCACATAAATCAACAGGCAATCAGGAGTTTTTTTTTTTTTTCATTTTAAAAAATTTTTTAATAACAAATTAAGCGCGATTTTTTTTAGCTAAAATTGCGTTTTTCACTTCCAAGTGCTGCAAAAAATAGAAAAAAAAAAACTCTTCCTGATTACCTCGAGAAATACATCACCTTTAAAATGCATATCAATTTTTTTGTTTCAGATGATCCGGTAACGAGTTATAATGTTCACCGCAAAACCACTTTTTTTCAAGGCGCCTCTGGAGATTCAACGTCACCGGCTTATTTATCAATATTTTTCATTGTAAATTTTTTCTGAGATACTTCAATAGTTGTACAATAATATGTAATTCTATTTAATAAAACTATATTACTCATGTCGCCGCAAAAAAATCATAAAAATATGCTTTTTTTTCGCCTTTAAAACCCTAACCCCCCCCTTAAAAAGTACTTCGTCGATCGAACAACAAGCGTGTGCATCATGTTCCATCGTTTCATAATGAGTACAGGATGATATAAGGATAGGGTATGAAATGTTCAATGAACTTTTGGACTGATTGGCCGATCTACTGAGTTTTAAATGTTTATAGTGTTTTTTAAAATTTAATCTATTAGTGTTTCCATGTCATGCTTCTGAAGGTTTTTACGTCTCTTCCCTTTTGTTCCCATTTATTGAATGTAAATAATATTTATTCGAATAAAATGATATTGATTTGTATAAAAATAGATATCCGCGAATCGGAAGAAAAATAAATTAGTGAATTAATGAGTGTATTTTGTATCTTTTCAATTAAATCTGTTTGATTAAGATAATAGAGTCCATGCTGCTCGGTGTAGTGAATAAAATTTTTCATATTCACTATCATCCTGTGTAAACTGTTCTGTGAAAGAAAGTTATTATCTTCTCGATATTACGAAGTAATGTAGATAAACCTTTGTGCATTCGGTGTAACGTAAATCCTCCTCAACCCACGGTTCAGTTTATCCTTTTACCCATAAAAATAAATATCCTACGAGGAGTGGAACGGTTGAAAGCCACATGGGCGACCTTTTACACTACAGCGTAGAGGATCATCTTTACGTGATATTGAGAATGAAAAGTAATAATGCTGACGAATAGAAACACATTTTTTGGACCATATAGAAGGTAAAACAAACTTTGTTTAATCGAAAAAACATTTTTTGAAAAAAATGTTCACGTGCGTGTATGTATGCGTGTTTATTTATTTTATAAACTCGCAAAAATCGTATGGCTTTAAAACTCGAGGAATAATTTCTCCGAAATTGCTTGATGAAACTGAACTTAAAATTGCTTGGATGGTTTAGATTTTACCGGCCTTTGAAATATTAAAAAAATGTTTGCAATCGTTCGAACTTTCGTAAAGTTTGATTCCTCATGGTTTTCAATGGGTTGTAAATGTGTCAAAATTTCGGAAAAACACGTTTACAAAAAAAATGTCCGCATCGTTTTATGTGCGTGAAAGTTTGTGAATGCGCAAAAATAATGAGAGGTAGCAATATGCAATTTTCAATTTACATCTTTTTAGTTATAAAGTCAAAACTTTTTACAGATATAGATTGTAGGACGATGATGCTTGGTATTAAATTTGACGATAAACACTCGAGTTCAGATTTGATGATATTTTGAATGTCTCGAAAAATGTTATATACCTGTAGTACAGAAAAATGTTTGCATATCGACATAAAACTTCCTATACGAGTACACGTAAGGTAGGGGATGATGCGTTATAACTTAAAAAAAACAGGTCAATTATGAACAAAGGGTTCCGTACCATTCCCCTAAATGAAATTGTTTACCATTGACACCATTGCTGGGTACGAGATATTTTCATTAGGTTTCATGTATCCCAAGATCCAATGACAACTTTGATATCGGTATAGCTTTCTACTAATGTTTCCTGTAAGCTTTCATATACATATTTCGAATTTGAGGGGGAGGGGCAGACGCACGAATATTTTGATGGATATTTTTAAAAATAGTGATTGGAAAAATATTTTTAATTCCATAAAGTAACTCTTCGTAAAATATCTCATTCATTAGAAATGACATTGAATTTCCATTCCCACAGACGCAATGGCAATGAAGCCACTTTTGGCAAGGATAAAAACTCCATTAAAAATCCCATTAGCATTGCCATTGATTGTGCCTATGGGAAAATGAATCGAACAAAGACCATTGAAAAACCCAATGGCATTGCTATTGTTTGTGCCTATGGGAAAATGAATCGAACAAAGACCATTGAAAAACCCAATGGCATTGCTATTGTTTGTGCCTATGGGAAAATGTGTAGTACATTTTATTCTTGGCAAAAATGCCTTGGCATTTTTTCCAAAGATAAAAAGTCCATTTAAACCCCAATGGTATTGCCATTGTTTGTGCCTATGAGAAAATGAATGGTCAAATTTTATCCTTGCCAAAAATGCCTTCGGATTTTTTCCAAAGATAAAAAGTCCATTAAAAACTCCAAAGGCATTGTCATTACTTGTGTTTATGGGAAAATGAATTGTAATATTATATGCTCGGCAAAAATGCCTTGGCGTTTTTTTCGAAGACGTGCCATTATTTGTGCCTATGAGAAAATGAATGGTAAAATTGTATCCCTGGCAAAAATGCCTCGGCATTTGTGCTTCACCTTCCCATAGAATTCGCATTGAAAGTGTATGGTAGCCGGTCTTTTTCATAGACTGCCATAGAATATTCAATGGCACATTTTGCTGCCTTATCGAAAGATACCCCATTCGCCAGGATAGAATTTCTGTTTTATTTCTAGGAAAAAGTGGAGAAACGTTGTGAGCTGGAAACCTTATTTTTAATATAAGTAATTACTATCACAAAAAATATCCTTTCAGCCAAACAGCAATCTAACCGCGTTTATCAATGTCAGCGGTGTTGGAATTGTGACCAGTCTCCCCTACTCTAAATTACTATTGTATCATGCTAGATTACTGATCTGTCGTGGAATTCGTCGTATAGAGTCGATTACTCAGGGTAATAATTGGATAGGACTTTTATCGAAAAATCACGATAGGGCAAATTAACGAATGGGCTATAGGGACGCCAATCGAAGGGAAACTCTTACCAGACATTCGTGGCGTCACGGCACTCCCCTGTTTGTCGTTTCATTACTTGGGAATTAGCGGGTCAACGAGGTCGACACCGACTCCCCTTGTACTTGTCATGTTTAATCCTCATCGTCGTTCGTTGATATTGTTGACATCGTGAATGCTCGCCCTTTTGCCCATCGTAACGAGAGCTTGGCAGTCCTCCTGCCCCAAGTCCACACCCCTTGACCTTTTGGAGTATGTTAGTTTATTAGGTGACCGTCTCGGATAATTATCACTGTCGATCCATCAGAAACACCAGACACGCTTTGTCATTGTTTTTTTCCATGCTTATGTCTCAACCTCGAGAATGGAATTCTTTATCTCTCTCTCTCTCTCTCTCTCTTTCTCTCTCTCTTTCTGTCCCTTTTACACCATATCTTATCACACTCGCAAAACAATTTATTATGTCATTGCAATTATTATTTTTTAATGTCGATGTATAAGAAGTTTTCGAAATAAAATTTGTTCGAAATGTACGTTATATTTTTTACTTCCTTATTTAATAAAAATCCCCGAACGTGTACATGGAAAAGTGAATATTCAATGGTAGTGGCTCGTCGTGGTTATTTTTTTTTTTTATGAAATATAAATATATAGAAATGTTTGTAGATGACCCTTGGGAAAATTTTCTATTGACAGTCAATGGCAAAAGCTGGCGAAGTCAAGGGAAAATGTTTAATGGCGACAAGCCGAGTGGAGAGCCAATGACAGTTTTTACTATAGAAACTTAATGGTGATATTACCTTTCAGTTTCATTTTGAACGATAAATACGTATGGCATTTCTTTCTATGGCAATATATCGACGCTGCTTACGAAAAGTAGCACGATTCCAATTTCTTACGAAAACTAACACGTTTCGAATTTCACCACGAAAATCAACACGTTTCGATATTCGACGCGAAAACTAGCATGATTCGGCTTCTGCCGCGAAAAGTGGCATGTTTCTGCTTCCGCCGCGAAAACTAGCATATTTCGATTTGCACTGGAAAAAGTAGTATATTTGCCGAACCAAATCGAATAAGATTCAGAACTTTCACAAATGTTTTAATAATTTTTTCGGGAGCACTATAAGGAATAAATGAAAAACATTAAGGGTGTATCGCCCGTACACCCTTAAACATGTATATTCGTTTTCTATTTAAAAAATAATAACATTATTGAAAATACGATTCGCAAATACGATACGCAATATTCCACCACTCAAAAACTAAAATTGTTCATCAATGATATTTTTCATGACTTCAAGTTTCGGACTCAGCGATGGAGTTGACCAAAATTATTGTTTATAAAAAGTATATTCTACTTACAGTCTGAAGAATCGTTCATTGTGTTTTTATCTCATAAAAAAAAACACAATCTTGGAGTGATCAACGACTAAAGTATAAAGTACAGTTGACAAAATCTTCAAAACAATCGATTGAGATATCTCGAGAAATGTCAAGTCTTGGACGAACTAGCAAGAGGGAAAAAAACTGACATTGTTAACTTTGCATACACCGCAATTGTTTTCGATTTTCTTTTCTCCAATTTTTTTGACCATGGTTTTTTTACTCCAAAATGACGAGGCATTTGCTGTTTGCCATCTTATGATAAGCCTAGCAGACCAAAATTCAAACAGTAAAATATGTATGAAATAAATTCAAACAAAAAATCAAACAGTATAAAATGACAAGCATAAATATTTCGTCAATTTGGAGTAAAACAGGACGTTCAAAAAACGTGGAGTAAAAAATGAGAAACACTTCCAGTGATACGGAAACGTGCTAATTTTTGCGGTGAAAGTCGGAACCTGCTAGTTTTCGTGGTAAAAGCCGAAACATGCTAGTTTTCGCGGCGAATATCGAAATGTGCTAGTTCTCGTGGCAAAAGCCGAAACATGCTAGTTTTCGCGCAGATATCAAGCGTGCTTGTTTTCGTAAGAAATATGAAACATGCTAGTTTTCGTAAGCAGCGTCGATATATACTACTAATATTATGACCTTATAATATTATAATCTCTTCTTATATTGTTATTTCTTTGCATAGATAAAAAAAAATGATGTAAAGACTGAAAGGATATAATATATTAGAGGCATTCTTTATAAAATTATATAGGCGTAATTTTTTTCGCAAACTTTTCAGTTCCTATCATTTTCCAGTTTTGACTTGATCACAGTTTGTGTGCATTTTTGTGATTTATTAGCAAAATTTGCCATTCACTGCCATTAAGAACTGCCATTGAATTTCCATTGCTTCAGACGCAATGGCAATTGAAGGCACTTTTGCCAAGGATGAAAACTCCATTCAAAATCCCATTGGTATATGCCTATAGGAAATTGAATGGTAACATTTTGTCATCGGCAAAATTGTTTTGGCATTTTTCTCAATGACAAAAATTCCATTGAAACCCCCCAATAGCATTGCCATTCCTTGTGCCTATGGCAATACCAATGGGATTTTGAATGAAATTTTTACCCTCGGTAAAACGCCCTTAAATTGCCATTGCGTCTGAAGCAATGGAAATTCAATGGCATTTCTTAATGGCAATCGATGGCAAATTTTGCTAAAGGGAAACATTGTAGATGAGTTTTCCGTTCATAGGAGTGATACTTCGGCAAGTAGAAAATAAAAGATAAAACGAAGTATGTTGCTCGTGGGTGTGTATATAAAATACCATCTGGATCGTTTGAAACATAGTGAGGCCTGAAGGCTGGTCAATTTGTAATGGAATGCCCCGTGTATGGTAACTTATACTTCTATTTATAGATCCTTTGATATCCATCTCCTCCTCTCAATGCGTTCAACTGCATGTACTCACGTTACTGGTATGTAGAGGTTTCTAAGGACTGCTTGATAAACCCGTTGATCATATACAGTGCTGGGTATTTGAAGTGGAATGCGGATATCTTCGCTGATTTTCGCGAAAATTGGCCATTTTGAAAATTGCACTTCGACGATGCACCTGCCCACCGTTTCCGGGGAACGATAACGCCAATTTCTTTTCACGAGGTCATAGGCCCTCGTGAATAATATATCCACGATAAAAATGAACCCAATCGTTCCAACAGTTTTCGCGCCAGTCCCGAAAAATGCCTTCTACTTTAACCCGCTCCCCTGTCACGGGGGGGTTGCACATCCAATGGTTCCTGGAGTAGTTTTCATCCCTGTTCGGAATCCTTTAGTTGGATACCATATTTACCCTCTATCTCATCCACAACCCTTCACTTGTTAGGCCACTCTAGAGGCCGAAAAAATAGGCTTTTTTGGGGATTTTTTTTCAGAAAAACTACAAAATAAATCGAGATTACAAAATAGGGTATTTATCATACATATCAGTGACTATATACAATAATATTTTTGAAGCGATTAATTTCAAAATGGCGGCTGGGCAGCGTTTTTGCGATGACGTTTCCGTTTTTGTTGGCCGGAAATATAACTCAGACAATTTTCAACCGATTCACTTGAAAATTTGAATATATCTTCAAAAATACACTGTCTATGGAAGTGCGTAGGATTTCTTTTTATGTTGCATAGTTCATTTGTTATCAACAATTTTCTGACGATTTTTTAAACGAATTTTTCACTTTTCACTTTAGAAGTGCGCCATTCGGTCAAAAATCAATATATCGAAGAAATCCTACATTCCATAGACAATGTATTTTATCCTAAATTCCATAGACAATGTATTTTTAAAGATATATTCGAAATTTCAAGTGAATCGGTGGAAAATTGTCTGAGTTATGTTTCCGGCCAACAAAAACGGAAACACCATCGTGAAATGCTGCACAGCCGCCATTTTTAAATTAATCGCTTCAAAAAAATTATTGTATACAGTCACTGATATGCATGATAAACAACCTATTTTATACTCTCGATTTATTTTGTATTTTTTCTGAAAAAAATCCCCAAAAAAGCCTATTTATTCGGCCTCTAGAGTGGCCTGACCCCTTAAGGGGGGAAATAGGGTTCGACGGTTAAAAAAATCGATTTTTTTAAATTTCATAAATTGTTAGAAAAACTATTGAAAAATATGTTCCCAAAATTTTAAATGAGAATTCCGACTCGTTCTATTGTTATAAGCCATTAAGGGGGAAAATAGGGTTAGGACAGCGTTTTCTCAATAATTTTCATGAATTTTTTTATAGTATAGAAAATGAATATAATTTATTGAAACTTTGAGAATATTTTATACATATATTTAAGTATATACTATAAAATTTTTATACATATATTTCAGTATATACTATAAAATATTAGCGACCCCATATTGCTTGTTTTTCTTGGTACTATTTTTTCAAACGCGTTTTTCCGAAAACGACTTTTTTTGAACTTGCGTACACGCTAGTTTGAAAAGTTTTCAACCAATCGTTTTGAAAATTGGCAGTTACTTTCTTCATAGTATTGCACTCTGTGTAAACCTAAAATCGGAATATCATCATTATTTAAAATAATTTTTTTTTTCAAATAAAGTTGTAAAAAATGACAAAAAATCATGCTTTTTTGTTTTGACCCCTGTGAAAAATTCAATTTTCTATTTTTTTGATAGCATTTAGGTTCATATAGAAGAGAGACATATAATAAAAGTAAATTCCAACCTCGTTTGATTTCAGATGAAAATTGCGGCTTCCAGAATGTACGCAAAATGCTGAGTCTGATTGTGACCTGCAATATGGGGTCGCTAATATTTTATAGTATATACTTAAATATATGTATAAAATATTCTCAAAGTTGCAATAAATTATATTCATTTTTTATACTATAAAAAAAATCATTGAGAAAACGCTGTCCTAACCCTATTTCCCCCCTTAAATTACGAGATCGACGGAGTACCCGATTTTCCACCACCCCCCCCCCCCCCCCCCACATTCTCGTTGCGCACGTGCGCAATTATTGACCAATCGCAATGGGACTCGTTTCGTTCGAAAGATTATTAAATTTCCTTGAAAGTACTTTTTTGAAATTTTCAAATTCGTCAAAGTTTCGCGAAAATCAGCGAAGACATCTGCATTTCACTTCAAAAGCCCAGTACTGTATACCATATGTTTATAGAATTGATTGGGGAACAGAAATTTCGTGATGGGAAATCGACCAGACAATTTGTTGTTTTTCATTTTTCCAAGTGCATTTCTTTGTTATTCCTTTTACGAATATACCTCCGTCACCATTAGTCTGGTTTTTGGATTCAGACTCTCTCAAGAGTTTACCGAAAGAAATTTGTATATTGAATGGTACATAATTCATGTGCATGGTGAATAGTCGTTTTTCGTATATTCGACTATATTTTGGGCAAGGGCGAACAAAAATGTGTTTAGATTTACTATAGCCTTCAGAGTTTTAATCAGTAGTGGTAACGTAATGGAAAATCCTACCTTTACACTAGTCAAAATGAGTGCGAAATTTTTAACATCATTTATACATATTTTCATGCATAAATTGACCATAGTAAATTATGATTTGTATCACAGCATATGTTCCTCATCAAGAAACACATTAGTAACAATAAATTTGCAAAATTATCAACTGGTTTCTGCCAATTTTTTAAAATCCAAAAATTCATTCAGTTTAATTTTTTTTTCACACAATAATCCGTTTCACAGTTTTCATTGAAAAATAACACTTTCCGGTAATTTACAGAAGTTCACTGTTCACGTATAGCCAAAATTCTAATTTTATGGATCTATTTTTTATGTATGGAAGTTTGTTTCGATGCTCTGTATTATTTTAATGAGAATTTAATTTTTAATAATAAACAACACGATTGATTCAATCACTTAACAAATAGAAATAAAGCGAAATGTTTTTATTTTAGCGACCTTCAACAGCGGTTCAACGACTTGATATTTATATTTATTAAATATTTTCTCGAGCAGAGTGTTGGTACCCTTTATTTTCCATTCGTAAAAGTTCAAAGAATCACTTTAATTTTACATCTTTGTGTATACAGAGTGATTTAAAATATCCGGATCCTCCTGTAATTATCGGATTCGAGACAATATCCGGTATCAAACGTCGCTTAGAAAAAAGAAAAAAGAGTTTAAATTGGTTCGATTCGACGACTGGAGGTATTATAGATACAGTGAGTAATGCCGAGTGACAAGTGAAGCACTATTAAAACGATACAGTTTGGTCGGCTATCTGCTATTTCATGTGGTGATCCACGCGTGGAGAAACATTTTCATTCGAAAACAAAATAACGATATGCGGAAAGATATCGAGCAAGATATTGAGCAAGTCGTCAAACAAGACACCAAACGGTGAAACCCAAGCCATGATTGGCTGATCTTTTATGACCTGGCATTTAATTTGGTTGTGAATTTTTTTTCTTTTTCAAGCAGCATTCGATTCAATAATCATAGGTGGGGTATTCTGAATCACCCTGTATACAATAATAATCATGTACATTATTGCCCATCAACTGACGAGCGATCGTTCGCTGCCGGCCCCGCACGCATATCCGCACACGTGAAAACTTCAGGTCAGACTTTGCATGATGCATCGAAAGGATTTAAATAGATCATCACGTCACAAAACCCTCTTTCTGTTGGAAGCAAGTTTTCGATCTTACATGAGTAATCTTAAACGAATATCTTGCCTGAAAACATGTTGGTGTCAGACATTTTTAAGTTGCATTCTGGACGCTTTCATATGATATGACAGTGATCGTCCTTAAATCTCCGAATCATCCACTGAAATACTTTATTGATCATCGTGCTTCTTGATGTGGACTTAAGAGTATGTGAAAGGCGATGAGAAACTTCAACAGCGTTGGTATAGTAGGGACCTTCGTAATCTGGGTAACATTCAAGCGACATGTAATAAATACGGAAATTAATTGTCCTGGAAAGAATTTTCTATATATTTTGGCATTGTAATTTTTAACTTGCCAGGTAGGATCTCAAAAATCTCGAAAATTATCTGTGAATTGACTATTGGGTAAGTTAAATTTGATGATAAACACTCGAGGAGTTCAGATTTTATGATATTTTGAATGTTTCGAAAAATGCCTTATACCTCTAGTGCAGAAAAACTTTTACCTATCGAGATAAAACTTTCTACACACATATAGTAGGGGATGAAGAAGAGAGAATACATTACAACAACAATAGAAACAGGTTATCGTTTACTATTGACACCATTGTCAAGTACTAGATATTTTCATTAAGTTTCGTGTGTCTCAAGAATCAATAACAACTTTGACAGCTTTCCACTGAATTTCCCATAAGCTTTCATATATCAGGAACATTCAAGGAATATATAACAAATACGAAAATTAACTGTCCCAGAAACAATTTTCTGTATATTTAAGTATTGTAACTTTTAATTTGCCAGGTAGGATCCCAAAAATCTCAAAAATTGTCTGCGAATTGAAAATTGGGTAAGTGAAATCTCGCGTTCGGTCTCCAAGCAGCGTCAGTGGAATATAAACGAAACTAAATCGAAATACTTTTCCACGGTTACTGTGCACTTTGAGGCCAACCCTTAGCAAAATGTGCCATTGAGTACTCAATGGCAGTCAATGGAAAAGTCTGGGTACCATTGGCTTTCTATGCGAATTGTATGGAAAAGTCAAGGGAAAACTGGCAACAATCTGAATGGAAAGATAATGGCACGTTCGAATGGCAATTTATTTCCATAGAAACTGAATAGAAAGTCAATGGTAAACTCGAATGGCCGTTTCTTTCAATAGAAACTGAATGAAAATGCCAATGGATTATAAAGGGTAAAATTCGTATGGCATTTGTTCTACCACTGGCCAATGTCGTTCAGTGCGAATTTCAATAGAAATGTCAGCTAATGGCGAAGTATGCGTAAGAGAAGATTCCGCGGGCTACGTATATTCGATTTTCGATTTTTTTGTGGCGTTAGGTTGGTACTCATGTCCCTCACTTATGCTGAAAAAATCGGCCATTTTTAATGTTTAGTTACTTGTTGACTTCTGTTTTGGTTAGACGTGTTTTGGCTTGTCTTCGATTTTTGGCCCAACCAAACCAAACCAAACAAAAAAATCGAAAATCGAATTTACGTAGCCCGCGGAAATTCAAAATTCGCGATACTTTTTGAACAGACCTCGTACAATATATTTTCCCTTACGTCCACAAGGCGATACTAATAATAATATTCTGAATATGTTTCCAACTCATTTCAGTATTTCAGTATTGTATATACCACATTAACGTACAAATTTGCCATTGAGTGCGAAGGAAAAAAAAGTCAATGAATTTCCATCGCACTGATGTATTAGGCGCAAAAGCAGTGAATGCATTTTTTATATTACCATTCATTTTCTCATACGCACAAGCAATGGCAATGCCATTGGGGTTTTGAATGGACTTTTTGTCTTTGAGAAAAATGCCGAGGCATTTGTTGCCAAGGATAAGATTTTACCACTTAATTTCCCAGAGGCACTACCAATAATAATACCATTGCAGTTTTTAATGGACTTTTTGCCATTCATTTGTCATAGGTAGGGATAAGCAATGGCAATACCAATGGGATATTGAATGGAGTTTTTATTCTTGGCAGCAGTGCCTCCATTGTAATTTCATCCGAAGTAATGGAAATGCAGTGGCATTTCTTAACGGCAATGAATGGCACATTTTGCTAAAGGCTAAAATGCCATTTTGTTAATTTTGGCGCTAGAGCAACGGATACATTATTATTAGCTAGGATTTATATCCGTCCAGAACGTAATGGCTATTTTTTTCGAAATTACCCTATACAATAATAATTAAATACAATTTTGTTTTAGACCGCGCCATTTTCAACGAATAATATATATTTATATTTTGAATTTTAAGATTTTCCGATCCTTATGATATAGATAGGAATGTCAAGAATTTTTTGACCAAATTTCAAACCATTCGGCTAGATAGTTTAGGAATGTCGTTTGGCCGAAAATTTCAATGTATTCTGTCGGCAATATAGAATAATATGTCCTTTCATATGCTCTGTCGTCAGTAATATGTCCTCTTACCATATACGAGGACATATTATTCTCGTATGCTCTGTCGTTGGTAATATGCCCTTTCACATGCTCTTAACTTGCGTATTTGGTAAATGTGCCTTAGATATTATGCCAATTTCAATGGTTCACGATACCGACGATATCGGAGTTTCTCATCGTCTTACACATGCTCTTAAAAGATATTTGAAAATTACAATAGATCCTCGCGATGATAATCTCACACAGATTTGTCAGAGGAAAAAAGTGCAAATGTAGATTATGCGAGAAATAGTGAATAGCCTGAACGGATGGAAAGAGAATATGGGTGAGATATAGGGGATGAAGAATTGGAATAGAAGCACAGAAAATAGAAATTGCCCTAAAGGGGAAATCGATTCCATCAGCGTCACGGGACCATGTCAAGGAATTCAAGCGAATTGTATGAGAAGAGAAAGATGAGACCAGGAAACATGGAAATATTAATTGGCACAGGTATTGTGTATAGAAAAAAATTGTTATTGTTGCAGAAGGGAAAAATTGTAAAAATCCGAAAGGTCTTATATGAAAATAAATACTATACTGTATAATTCATCGTTGCAGCGGAGAAACATGGTTGAAACATATCCGAAGACTATAATTACGTGCAACAGTCACACGGCTACAAGTTATTAATGGTTTAGTAATGCCGTTTGATAAAAAAATTCTTTTTTTGGTAATAATACAGAGCCCATAAAATAGACCTGTTACATGTTCATCGGCAAAAAGAAAATTGATTCCCATCTTCGCGCTGTTCGTTGGCCGATTGACAAAGTTCACGACCACTTGAGCTCGGTCCTCGAGTGCAAGTGTCACGGAGTCGCGAACTCGCTGCCAATTAATTCCCTCATAAAATCAATAAAATTTCTCTGAATTTGTCGTCGAGTCTCGTACCGTACTAAACTTCATGACATAGTGTGCTGCCAGTAAAAATAAATCGGCAAAATTTTTGGTACAATTTTGGTATCTTCGCTGAGGACTTTATAAAGTGGTGAATATACTCGTATTTTGCGGAACTGTAGATGCACCGAATGAGAAAATTCCATAGACACATACATATATCGCCAGAGCTTTCGCCACTGTTTTTCGCAGCGCACACTGGGTCCCGACTTACAGCAGCTTTCCACCGGTATGAAATTTTTTCCCTCATTTTCAAGCCACCAGTAATTTTTCTTGCCCCTCATGCCGAAAAGATTTCTCGTACCTCTATGAATTACAAAGCTCTGGCCGAGACGTCACTGACTTTCGTTGCTCTGAAATTTCACTGAAATATTTTTAAAAATTCAGCTGAGTTTAAATCACTACTTTGTAAAATCTAGTTTCGATGTTAAATGAAATAATAATATCAAACAATGGATAATAATTGATGAAGATAAAAACAAATAGGTTCTCGTATCTGCAAAAAATAGTATCAGTTTGATAATCACGCCATTTTGCACACAACCCCCCGCAATCAATCAATAGCCTTCGCCCCAACCAATAGCGTTATGATTTTGTCCTATACTTGGATTTCAAGAAATATTTGAATTCCATTTTTTTCGTATATTAAAATAAGTCGTGCACCGAAAAAGAAAGTAACTGCAATAGGTAATGCAATATTTCGGAAGAGGGAAAAATGAAAGAAACAATTTGCGTAAAAGCTCTCGCACTCTGCATCCGCCGATTCGAGACGTATGAATATTCATATTGCGAGAGACATACATATCGCATTTTATAATTTCGTTTCGTCTCGCGGATTGCTAAGCGATACGGCTTGCTCGACATTTCGAACGCGCAATTCCGACAAGGGTTCAAATAAAATTAAAGGGTTGTTTGCGATCCGATGCGAATTTTGCCACGTACAATATTGTATTATTTTTTTTTATCCATCAATTGTATCGAGTAATTCGATTAATAAATTTTACCGAAATTTTCATACCAGAATTCTGTAAGTGTCCTGAATAGTAAAAAAATCATTTTTAATAAATAAAATAAATAAAATTAAAGGGTTGTTTGCGATTCGATGATCATTCGATCCGATGGTAATTTTGTCACTTACAATATTGTTATTGTTATTTTTTATCCATCAATTGTATCGAGTAATTCGATTAATGAATTTTACCGAAAGGGTATAGCAGGATAAGTATGTGTGTGCTGCCCCCGCACGAATTTGGTCGAAATTTTTACTATAAGTTGGTATTGATGTAAGAATGAATTTCACGAAAGATTATTCGTGAAAAAAATTTTTTATAGGACTTACGAGGGTAAAATCGAAAATCGAAAAAACGAATTTTCTCTTTAATGGATACACCGATTTTTATGAAAAAAATATATGTTATGGGATTGAATGGTGCAATGTTTGAAAAGAATTATGACATTTTTTTTTCAAACAAAACCAGTTGAAAAAAATTTTCAAAATATTTTTGAATTTTTTTTAATGAGATGTACTTAAGATACTATCACCACTTTTTATTTAAAAAATCTTGGACTTATCTAGTATAATATATTTAATTTTCAAAACGATTGGAAGGGTATATCATAGTTTAAAAAATTTAAGGGTTTGAGCGTACTGCATGCCGGGCGCCATCTACACCTCTTGTCATTAATGGTCACTTACGACTCATAGCTATCCAGAATACTTCAGCAACTAACAAATTCAAAATAGAGTTAGAATTTAGAAGTATTTTTTTCCAAAACATTTGAAGCCTCAAAAGCAGAGTACTTGTTTAATGCGAATTCTCTCGCCTCTTACTAGCCCGAGTGCTTGTTTAATGTGAATCCCCTTATCTCTCACTAATCGGGGTGCTTTTTTACCGTGAGACCCCTCGCCTCTCACTAATCGGGGTGCTTTTTTACCGTGAGTCCCCTCGCCTCTCACTAATCGGGGTTCTTTTTTACCGTGAGTCTTCACTTTTCACTAATCAGGTTTTGTTGCATTTTAATGAGTTCCTCAAATGTCACCCTCTTAATCTTCGTCGCTGTCGGCTTCAATAACAGGAATGATAGCATTCTGCTGAAACATTTCACTGAGAATCTCAGCTGATTTAAGGATCTTTGACAGATACCTGGCATAAGCTAAATAGTAAACTATTGCAGCTACATGTGAACAGCAGCCTACAGTTCTATTGCCGTTTGCACAATCACATGCATACTGCAATAGTCCAGATATACCAACACTATTGGGTTTATACTTTAAGAAGCATCTGTACACTTTTCGATTAATATGACGAGATTGAACTTGCAATTTCAGTACATTAGATTGTTCTTTAACATACTGCACTTTAATCTGACCATTTTGATCAACCATCTCAGCTAAGTATGACACTGCCTGTGATAATTGATAAGTTAACAGGTTAAATGTTGAAGAATGCGAATATTATATATAACCCATTCCTCCAATAGAAAAACAAATGAAAGTTGTAGGAACAGTTTAAGTAATAAAACAAATAAATGTAATGATGTTCTCAATGAATAAAAAATAGCAGAAAGGAGCATGAAGGAGAAAATCTTATGTTGGAATCTTATGTTGGAAATGCGACGGATGTGACGTAATGAAACTAAACCAATTTCGACTATCGATTCGGTGGCTGTGTTTCCAACTTTGTTGCCAGCTACAGTATACGTTACGTATACCATAGATTTCACCGTCGGCACAGAGTTCTAGAACACAGCCAAACGTCACTTCCGGAAAGTCACTTAGACATAAAAAAACTAAATCAAAATGCGACTTTCCATTATCCGCGATATATCGCAGTCTGTTCCTTCCTTGTATTTTTTATTCAATGGATGTTCTGTATCTCGTTATGCAACATTCGGCAAACCCCCATACGCGGTACGCTCAAACTTTTCAATTTTTTAAACTATGATATACCCTTCCAATCGTTTTGAAAATTAAATATATTATACTAGATAAGTCCAAGATTTTTTAAATAAAAAGTGGTGATAGTATCTTAAGTACATCTCATTAAAAAAAATTCGAAAATATTTTGAAAATTTTTTTCAACTGGTTTTGTTTGAAAAAATTTTTTCATAATTCTATTCAAATATTGCACCATTAAATCCCATAACATATATTTTTTTCATAAAAATCGGTTTATCCATTGAAGAGAAAATTCGTTTTTTCGATTTTCGATTTTACCCTCGTAACTCCTATAAAAAAATTTTTTCACGAATAATCTTTCGTGAAATTCATTCATACATCAATACAAACTTATAGTAAAAATCTCGACCAAATTCGCGCGGGGGCAGCGCACACATACTTATCCTGCTATACCCTTTGATGTAAAAAAACCCTTGCGTAGTCCCATAGCCAATAGTATATAGATTATAAGTGTAGGGGATTTTTTCCGTCGATGTCCGTTACAGCGAGTAATATTATTTATTTGGTTTACATGAGCAGTTGAATCTAAGTAAATAGGCTGACGTCAAGCGTAAGTATAACAATGTTAGAATATAGATAGTGCGTGGACACCACAAGCGTCCTCAGATCCTTCTACGCGCGAACAACGAGTTAAGCACATCCGACTGGCTGGCAGGACCGCGGTTCTACAGATTCCAACTGTACACCTACCCAACTGTCACGACCAAACTGACACGAGCATACGAATATTTCGCAATATTGTCACGACAAAACTGTTCCCGAACAAAACTCTCACTATTAAAACTGACACCGCACAAACTGACACCACTCAACTCTCCTGAATCTCTATTCGACACGTGCAGAAATCTTCACGAACAAAACTATCACCGTCTAAACTGTCACGGTCTCAACTGTATTCTGCACAACTGTAACGCAGTTAAATAGTCCCCACACTGTCAGGGCGTCTACTGTAACGCAGTAGAATAGTATACACTGTCAGGGCGTCTACTGTATTCTGCACCAACCGTCACCGTCCCAACCGTCGCCGCACAAAACTGTCACCGGCAAAACTGTCGCCGGCAAAACTGTCACCGCGCCAAGGCGCGGTAACTAACTCACACGGGTATAAGCTGAACTCGTAGATAAGAGCGCTCGGGCTGCTTCACCAAACGCGGCGCAATTGCGCGCGATATTTCGTGCGTGCCCGCTATTACCGATCGCTGAGCACAAGTAAGTTCGCACAGTGCGAAGGCTGTGGTTGAGACGACAGCGGCAAATGACGTAAGTATTAGCGGATACGTACGAAATATCGCGCGCTATTGCGCCGCGTTTGGTGAAGCAGCCCGAGCGCTCTTACCTACGGGTACAGCGTCTACGAGTGTGATTTGGGTAAATCCTGCGTTAAGCGGTGACGGTTGGTGCTGTATACAGTTTTGTCCGTGACAGTTTTGCCGGTGACAATTGCCGCGGTTACAGTTGCTGCGGTGACAATTTAAGCGGTGACAGTTTGAATGTTGACAGATTAAACGGTGATTGTTTAGACGGTGACAGTTTAGATGGTGAAGGTTAAGACCGTGACAGTTTAGACGGTGATAGTTTTGTTCGTGAAGATTCTGCACGTGTCCAATAGAGATCAGGGAGAGTTAAGTGGTGACAGTTTGTGCGGTGACAGTTTTAATGGTGAGAGTTTTGTTCGGGAACAGTTTTGTCGTGAAAATATTGTGAAATATTCGTATGCTCGTGTCAGTTTGGTCGTGACAGTTGGGTAGGTGTACAGTTGGAATCTGTAGAACCGCGGTCCTGCCGACTGTCTCGAGGGTTCGTCACAAAGTGTCCACTCGTTGCCCGAGCACGGGTTGTTTTCCCCGCGAGTCCCTTTGTGCTGATCCCATTTTCTTCCGTAGTGAGGCCTTTTTCCTTGGCGAAAACAAAGGGCCTTGTATGGGTGTGTGCGAGCGCCCGACTGTCACCGCCGCCTCGAATTATGGCCTCTCCGGCGGATCTCGCGTGCTCGCGTAGACCACGTGTACACACAAAAAATGCAACCGTCCGACGTTGTCGCCTCGGTTTATGGCCTCTCTAATCCGTCTCGGGTCCTCGCGTACACCACGAACAAACACGAAAAAATATTTGCTACATAAGATTTTTTGTTTTTTTGTTCCCGGTCTTATACTTTACGAGAAAACCGTCCTCCCGTGAAGGTGTTTTTTTAAGACAGACGATTTTTAAGATGGGCTCTGTCGTCGCCACTTTGTATCAGAATGATAATAAATTTATTTATTTTTTCATACTTCAATAAATGTTAAGGGCTCACGTACCCCTCAAATTTTCAAGAATTGATTTTTTTTACAGATTTTTATTCTTTATACTTTTAAGAATATAAAAGAAAAAAAAAGTTTTAAGAAAATTTCACGTCGTTACAGCAATATTACTACAGGAAGTTATAGCAATAAATGAGAGCGGACATCGGGTTGGGACAGCTACCTGGCCGAAACTTTAAACGCGTTTTTCTCGAAACTATGTTTTTCGACAGTGTCAGCGCGATGAATCAGTAAATTTTTAATATTTCTTAACTTTTGTCGTGAAAATTTCGAACTTGGACCCCGAAATGCGAGAGGGCATGGGCATCTCCACCAATGTGTACACAGGTGTCCGCAAAGTTCGGGCCATGTACAGCCGGATTACGATTGTGCATGCGAATCCTTGCCAATGTTTGCACAGGTGTCCGCAAAGTTCGGGCCAGGGTGTGGAAACTCCCATGTTAAGAAGCGCAGCCACTGTTTGTAGCGCTATCTATGTAGTGTCCCCCTAGTCGGAACTAAAAAGATATACATCCAGCTGCGACGCGCTATTTGAATGAAGAGTGGGCATGAAAATAAAAAGTCGGTCGGTATAGTAGATCAAAGACAGATATTTCAAGAAATGAAAAAAAGTTATTCCAATAGTTTATTTGCAAATCATTTATATATGTATATATACAGATATATATTTACATTCATTTACATTAAGTGGATCATATGTCATTTGTATTATAAAATTTGATGTACATTATCGAAGCTGCCGTCTCTTCCTCGGGTCGGAATAAAATCGGACCAAAACATACCCCCGCATACACAAATTTAAATATATTTGTGGTGCAAGCAACGTAAAATGTAAACAGAAGATTAGAAAAAAAAGTCTTCATACGGGAAAACGAACTTACGACCCTCACACTATGAACTCGAGCTCCTGCCGCTGCGCCAACCGGTGATTGAAAATTGTGCTACGAAAACTTCTTATGCATTGTTGAATTTGCAAATTTTTTATTTTCTTAAATATTGCCCATCTGGCCCTCCCACTTAGGTCACTTTCACCCCTCGTCAACCCCAACATACCCTATAAATTCTCGTGAAATCGGTGATGACAAGTCGGGAAGGTCCCCTCGTGAGTAAGTCGGTACCGGGTAAAAAGCTTGCCAAGATCTAGTTCTACTTTGCGCTCCTATTATGTAGGTCGCGCTAGCTGTGCGTCGATAGTGGCGCACTCTCTGTAGTGTCCCCCGCCCGGGAACTAATAATAGAGCCGTGGTTTTTGTATGGGAGTTTCCACACCCTGGTTCGGGCCGTGTGCAGCTGGATAGCGCCGAGACGGCGCCGGACGACGAATGGAGAGCTTGGCGACGCTGGACTAGAGGGAGTCCTAAGAAGGGGTGAAACAAGGGCCTCGGGGCCCAACAAGAGTGTGGATCTAGACACTTCGTTTCGAACATTCGTACAGCTCGCACCAATTCGTTTCCTCTTTGTTAACGCGTATCACTGTGGATACAGTCTGGACTTCACGACGTTTACATGTTAATTGATTAAATTGTCTTTGTTAAAATAGTCAACAAATCATTGTATCGGCAACGTATTTCTTCTATCACAACTACATTTCAGTAAATAAAATACTTCCTACAGTTCAGAAGTGGGATTCATCACGTGCTACGTTGAAAAAGGGAGAGGACTCAGGGGGTGGATTTTCCCGTCAAAGTCAAGGATCAAGAAGAATTGTGAGTTTAAAGTTAATAGTGTCCCTATAAGTGAAACAATATGTCGTCCAAGTCGAGTAGACGCAAACGTGATAGTAGACTCGACAGAGACGAGGACGGTTTGGAAGCGGGATTTTCGCACCGCTCGCGGGGAAAACGCTCGGGAGATCGCAGACGGAGTCGATCGATCGAGTCAGTAGATTCCGAGGATCGGAATTACCATCGCAGGGGGACACCGAGGTTTCGCGATAAACAACGGTGGGGTGAGCATCGGCGGCAGGGCCGTACGAGGAGCAGGAGTTCATCGAGGCGTCGCCGGGACCGCAGGTCTGTCAGCAGAAGTCCGGTAAAGGATGAGTCCGATTTTGCGAAATTGACTGAAGTGCTCTCAGCCCTTATCAAGTCAGGTTCGAAGCGGGGAAATCAGTATATTGACGAAAAAGTTTTGCCTGAATTCAACCCAGAAGAGAAGGATTTATCCGCGATGGAATGGTTAGAAAAGGTGAACACATATGCAATTATGTACGATTGGGATGAGCCGCTCAAATTATACCTAGCTTCACTGAAATTACGGGGGATCGCAAGAAGTTGGTACGACGAGCTGAAGGATGCACCCGCAAGTTGGAAGGCCTTTAGCGTAGCAACTCTAAAGCAGTTCGCAGTCGAACAGAATTTTGATAAACTTTTTCAAAGCGCGGCGTCCCATAGGAGTATACCGGATCAGTCGTTACAAGCATACTGCTTTGAAAAGGTTAAAAAAATTAACCGTTTAAATCTGGAAATTCCCGAACGGAAGGTGGTGGAGTTAGTGGTAGGCGGGATTCATGATCAACAAATAAGAATGAATTTAATAACTTCAAAGAAAGAAACCCTTGCCGAATTGAATCGATGTCTGGAATCCTTGGAGGGTGAACAAACGAAGGAAAACAGAAGTTTTAGAGAGAACAGAGGGGAGAAGCGTTTTCCCGTACAGGGCCAGTTCCCAAAGCAGGATAGGCAATTTCACCTCAGAGGGTGTTATAATTGCGGTAGAAAGGGGCATAGAAGGGACGAGTGTTCAGAGTCGAAACGCACTGAGACCGTCGAACGGGACCCTCGGAAAGGTCCTTGTTCTTCGAGCAGAAAAGATACGGTACCTGAGGGTAATAAAAGCAAATTGAAATGCGTATTTTGTAAAAAGACAGGGCATTCCGAGAGTCAATGCTTCAAAAAACGAAACGACGAGAGGAGGAAGGCATGACGGGGCAAAGGGGCAGCCACTGAGGATGGGATACCCCCACTCGAGGTACTTTTTTTTTTAAATCTTGATAATTATTTTCTCTATAGTCTGACGAGAGGTTTTAAAATTTTTTGATTGGACAATTTTTTATGAATTGTTGAACACTATACTTTTTTTAAAATTGCATACTAAAGTTTGAAGTACTGTAATTTCTTTATTTTTAGAAATGAAAAAAAAAATCCCTCCGTCAAACTATTACCACTACATTACTTTACTAAATTCTTTTTTATTTTCGCAGATTGGATAATTTTTGGTGAAGTTATGATGTCGACACGGAGGTGCTATGGTTTTCATCAGTAGTACTTTTATACTCATAAAAAATAATGTTAATATTGTGAAAAAAATTGAAAAAGAATTTTTTCTGATAGTTGAAAAGTTAATAAAAAATGTGAAACCAACAATTTTTTTTTCCCCATCATATAACCTTTATTTTTCAAATTTACTCGGTTTTTAGCGCACGCAGCGGTATGTGAGCCTTAAATAAGCCTTCTGAAAAGAAATTCTATTTCTTTTTTCACACTCGCAAAATAAATCGTCAAAGTTAGGTTCTTTTTTCGGCCGCTAAAGTGATGTTACTCCTTAATATGGAAAACCGCTGTAGCCGTACTGAGTAATAATTGCTGAAATGAATAAAATGTTTTTTTTCCCAATATTCGCCATAAAATATGTTTCTTTGATACGAGGATATTATTAGTCGATTCAAGAAAATTACATTGTATTTAAAATGTATTAAGTTTATTTTACTAAATTATATACTGATATCAGAGAAATATTTCATGGCTAATATTGGAAAACGCATTTTATTGGTTGTAGTAATTTTTTTTCTCAATGCGCTCTACCGACAGCGCATCCCTTGCTGTCGGTTATCGATCAATTATATCGATACTAAGGCCCCTGGGCACAGGAAACGACGTTAGCATTTTGCTGTCACTCACACGAGCCGGAGAGGAGCCGGTGGTGCAACATCTAGCGTCAGTCAATCACCGCGTTGTAGAAATTTCCGATCGGCTTACCTCTGTGCCAGTGTATACTGCACACGTCGTTTCATGTGCGATCACCATAATTCGTCTTCAAACGCTTGTGACGGACGATCTTGTGCGATATTCCTAATAACCTAGGCTAGTGATGAGTGGCAGTGAATGGTTAGACACAGTGAATAAACAGACCGGAAGTGCAGCCCTTAATCGACCATTTGATTCAGGGTAAAATTAGAAAATGAAAAATCATTCATTGTATTTGTAACAATATATGAATGATTCCATTAATGATTCGCCAGTAGCTGGTAGATAAATAACTTTGACAGTTTTTGATACATCCCTTACACATACATTGTAGAACATTTTTTAGATTGTTTTTCTCGTAGCGGCTTTAAGTTTTAGGGGCACATGCAATTATCGAATTTTTCTATTAACATTATTATAGCTGATGTTAGAAAGTCGGAAAAATTTTTGATGAAGACATATTCGCTGGTTAAAAAAAGTGTTAGATTTTCCAAGGTGATATTATTCTTTAGCAATAATATCCAATGAAATGCTAAGAATGAACATTAATGGTTAAAAAAGTGTCTTTGACCGATTTCTGCAATAATCGTGCATACACTGCTATCTGTTGAATCATTCATGTCATTATTATAACTAATTTGAAAGAATTATTCTTTTATATAGAACAGTGATACTTTGAGAATAGTTGTTTAGAAAAATGTTGCAAGAATTTGTTTGTCTTATTGATTAAAATAATAGAAAATATTAAGGTTGTGTTTCAAACTTAATTCCTGCTGTTTTTCAATTAAAAAAAAACAAATTATTTATAGTTTACAGTACATTCTATTTTATTCGAAGCATTTTCATTCAGAAGCTACGACCATTTGCCATTTTTCACGCAACTAATGGATTCCATGCCAATAGAAATCGTGGCTTTTTGAGGTAATCCATTTTTCTATCCTAAGTTTTTACACAAGGTAGGTAGATAGATGTAATAGGTACCATACAAAATTCAGCAAATTTCAGTACAAAGTTTTCAGGTACGATTCAGCATATGAGGTTGGTCTGAAAAGTTTCCGACCTAACATAGAAACAAGAAATTTTTTGTTCAAATTTATTTTTATTTCTCCACATAGTCTCCTTGTAAGTCTATACCCTTCTCCCGGCGATGCTCCCATCTCTTTAACCCGTCCAGATAGTACTCGGCGTCTTTCTCTGCAAAATAGTTGTTTACAAAGGTGACGGCCTCCTCATTCGATGAAAATCTCTGTCCTTCGAGCGTAACTTTTAGCTTAGGGAACAAAAAAAGTTGCTTGGGGCTAAATCTGGTGAGTAAGGAGGGTGTTCAAGCAGTTTAAATCATAATCCGTGGGTTTTTGCCATGGCAACTGCTGAGGTGTGAGATGGCGCATTGTCTTGGTGAAATAACTTTTTTTTTCTGCAAATGTGGCCGCTTTTCCGCTATTTCTGCCTTCAGGTTTTCAAGTAATAATGGTTAGTATGCTCCTGTAATGGTTGTTCCTTTTTGAAGATAATCGATTAAGATAACTTCATGACGATTCCAAAAAACAGTCGCCATCATTTTCCCAGCCGAAGGAACAGCTTTTGCCTTTTTTGGAGCCGATTCCCCCTTCGTAGTTCACCGTTTTTACTGTATTTTTGTCTCTAGATCGTAATGGTGTATCCAAGCTGTATCTGCAGTAATTAATAGGCGCCTAAACTGCGCCATCAGAGCGTTGGAAATGTTCATTCGAACACGTTTTTGATCCGAAGTGAGCAAACGATAGCACGTCTAAACATCACGATGCAATTACTTTATTGACAATAACATCGCAGGCGAAAACTACACAGCACATAATTTACACATCCGGTTTAGTACTGATTTGTTTGGTTTTGTTGGGTTTTGGATTTTGATTTGGGGTTTGGGTTGTGTTGTTGGGTTCAAAACCGAACAAAACCCAAACAAACCTATTCAACCGGATGTGTGAATATGCGCCGTGTAGTTTTCCCCTGCGATGTTATTATCCATAAAGTAATTGTAACGTGATTTTTAGAGATGGAACCGAGCAAACGCGGCACTCAACGCGCGGACAAGTTCCTCATGCCTACAGCTTGACTCAATATGTGACAAACACGTTCTTTGGACATATTCATAGCCTCTACTATCTCTCTAACTTTAATTCGACGGTTCTCTAACACCATTTGGTGAACTTTAGCGATGTTATTGTCAGTGGTTGCAGTTTTTGGACGTCCCGAACGTTCATCGTCTCCAAAGCTGGTATGGCCATATTTCCATCCAGCTACCCAACATTTTATGGTGGACATAGAAACATAGAAACAAGAAATTTTTTGTTCAAATTTATTTTTATTTCTCCACATAGTCTCCTTGTAAGTCTATACCCTTCTCCCGGCGATGCTCCCATCTCTTTAACCCGTCCAGATAGTACTCGGCGTCTTTCTCTGCAAAATAGTTGTTTACAAAGGTGACGGCCTCCTCATTCGATGAAAATCTCTGTCCTTCGAGCGTAACTTTTAGCTTAGGGAACAAAAAAAGTTGCTTGGGGCTAAATCTGGTGAGTAAGGAGGGTGTTCAAGCAGTTTAAATCATAATCCGTGGGTTTTTGCCATGGCAACTGCTGAGGTGTGAGATGGCGCATTGTCTTGGTGAAATAACTTTTTTTTTCTGCAAATGTGGCCGCTTTTCCGCTATTTCTGCCTTCAGGTTTTCAAGTAATGATGGTTAGTATGCTCCTGTAATGGTTGTTCCTTTTTGAAGATAATCGATTAAGATAACTTCATGACGATTCCAAAAAACAGTCGCCATCATTTTCCCAGCCGAAGGAACAGCTTTTGCCTTTTTTGGAGCCGATTCCCCCTTCGTAGTTCACCGTTTTTACTGTATTTTTGTCTCTAGATCGTAATGGTGTATCCAAGCTTTATCTGCAGTAATTAATAGGCGCCTAAACTGCGCCATCAGAGCGTTGGAAATGTTCATTCGAACACGTTTTTGATCCGAAGTGAGCAAACGATAGCACGTCTAAACATCACGATGCAATTACTTTATTGACAATAACATCGCAGGCGAAAACTACACAGCACATAATTTACACATCCGGTTTAGTACTGATTTGTTTGGTTTTGTTGGGTTTTGGATTTTGATTTGGGGTTTGGGTTGTGTTGTTGGGTTCAAAACCGAACAAAACCCAAACAAACCTATTCAACCGGATGTGTGAATATGCGCCGTGTAGTTTTCCCCTGCGATGTTATTATCCATAAAGTAATTGCAACGTGATTTTTAGAGATGGAACCGAGCAAACGCGGCACCCAACGCGCGGACAAGTTCCTCATGCCTACAGCTTGACTCAATATGTGACAAACACGTTCTTTGGACATATTCATAGCCTCTACTATCTCTCTAACTTTAATTCGACGGTTCTCTAACACCATTTGGTGAACTTTAGCGATGTTATTGTCAGTGGTTGCAGTTTTTGGACGTCCCGAACGTTCATCGTCTCCAAAGCTGGTACGGCCATATTTCCATCCAGCTACCCAACATTTTATGGTGGTAAATGATGGTTCAGAGTCCCCCGTACATGGTGTCCAACTCGTCTATGATTTGCGTAGGCGTATTGCCTTTCAAAACCAAATATTTAATGACAGGTCGATACTCGATTTTGTTCTTTTTCACAAAAACACTCGCATCGACTCACTCAAGCGATTGTCAAACAACAACTGCACGTTCAAAATGGCTGAAATTCTGGTTAGTACCTGTCAAAGGATGCGTAAACATATTCCCTAGCTTTTGATGACACGTGCTGCCATCTTTATGTTGAGGTCAGAAACTTTTCAGACTACCCTCGTGGGCGCCATTTATGAATTGTATGAATGGCACTTATGGGAACTATAAGAGGTTCTTGGTATGATTAGAAGGAAATAAATTTTGGATAAATATCAAAATTGCTTACTTTTGACCAAGTCCTCATCCCATTCACCGCGATATACCACATACATTATGTGCATGAACATACGAACTCACGGAAATTCAACAAAGCTTCAGGCACGATCCGACGATCGCCGAAGCCCCGCAGGTGTACTCGGCCACCTTGTAGATTGCGGCTTCGCGAATCCTTTCCTCAACTCAGTGCTCGCAAACAACATGCGCACGCATACTAACCCCTTTGCATCGTAAATCCCATTGGATATAATGCCGGAGATTTATTTGCAATCGTGAAGTAGCTTCGAGCTGTTCACGAGTCTTGCCTAGGTTTCCTCTTTTGAGATCCGTTTGATCTACTACTATATGTAATATATATCGGGCATCTCATGCCAACTCAACCTTACTGTGCGGCCATTTTTTATTTTTACTTCCTTCGATTATGTTATAGATTGAGATAAAAGAATGAACCAAACCAATTTTGACATTCATTTGAAAATTAGTCTAGAATATTTTTCAACGAACGTTGAAATTTTTCATTTATTATTCATTTTATATTAAAAATATATGTCTTCGTGAGTGACCTCAGTGCGCGTGCGGTCGGCGGTTTGGAGAATTTTCATCTGGGAATACTTCTACTACTATCATACTTATTATATACGATAATAACATAAATAGTTATTATTATTATTATCATACTCCTGTATATTGATGTTTGCATGCTTTTTCATATTTTCCATTAAGTTTTACGTCGCTCCCGGGAGTTCTGTTCTTTTCTTTTAAAATCCGTTTGCGTTTACTTCATAACCATTTAACCGGAGATTGATTGTTTTATGAAATCGTACTCCGAGCTTACCGAGCTGTACAGTTCTCATAAAAGTTCTTTAAGCTGTTGGAGAAACGAGCTTTACGATACCATAATTCTCCTTTCAATTACGAAAGAAAAGGTCAAGGATCAATATCCTTAGCCAGTTTCAGGTCAATTCCAGGCAATTTTTTTTTTCAAATTTTATTGCAAAAGGTCGCTTCATTTCATTACGATTTTACTATGTAATTTGTAATGTCAATTTGAGATTACAATGAGAATAAGTAAATTGAATCCAATTCTGTTGTACATGTAATGCCATTTCCTTTTCTGTTCAATTATTATTCTTTTTTCCTGCGCCAGATGGAAGTCGATATTTTTCCTTAGTTTTATCGCCTATATTGTCTGAATCACTCGGTGATAAGACGAGATAAGGTAGAATGGGGCTCTTCGTGCCACGTTATTGTTAGACCGTGAGAAAATTGCTTTTTCGTCGATGAATGAGAATATTTTTGCGTCTATTCGATCCTAAATATCATCAAGTTTTTTATCCGAGGACAAGAAACATTGAATCTAAATGATAATAATATGATAATCGTGACTTTTAAAAAAATTGAGTTTGTTTACGCGGTCTTTTTGCTTACACTAAATAGAGATATTCAGGACCGCGTGAACTGTAAAAGGGATGTAAGAGGTTAGGTTTACGCAAGCCGCAACTCTGCTGTAGCGCTACTAGCGTTATGAGAATCTCGCACAAGCGCCATCTGTTTATTCTTCGTGTTACCATACGTGCGCGTTTGACAGTTTACGCCCGCGTAAAAGTCCGCGCATTTCGAAAATAAAAAACATTTTCACATGATAGTCGACTATTTAAACGGACGACAATATTGAAAATCGATTCAATTATTCCATTTTTAGACGTAGATAAAGCTGAAGAATATCGAACTCGACTTTTCTTGTTGTATTATCCTTCGATAGCGACTGTGATGTGTATATACAGGATTCCCGCGGATATATTGAATGGTGGAGTAGTTTTCTTAGCGCGAGGAAAAAAATCCGCATTGATTCATTCTATGTATACACATATTAATATTGCCTCGTAGTTGGGTTATCCTGTGAGAGATTTTTTTTATCTGCTAGGGAGAACTCTTTCAACCTCGTATTGCCCGGCCATGTTAGGCAAACACGAGTATAACGCAGAAAGATGTGTTATAAAAATGATAAAGAAAAACATAGACCAAAATCGTCCCAGTTTCCCACGTGGCGATGAGAAAAGTCCCTTAAGGGGGAAATAGGGTTAGACGGTTCAAAAAATCGATTTTTTTTTAATTTCATAAATTGTTAGTAAAACTATTGAAAAATATGTTCCCAAAATTTTTAATGAAAATCCCGACTCGTTCTATTGTTACAAGCCATTGAAGTGAGTAGCTCTCCTTCAGGCCACGAGCGCGCCACGTGTATAACCGAGCGGTCACTCAGATACGGTATTTTTTCAAACGCGTTTTTCTGAAAACGACTTTTTTTGAACTTGCGTACCCGCCAGTTTGAAAAGTTTTCAACGAATCGTTTTGAAAATTGGCAGTTACTTTCGTCATAGTATTGCGCTCTATATGAACCTAAAATCGAAATATTATCATTATTTAAAATAATTTTTTTTTTGCAAATACAGTTGTAAAAAATGGCAAAAAATCATGCTTTTTTGTTTTGACCCCTGTAAAAAATGCAATTTTCTATTTTTTTGATAGCATTTAGGTTCATACTGAAGAGAGACATATAATAAAAGGAAATTCCAACTCTGATTTCAGATGAAAATTGCGGCTTCCAGAATGTACGCAAAATGCTGAGTCTGATTGTGACCTGCAATATGGGGTCGCTAATATCTTCGGTGTTTTTCAAGGAAATTCTTCAAAAATTTTATAGTATATACTTAAATATATGTATAAAATATCCTCAAAGTTTCAATAAATTATATTCATTTTTTATACTATAAAAAAATTCATGAAAATCATTGAGAAAACGCTGTCCTAACCCTATTTCCTCCCTTAATAAAAGGACGGGGCTCTTCATACCGTTGCAATTCTTTCTAACTCGTAAAAGCCAAATGATTTTCGTGCGGCATTTTGTAGATGCCGTAACGACGGAAGGTCTTTCTCAAGAAGATATAGCGATTTTTTATAAACAAATGGCTTTCATTTTATTTCCTGATACAGGGGGATTTTTAGAGTAATATTATTTTCATCGTGATGAAAATTATTTGAAATGTTATTTAGCTGAAAGTAGTATTTCTATTACCATTATCGTTTTCATCGATACGTCATTAAAACACTGAGGGGTGCGCTGTGAAGGGAGCTGTGAAAGCTCCGACGGTGTAAAACTTCGAATTTTAATATTACGAACTACAGGTCTCCATATAGTTTATTCCGACGAAAGTGTACCTAATTGACTGTAAAAAACATTCTACAGTATGAATTCCGATAATAACATGATATACATTTAATATCACCTAGTAAATACTTTTTGGAAACAGTACGCGGAAGACAAAAGAATTTATCGAATGGTCAGTAGTAATATTTGAAAAATTTTAAACAACTGTTGTTTAGAGGTCCACGAAGTTCCGAAAATTAGATTGACGAAGAACAAACTATCGGAAAGTTCAAGCATAATAAAATCGAAGAAAAGATTTATCAGGTTCACGAAGGTTTCAGACTCCGAAAATCACAGCCTTGACGGTGCAGTATTCCGGAAATTAAAGTTTCCGAAAGGTCAAGATTCCGATTCTTTTATTCCGAACCCATTCCCGTATAAAACTTAACTGTTTCCGGGAACTCGGTGTTCCAAAACCACAATTTTTCGGAACTCCACGCTTTCTAATTATGAAAAAAAGGTTTTTCTTATGTATTATAGTTGGGTTTTGATGTTCAGTACTTTTTCAGTTGGTCCCGTAATTATTCTCGTCATTTAATTGTTGGTGTATAACTATTCTTGACAATGACATTTCTGTTTTAGAAAATTTTAGATTTCAGAATTTCCAAAACTTTTAGGATCATCGCACATAAATTCAGATTTTTAGATCTTCGGAATTTCAACCCCCCCATGTGCACATTTCATGTAAATTATACCTTATGACGAATTGTGTACAAATTTTGCGTTTATGTGGAGGAGAAACCTGCTCAGAGAAACATTTTTACATACAGGATCTATGTGTGAACGCACATGTAGGGAATAGTGAGAAAAGAGGCGAGAAGAGCAGGTGAATATAATCGATTCAACCCTGGCTTGAGTGACTAAATAACCTCTATTTCAATGTCTGGAAGTGTTCTACATCGTACCCTCCCCATGGACCATCCACTCCCTGACGCAGCTACTTCTTCTTTTCTCATTTTTTCTTCTTGAATGTCATTCACCGTCCTTTAGTCGATATTCCTCTACGAGCCAATGTATTAACAAGCAGCGGGTGGAATTCCGAAACGAATATTAGTCACTAAGGGCTATATACAGGGCTTGTGGGGCGTCCGGTTTAATTAAAGGATGACGCGCATCCATACTTCTACATGCCGTGTGCTCCAAATTAATGATAATGCTGAACACAGTAGGTGGCGAGAACAATCCTGTCATTTAATGGCGAAAACAATTTGTCATTTGGTGTCGCGAGAACAAACTCCCGTTGAGATGTCTTTCGATACGTCGTCCAAGAGATTGAATGACATCGACGAATGTTATGAATATCGACATCGTATTTTGTTCGTACTTTCATGGTAATTGCATATATTTTCGCGGATGTTTGAGGGGATAGATTATTTATTAACAGCTCATATTCGATGTTGATTAATTTTGAGTCGAGAATGTATATCGTACGGTGCTGATTTTTCAGTATGTGTCATAGACGATAATGTACTACAAAAAATTGGGGCGAGGTTGAAATTCCCAACTGTGAAAGCTCGGAAGGTGTAAAACTCCGAATTTATGGGCGAGGATCGTAAAAGTTTTGGAAATTCTAAAATCCAACATTTTTAAAACAGAAATCTCCTTGCCAAGAATAGTTATACACCAAGGATTAAATGACAAGAATAATTACAGGACCGACTGAAAAAGTACCGGACATCAAAACCCAACTACACAAAAAAATCTTATTTTCATAATTAGAAAGCGTAGATTTCCGAAACATTGTGGTTTTGGAAAACCTAGTTTCCGAAGGGTTCAGTTTCATACGGGATAATGTTCAGACAAAAAGAATATCGATGTGAAATATATTAGAATTTATATGCCCAAAAAGTTTAAAGACATGGTAGTGTATAAATCCGATAGAGTGAAATTACAAAAGGGCATAACTCCGAAAGAATTCGACTCCGTTCTCTCATGAAAAAGGTCCATAGATATAACACTAGCGGTGCTGCCATTTTTAATTTTATTATGTTTGAACTGGCTGATAGTTTGTTGTTCTTTAATCTGATTTTCGGAACGTCCCACGTAGAAAAATTGTAACGGCCGAGCGTTGGGCCAATACTGGTTGCCGTAGTGCCGGTACTGGCTGCTAGTATTGGGCCAGTACAGATTTGGTACAGGAGTGTAATAGCCGGCCGTTATACTGGCACCAACGGTCGGGCCAGTACCGGTTATTTAATTGGCCCGAACTTTGGCTCTGACTTTGGACCAGACTTTGGCCCAGACTTTGGCCCGGACTTTGGCCCAGATCTGGCAAACGATTTTGCCGGCGCTGCAAAACTTCTGGCTTACTACTGGCACCAACGGTCGTACCAATACTGGTTATTTCATTGGGCCGGATCTTGGCAGACGATTTTGCCGACGCTGCAAATTACATCTCAGCGAGAAATGGCAAATTAAATAGATATGGAATCAACGTCTTTTAGACACTTTTGGCGTCTACTGGACGCCGATCCAATGTCTATTTAAATTCTATTTCTCTCTGGGAGTAATTTATATTTCTTTCTACCACGTTACCAGATGTTTCCCAAGCAGCACACGTACGTCCAAAGGATGTACTTTGGACGTAAGGACGTTCTTCGGATGTTTTTAGGACGTCCTTTGGATGTCTGTGTTGTCTGGGTAACCTAATCTACAATTACATTACAGAACGCAACTGTTAAAGTGAAATACTCTCAGTATTGGCATTTTCTATAGCCCAGTAATAAGCCTGTATCGAAGCCAGAGCTTGGCCCCATTTTATAGCCTATTTTGGCCCAGATCTGGTTATTATACCGGCCCGTAGTGCGGCCAGATTGACAACCAGTACTGGCACAAGACGATATTTTATACTGACCCAAAGCTTGGCCAGATTGTCAGCCAGTACTGAAACAATACTGGCTGCCAAAGTTTGGCCGCCAATACTGGTCCAAAGCTTGGCCAGTAGAATTCAACCAATACTGGCATAAGACTGTATTTTATACTGGCCCGTAGTACGATCCGTAGTATGGCCTGCAGTATGGCCCATAGTATGGCCAGATAGTCAGCCAGTACGGGGCCAGTACTGGTGGCCAAAGTTTGGTCGCCAATATTGGCCCAAAGCTTGCCCAGTAGAATTATACTGGCAATTTCTACGTGGGTTTGTGGATTTCTAAATATCAGATGTTCGGAATTTTTCAAATGGTACTTGACCGTTCGATAAATTATTTTGTCTTCTGCGTACTGTTTCCAAAAAGTATATACCATATGATATTAAATGCGTATCATTTTTTTATCGCTATTCGTACCGTTCGATATTATTAACAGTCAATTATGTACACTTTTTTCGGAATAAACTATACGGAGACCTGTATTTCGTAATATTGAAATTCAGAGCTTTACACCGTCGGAGTTTTCACATTTCAGAATGTCAACCCCGCTCGAAAAAATTGACTGGTGGCGACAACCTTCCTGAAGTTTAAGACTTTGCGTTCTACAAAGTAACCAATTTGCCATTACACGCATGTTTTAACCTAGGATTTTAAGGGTGATCTTACAATTAAAAAAAAACGAATTTCTGGTTGTTTCATAGCCCGATATACAGATACCTGTATTCTAAGCATTTTAAACCTATTTCGATGTGAATAGTGATCGAAACACTAAGTTAGAAACATTCCTGGACATTTCGTGTGAGGTTGATTCGCGAAAGTAATTATATAATAATGAATTTAAAAAGAAGTATATTTATCTTTATTTGTTGTTCCAAAAATGAAATAAAAATTGTCACAATTTCGCTCTTCAATAGTCGCATATTCCCTTGACAGATTTGAATGTTTGTCGTCTAATTATACTGGTGATCGATTGTACATATAGATTTTTATGAATGCATCTCAATTACATTTGTTTTTAACCAATTTGAATATTAGTAAAAATTAAGTTGAATGTGATTAACACTTTAGGAACTTCGATGAAAATTATATTTGTAAAATCAAAAAATTAATATTATTTTTTCGTCGATTTTTTAACGTCAAGATTGATTGGCTCATATATAGAAGTTGATATTCGCACGTTGAATTATTTACGCTAGGATAAATCACCGAGACATGGTGGACTGGGAATGTAACGATACCGAGAGATTATAAGAAACGAGAAGTTCGCACGTCGAAAGGTCGATTGAGATGTATCATAGGATTCGCTTTTGATGGTATTCGTTGATTGGATTTTTTCCTCACGATACCGCGTGCAGATGGCGTTGGAGGTTTTCAGTCTGTTGCATCTACATAGCACTTTATTATATTGGGTATTTCGCACGAAGTCGGACTATTTGGAAATAGAAAAATATGAAAAACCGCAAGACTCTTTATCTTATGTTATTTTTTTGTGGCAATCATTTACAAATCCGGCCCTAAAAATGGCGTAAATGGAAAGTTACATATTTTTCTGTCATCATTTTTGCGCAGTCGTAGATATTCCTTTATGAGCAAGAGGCTTTTTCGATTTTGGCTTCCTCACACAGGAACCTTTGTGTATCCGTAAAAATCATGAGGAAGAGCTTTTTCGACTTTGGCTTACTCACACAGGAAGCTTTGTGTATGCGTAAAAATCATGAGGAATTAATATACAAGATTCCATTTACACTATTTTTCTCTTTTCTAATTTGATAGCCTGAGGTTTGTTTGATTTTGAATGCATTGTCCGAGAATTTGAAAATACCATAGATATAGAATATACTTTTATTAATTTTTTTACGAAATTCAATACCAAAATATCCTTTCACCGGTATCCAATTCACCGAGAAAGTTTTTAACTGATAGGCCAAAAATCGTCTGAACAAACACCTATAGCGATTTATCAAAAAATTCAATATTCCATAAATTTAAATTGTTTCTATCTATGTTCTCCAAAGTCAGTAGCGAATAGCCACTCGGTATTTTATGACGGTCTGCTTGTGTTGAATGGTTTGGCCGTATACGTTGAAAATTGGCCGAGTTATGTTCTTATCAGAGATTTTAGAACAAATTCCAAATCGTGTAAAATCCGAACGAGCTGCTTAAGCTTCACGAAAATTATATTGGACAGAGCGCGGGCAAACAGTATTACTAATCGTAGAACTTTGATTTTTGTAACCTCGTAAAACACACACTCATGAAATTTCGAAAAATCATTCTATTTGACGTAAAATACCTCGTATATGGCAATGAAATGTGGGAAGCGTAGATTCAGCGATCATCGACGGACTTTATTACCTTTTCTCCATCTTCCATCCCCCATTTTCTCTTTGTGGATTGCAGTGTAAATTAAAATCAGCACCGATTGTCAAACAACGTTCCGTTTCTCCGCGAAACCTTTAATTCACGTCCCTTTTCTCGGCTTGTCGTCTGACTTCCGATTACTCGAATTCCCGTGATTATGAAAATCCGTAAGTAAAAGGGAGTAAAAAGTAGCGAATGGTCTCGGTTAAATAAATAGGATGTGAATTTTTTCTCAACTGAAAAATTATTCATTTGTGTGAGTGAAAAATGAACACGTGCGTTCGGTTCTTTTTACTGCAAGATTTCACGTCCATGAAATTATGTACTAACTCTACCGGGCGTGAAACGCATTTCGAGAATGGAAACTGAACTAATAAAATCATTTCGCACCACTCTTCTCTCTATCTCGGTCGTTTCTCGACTGTAGATCTCGGCCGTGGCATATATTTATCTCTGCCTCCCAAGTCATATTTCACATCTGGATGAAAATCCCTCTTGTCCACATAGCCGTCAAATTAGATATTGCACCGGGCCACGATTTCACAGAGAGTCTGCGATATACAGTGCATGATATGCTAGTAAAGTCGACACACGATTCTGCCAAGTGCAGTTTCATACGAAAACGCATTTCCGTTCTCGCCAGTATTATAACGTAGACTCAGAGAAATCTGAATAGTGAGGCCAAGATTCCAACTACAAACATTTCGTGAAGGCAAGCGTTTTTACTTCTTTGCGGAGGAAGCTTTGTTTTTGTGAAAGCATTTTTTTCTAGTTTTTAATGCCAATACGAGCAGAATAGCAAGCATACGAACATAGCGTTCTGAACATACGAGCATTCTCGTGTGTTCAGAATATGCAAAAGTGACATGCTTTGTGCCATATCTCGGAAACGATAAATGCTGCCGAAGTCTGCAAAATAGGGAGAGCAGTCAACCGCCTCTAATTTCTGCAATTTTCCATTGAAATTACTTAAGAGCAAAGGTTTGTTTTATCGACAATGTATTACCGGACAGGACGCATTGAAATTTTTGAAAAAAAAAATGCCATTCCTAAACTATCGAGAGCATGTCAAAATCCCGACAGTCAAAACTCCAACAATACGTATTAACAAAACAGTATAGGTAAATACGAGACTTGTGTCAGGAGTTTGACTGTCGGGATATTGACAGTTTCCCAAATTATCAAACCGATTGATTTGACATTTACGGAAGTAATCTGGACACCCCTATCCTCATCGTGATGACCAGAAAATATTAAAAGTCAAAATAGAAATGTACATTTCCAGATAAAAACGAAGAGGTCTAAAACAAAAATGGGTATAATTATTTTTGTATAGCGTAATTCTAAAAAATTTCACCATTACGATATGGCATTTGACTGAAAAATATTCTCACCTAGCTGTCAATTATATCCATATTAAATTCACACATCCAACAAATTTTTGCCTCGTGCTCGATAAATCGTTAATTTTATTTTTTGCAATCCATACCAACAATTTCCGCTCACCGGACCCTTGACACGTTCACATTTAGACAAAATCCATATACATACTGCCGGGCTATCGTAGCTCGTGCGCTTCTCGCTCGCACATTTTCACAAAACAAATAAAAAATGGGAGTTTTATGGATTTTTAGCGTTTTTCGCAACCATCTTTTGAATATTCAACCAAAGTTCGATGTCATGATCAATCAGTGGGATATTTTTGATATTGAGCCAAAATGTGGCAAAAGACGAAAAAAAAACTCATTTTTATGTCTACTTGTGCAAAAACGTTAAAATATCAAAATTTTAAATGACCATAAATGGCGCTACTTTTGAAAAAGTCGTAAGTAGAGTTAGAGAATGCCGTTTGATTCGTCCCAACAGCTTGATCTTGGTACCTGCAATAGCATCTTTGAAAATCTCTAAGCATGTGTACAAAATTGGAAAAACCTTTTAGCTCACGGAATCAAGTGGCATTTTGAAACGTCAACGATTGTGAAAAGAATGAGTACAGCAAGAATAAAGGTGAATTTTATTTATGGTCCTGTATTATTGAATTTCTTCCCGGTGATCATTAATACAGCAGTTGTCGGATACCCGGAAAACTACTGTAAGCATCACCGCGAACTTCAGCCGCAGGATTAACGTTGGCGAATAACATGCACATTCGCGGGCTTTCCTGGAAATGACGCGATGATAAACTTTAACGGCATCGCTATGGTGGGACTCATTGAAATTAGGGGAACATTCAAGGCACATGTACCAAATACGCGAGTTAACCTGGAGCGATTTTCAATGTATTTTAATATTGCAATCTCGAATTTGTCAGGTAGGACTTGAAAAACTGTCAATTGAATGTGAAAAATTAGAGTTTCGGTCTGCGAGTAGCGCCTGTGGAATATAAACGTACGAGGGCTATTTGAAACGTTTCAGGCCTTTTTAAGGAAAAACACACATTTCGAAGCAAAACAAAATTCATTTCTCGACGTAGTCTCCCTGATACTCGATATATTTGGTCCAAAGTTTCTCCCAACCTTTTAAATCGTCCAAAAAAAATTGGTTGTCTAAACCTGAAAAATACTGATTTAGAGCGTTTTGCCCCTCAGCATTTGACTTTAATTTTCTCCCTGGAGACATTTTTTCAAATAAGGAAACAGGAAAGAGTCGCTGGGAGCTAGATCTGACGAATAGGATGGGTTCGGGAGAAATTTAAACTCCAATTCGTTCAATTTTAACATTGCGACCATGCTCGTGTGAACCTGAGCGTTATCCTGGTGAAACAGGATTTTTGTCTTGGTCAAATGCGGACGTTTTTTCTTAATTGAGGCCTTTAATTTATCCAGCAATACAGCGTGGTACTGTCCGTTGATTATTTGACCCTTTGCAAGGTAATCGATAAGAATTATTCCACGGCTATCCCAAAAAAAACTGACGCCATCACTTTTCCTGCAGAGAGAACGACCTTTGCCTTCTTCGGAGTTGGTTCCCCCGTGGCAATCCACTGCATTGACTGTTGTGTGGTCTCAAGTGTATGGTGGTGTACCCAGGTTTCATCGACGGTTATCATTCGCCGCAAAAATTCCGCTGGATTTTTTGGACACAGGCTAAGACACTCGACGACCACGTTTGTACTCGGCTGCCCAATGTTTGACCGCTGTAAATGAAGGGGAGGCTTCACCGTATACAGAGTCTAACTCATCTTTTATTTCGTGAGTCTTTTTCCCTTTCAAATGAAAGAATTTTATCACTGCGCGATACTCAAGTTTCTCCGTTGTTGACAGACAATGTCAGCTGACAACTTTGGAAGAGTGCCATAGACAAAGTAACGATTAGAGTGACTTGAAATTTGTACGGTTTACATATATCAAGGCCATCTATCGGATGGCGAAAGACATTTTTTTCTACAATTACTTTGTGTCGATAAGGCCGGAAACTTTTCAAATCGCCCTCGTACTATTGTCAACAGGCGCGTTTCGCGCGACTTGTATCATGTGTGTTTTTAGGTTAGGTGTGTTCCTATTAGCTGAGGAGTTAGGCAAGATTTAACAGACTGAAGTGCGTTGACGTTGGACGACCACGTGACTAAAAGTGATTGTCCAATTGGTCCTTATATCGGCTTCACTTAATGTATCGAAGTTTGATATTCAACTATAATCGCTTTTTTACTAAAGGGAGAACTAAACCAAATTACTGTTTCAACAATAAACGTGTAATTTTTGGTTAGATAGCATTCTATTCATTTTACAGCAACAGCTACAAATAAATGCTCGTTAGTTAGGGTTTCTATCCGTCTATAATCGTAATGGTAAAATTTTTCGGAATTACGCTATGCAATAATAATTATATTCATTATTGTTTTAGGCTTGTTTATTTTTAGCTGGAAATGCACATTTATATTTTGAACTTCAACATATTCTCATCATTACGATAGAGATAGAGGTGTCCAGAATTACTTGAACGAATTAATAAAGCGTCCCAGAGGAAAATTTGTGAATGCGCAATAACGATGCAGTAGCAGAATGCATGTTACTATATGGACGATTTTTATGTGGCAACTGGGCAGAGAATTTATTTTCTCCAGTTAGGGCTCAAAAGTACAATGCACAGAAGTCTGCTTTAAGGTAGTAGTCTGGTAACTTAAGCCGATTTTCATGTCTTTTTTGGAGAGCGTTTTTTTGTAGGAAAATAAAAATGAATCGTTTTGGATATTTAGGATGTTTTTATTTACATATTAAAGATACAAAAAAAAAATTTTCTGAAAAAATTTAATAGTTTATTATTATTATTATTATTGATCGAAGTTGGCACCTCGAAAAAAAAGCTCGTGGGTGGCTCCGGTGATTTTGGCTCTTGATGTTATCTGAAATAAAAAACTCTTGATAATTCTTAATCTATAGACATGTCATTCTGGTCGGAACTACTGAAGTTAAATTTCATGGATAAATAACAAAATGGCGTGCAAAATGAAAGGACTTTTTTTTCCAAAGTCCGCCATTTTGTTATTTATCCATGAAATTTAACTTCAGTAGTTCCGACCAGAATGACATGTCTATAGATTAAGAATTATCAAGAATTTTTTATTTCAGATAACATCAAGAGCCAAAATCACCGGGGCCACCCACGCGCTTTTTTTTCGAGGTGCCAACTTCGATCAATAATAATAATAATAATAAACTATTAAATTTGTTCAAACAAATTTTTTTTTGTATCTTTAATATGTAAATATAAACATCCTAAATATCCAAAACGATTCATTTTTATTTTCCTACAAAAAAACGCCCTCCAAAAAAGACATGAAAATCGGCTTAAGTTACCAGACTACTAACTTAATTTAGTCGAAAGCGGAATTAATAAAATACGTTATAAAACCAATAAACCGAACAGTATTGATTTTTATACCAGACACTTTAAAGTGGTCGTTTTTGAGGTGGCGAAAATCATACTGAATGCATATTCATTTTTGTTTCGATACAACACATTTTTATTTTACTTTTATTTTAGAGCGTTTTTAGTACACGATGTCAAGTAATACAAATTTCGTAAATTAGCTTTGACAAGGTTAAAATGATTTTTTTGCCTTATAAAAGCTACTAGTTGGCCAAAATCGTATTAGACGATGCTAAAAAAAAACAAATTGAGTTCCATATTTTACGTATCGACAGAGTAGAGAAATTCGATTATTCGCTCCACTTTACAAGGACTCACGATGGCAACATGATATTGTAAAATAATTTCATAGTACGATGGTCTCGGTATTGTCGACGCTTCCTACCACATATTTTGAGGTAATCATATTACGCCGAGTATTCGATGAAATCTAGAAGTCAAGAAAATCATCTAGCTTTTTTTTGTTTAACGCTACATTATTTGTAAGATTTTTACACAATTTTAACTTGAAAATTTGTTCAACAGTATTTAAATCCGAAATAAACATGCAATTGATTGTCATGGAAAACATTTCCGTGTAATTATGTTATTATCTTTGTGATTGATTAATCAATAAAATGAAGTACTGACAAAGACGTGTTAGAAATCATTCAAACGTCTCTACGTTTCATGGCCTTGAAGATTTTTTTGTCTCTCAATATTCAAGGGATTTAAATTTAAAAAATAATTACTTAGTAACACTTTTTTTCTTCTGATTGAGAAGGATGTCGTTGGAACAGTAGAAGAAATGTGGGTCATTTTTTAAATTTGACAAAAGAGTCGTATCGAAAAACCCGAACTTGAAATTGCTCAAAATACTTTTTTGATCATTTAAAAAAAAAGGTGCAAACTGAAATTAGTACATGACGTCCTTCTCGTTTCCAAAGATTTAAATGTTTCCCTCAATGAGCAATTGACTTTTTTCATTTTGTATTTCTCATATAGGAAGCTATATGAATCTCTGAAACCGAGAAAGAAGCGATATGCAAAATTCAAAATTTTATAAAATCCTAACCGTTTCATCGATTGTCACAAAAGTTGATATTAAACATTCCGTAACGTCAATTTACTTATGACCAAAATGACACATTGATGGCTCAAAATGTCCATAAACTAAACCGTTTATAGATATTTTTCGATAAATACTGAACTCTTTTATCGATTCTCGCCAAATTCAATACTAACCATTCTTCTCTGCGAGCCTACTTGTGTAGAAAGTTTTGCCGTTAAAATAAAAAATTCTGTAAGATTTCAAACTCCTAAGTAAATGCAATGAAAATTGCATCAAATAAAAGGGGTTGACTGCCTGTGTGCAAAATTTGAGTGCGGTTGCTAAAATCATTCTCCATTACATAGGTCAGTTTGAATTTTGGAATCTTCTCACAGCACATATACGAGGGGGGACCCAGAAAAACCGGGAATTGCGCTGCGGCGGGGAAGGAGAGTGGGGGAACCCATTGCTCGAGCAGGTGTCCGTTGGGGACACGTCTCCTGAGTTAGTGTGCGAAGTTCTGTCGCCGTGAGTGCATCGGTTCACCTGTGTGAATTTTTGTAGTGAAACAACTTTTTCCATTTCGGCGAAAACGTGATGGCCGATTGTCGAGAGCAACGCGCGGCTGTGAAATTTTGTTTCCTGTTGGGGAAATCGGCCGCGGAAACTACTGAAATACTTAAGAGTGCTTATGGAGATGCTGCCCTAAGTAAAACCAGAGTCTACGAGTGGTTTTCACGTTTTAAAAATGGAGAAATGTCAATTGAAGACCAACCGCGTTCAGGACGCCCTTCAACGTCAAGAAGTGACGAAAACGTCGACAAAATCAATGCTCTCATTCGTGAAGACCGTCGCCGAACCATTGATCAACTCTGTGAGATGTCTGGGATATCATGGAGTTCAATTCAGAGGATTCTATCCAAACATTTGCACATGAGCAGAGTTGCAGCCAAATTTGTCACTCGCCTTCTCACAGACGAGCAAAGGGGGCGTCGACTTCAGGCATGTTTTGAACTTCAAAATGAGCTCGAAGAGGACCCTGAACTTTTTTTCAAGGTGATTACTGGTGATGAATCGTGGTGCTATGGATACGATCCCGAAACAAAGCAGCAATCAAGCCAGTGGAAGACACCTCGCTCTCCACGTCCGAAAAAAGCTCGCCAAGTGAAGTCAAACATCAAAACAATGCTCATTTGTTTCTTCGATTGCAGAGGTGTTGTACACGCGGAGTTCGTTCCCCCGGGTCAAACTGTCAACCAGAAGTTCTACTTGGAGGTTTTGAAAAGATTGAGTGAGAGTATCCGGAAGAAAAGGGCAGATCTTTGGCGCACAAGTGACTGGTTTCTCCATCATGACAACGCGCCGGCCCACGCCGTTCTCTCCGTAAAGCAGTTTTTGACCCAAAACTGCATGACACCAATTGTCCATCCCCCCTACTCACCGGATCTAGCCCCCTGTGATTTTTTTTTGTTCCACAGACTCAAAAGGGACATGAAAGGAAAGCGTTTTGCCACTGTGGAGGAGGTAAAACAAAAATCACTGGAAGGCCTAAAGAACATCCCGATAAGTGAATTTAAAAAATGTTTTGAACATTGGAAGGATCGTTTGCAGAGGTGCGTTGTGGTCAATGGAGAATACTTTGAAGGTGCTCAAAATTTGGTGTAAAAATATTAAAAAATAAAGAAATTATGACGAAATTCCCGTTTTTTTGGGTCCCCCCTCGTATGCGAACGGACATTTTTGCATAACTTCAATTTTCCAACGTTTTCGTATATGCTGAACACATTCGCATTAAAACCGTGAAATGTTTTTAAACGAAAACAAAGCTTCCCCCGTGAGGAAGCAAAAAAATCTTCAGATTGTTCGAAACACCTGTCTGTCAAAAGCATTGTGATCGAGCATCGCTACCCTACTGTTATTCCAATGAATTTGTTTACCTTTTTTGGATTCTTATTGAAATTTTAATGGGGATTCACGGTACGATGAACGTTCGGTACAGAGAAATGAATGAAAAGTCCACGTGATACATACGATCATCCTACCGCGGAAGCCCCATGCTATCTTTGTTCGATTTTGTTCACGGTAGAACACGAACGAGCCAATACAATACGGCCTGTATATTCGTGACGTCACGGTAGAACACGAACGAGCCAATACAATACGGCCTGTATATTCGTGAGTATCGGGAATTGAATAAAGCTCTTGGACAATGACAACGCTACACCGCAGTAGGATGACAAGCGTGGTGTAAAGATACACCAGAAAATAATTCAGAAACGAAGATGAAAAGGTACATTTTAAAGCTATACGCGAAATCCCGTTATCTCGAGATATTTAATAACAGAGACAATTTCAATATGACATGAGAAAAATTTGCAATATCTGAAAGCCCATTTCGGATCGATTTCACTTCGAGGACAGCCGCAACGGTAATTTACAATCAGTATGGATTACATGGCACTGGTATATTGAATCGAAACAAAAGTAGGTTAATATACAACGTACAAATTTTATCACACCTTCGGTAGATCACAATTCTGTAACCTTTTTCCATTTGTAGTTTTGTTTTTGAATTCTTTAAATATTCAATTTGTTTCTACAAAGTATTTTCTTTACACAAATAATTAATTTTATTGTGAAAAAATGGTTTCTTAAAAGCAAATAAAATGTCGCTTTTTCTCGGGAGTAAGAGCACATTTTTGACGATTTTTAATGGAATTTCGAGTTCTTCGAGAAGAAGTCTAATAGATTAAGGGATTGGGCCAATTTAGAGCAAGAAAAAATCGGCATATTTTGGGATTTTTTTTTAGCGAAATGATGAAATAAATCGTAATTCCGTGCACAGTTCTTTATTATATTATTAATGAACTATGAAAAATTATTTTTTTGCAGTGATTAATAACAAAATGGCGGCTGCACAGCATTTCATTTGCACAGAAGGGTGCACGGGCGGAAACGTAGCTCATGCAATTTTTGACCGGGAACAAAAAACCAATATTTTTTCGAATCAACTTTCACCAATCGATTTGAAAATTTAACTGTACATTCAAAACTAGATTCTCTACAGAAGTACCCAGGGTTTTTTCGATATATTAATTTTTTTCCAAAATCGCGCATTTTTCTTAAAGGATAACATTTTTTGGACAAAATCATCAAACAATTGTTTGTAACAAAAAAACTATGCAATATGGCACATAAATCTTACGTACATCTGTAGAGAATCTAGTTTTAAATGTACAGTTAAATTTTCAAATCGATTGGTCAAAATTTGTTCGAGATATATTCCCGGCCAGTTCAAAAAACGTGGTTTCGATAAAAATGCGTTTAAGGTAGTAGTCTGGTAACTTAAGCCGATTTTCATGTCTTTTTTGGAGGGCGTTTTTTTGTAAGAAAATAAAAATGAATCGTTTTGCATATTTAGGATGTTTTTATTTACATATTAAAGATACAAAAAAAAATTAGTTTGAAAAAATTTAATAGTTTGATAGTTTAATAGTTTAATAGTTTATTTAATAGTTTATAGTTTAGTTATTATTATTATTATTATTGATCGAAGTTGGCACCTCGGAAAAAAGCGCTTGGGTGACCCCGGTGATTTTGGCTCTTGATGTTATCTGAAATCAAAAATTCTTGATCATTCTTAATCTATAGACATGTCATTCTGGTCGGAACTACTGAAGTTAAATTTCATGGATAAATAAAAAAATGGCGGACTTTGGAAAAAAAAGTCCTTTTATTTTAGCAAATAAATTTTGTTATTTATCCATGAAATTTAAATTCAGTAGTTCCGACCAGAATGACATGTCTATAGATTAAGAATTATCAAGAATTTTTGATTTCAGATAACATCAAGAGCCAAAATCACCGGGGTCACCGACGCGCTTTTTTTTCGAGGTGCCAACTTTGATCAATAATAATAATAATAAGCTATTAAATTTTGTCAAACTAATTTTTTTTTGTATCTTTAATATGTAAATAAAAAATTCTTAAATATCCAAAACGATTCATTTTTATTTTCCTACAAAAAAACGCCCTCCAAAAAAGACATGAAAATCGGCTTAAGTTACCAGACTACTACCTTAAAGCGGACCGGGAGGGGCTGCAGCAGAATTCGAAATTGGAGTAAAGATTTTGACCGCCCATAGTATTTTGGTATATCATTTTTAAAACTCTAGGTCAAAAAAACCTTTTTGGCTTAAAAACCTTTTAAGCCAAAAATAAAATTTCGATCTTTCCAACATGTTAGAGAGGCCTAATCACTTAACGGCAACATGCGGTCGACGATATACTGTAAGTATGTTGTGGGATTGATGTGGAAATTCATCATCACTTTGACTCAACTTGATTACCATCTCTCTGTGATTCTCCTCATGTGCTTGTGTCAAGTCATTGGATAATTTGTTAGGACAATGCTTGTATTACTTACAATTAGATGAATTTTTAAGGGGAACGGCGTCTGACTGAATGAGGGGTCGGAGGTTAAATATCGGAACGACCAATATTTGGAATGGCGGATATTTTGAAATTAATAAATTTGACATATAGAATGACGAAGATGAAGTTGTTCGGAAATTTAGTTCTTCGATGAAGTCGAATAACTGTTTTGAAGAAAGGTTAATAATGTGAAAGCTCATTTATTCGAGAAATATTTGTTCAGACAGTCTGTCGATTTTGAAAGTATTTAAAAAAAATTGATTCGAACGATGTAGAAATTTGATATTCCCGAAATAAGAAATAGTGATTAGTTAATATCTATAACATCCAATATAACAAAGAGAAATATGCTCTGAGCATAGAAATTTCGAAAGTGAACAACTTGGACACGCAAATAATCGATGGATGTAAATATCGAACATCAAAATGGCGAACAGTGGTCATAATTGGGAACATCAAAATAGTGAACATCAAAATAGCGTACATCAAAGTACGCGTCATTCGATAGCGCAACTGACTGTGGAGTAGCCAGAGACAATAGAGGCATAATAGACAGAGGGCACTGGTGAATCCACACAAGATAATGAACTTGGGTCTTTGGTTTGCTCTTCGAGTCTCTAAGCACTTCGAGTTTCGCTCTATCTCTCCCCTCTCCCTCTCGCACCACTCGCTCACTCTATTTCTTACTCCCTCCCTCCTCTTCTTTTATTGTTGACTGATTAAGGACTCATTAGATACGATAATTGTATTTGTTCCATATCCGACATGGATATTACCAGGAAGTGAAATCGGATGCAACGTTACGTGAGATATTGAGACTGAGGCTGATTCAATGATGAAGCGAGAACGAAGTTCATTAATTATGAACCAGCTAATGATTGCGAATTTTTCGTCCAATTGAAAATTTCCTTATTCATGCCATCATTCGGATATGCATGTATATATATGTATATACTGTGGGGGCTCTGCCCCCCTGCGCGCTTCGCGCCCCCGCCTCCCCCGCCCCCGCTTGATCCCCTCACCCAGCCTACTCGATCCCGCTCGCTCTCCTCAACTCTCGTACACGGCGGCGGCGGCGGCGAAATATTTATATAATATAGAGAGATATATATATATGAATTCATATATATATGAATATCGCGCCCCCCTCCCCCCCCCCGCCAAGCCATTCTATTCGGCTACACCCCCCCCCCTCTCTTGGGTTTGGAGGGGGGTACGGTGAAGGGAATGACCGCCTCAACTCTTGTACACGGCGGCGGCGGCGATATATTTATATATATATATACATATGCTAGGGAGGATCTGCCCCCCGCGCTCTTCGCGTACCACCCCCGCTCGATCCCCTCACCCAGCCTACTCGATCCCGCCCGCTCTCCTCAACTCTTGTACATGGCGGCGGCGGCAGCGGCGGCGGCGAAATATTTATAAAATATTGAGACTAGGGGAGCTCTGCGCGCTTGTGCGTTCCGCGCCCCCCCCCCCCAAACCATTCCATTCGGCGCACCCCCCCCCCCCCTCTCTTGGGTTGGTGGGGGTACGGTGAAGGGAATGAGCGCCTCAACTCTTGTACACGGCGGTGGCGATATATTTATATAATACTAGCTGACCCGACAGACGTTGTCCTGTCTGAGCTATATTCAATTCAATATAATATTCAATTCGAATATAAAATTTAACTTTTAATATAAGGCGTGATTGCGGTGAACTAACTGCGATGATCAAACACTACTCAAAAAACTCACTCAACAAGATCAAAACTGGATAAACGTTCAGATCGAATGGACTGTGCACTAAGAAATGAATAAATGAATTTTTTGATCGATAGATGCCGACCGATGCATCTATTAAATCACATTTGCTCTGCGCGAACTGTCAAACGCGCGAAGGTTAAATAGTCGTTAAGTTTTCCGAAATTTTCCAATTTTCTGCGCAATTTTCTTAATTTCTCTTTCCATAAGAACCTTCTACGAAGTATTAGAAAACTTAAAAGAAAGATGAATGAAATCGGTAAAGTCGTTCTCACGTTATGGCGTGACCAAGGAAAATAGGGATTCATTTTTATATATATAGATAGAGATATATATATATATATATATATATAGATAGATATATATATATATATATATATATATATATATTGTGACGGAAATTTTTCATCGACGTCACCTTCGGCCCCTCGCCTCTGCGCGCACGTCCAACGTGCCGGCGGGCGCCAGTTAATTTTTGTTTCACCGGTATTAACCACCGGTATAAACTGGAAATCGAGGGGGACCGGACTCGATAACGCGAACGATTTTTGTTTCACCGGAAGGACTAACCGGTATCACCCGGTGAGGTTGAGGGGGACTAGGCTCAACCTTCACCACGGACAAAACCAAAACGCAAAACGGGACGAAACGAGACAAAAAGGGACGCACGAGCGGAGGCGAAAGGTTGCGGAAAATGCACGGCCGCTCAGGCTGCGGGTTATGGTAGAGAGGATCGGGGTGGAATGCCGGAAAAGGGGGTAATTAACAGGATCAAATACGCGAGAACAATCACTAAACTCGGAAAACGCGAACCCACAACACTGTATGTTTTTTGAGGTGCGAGAACTAGACTAAAAATGCCCCGGCAACGTCCAGCGAGATAAATAACTCTACGCGGCACGAGAACGAGAGAGACGAAGGCGAAGAGCCTATATCACGCACAAGCGGGGTGAGACGCGTATATCGGGAGAGAGCACTACCGATGCGAAGCGTCTATACCGCGTACGAGCGAGAGCGAGACACGTATATCGCGAGGGAGCGCGAACGATGCGAAGGGCCTATACCGCGTACGAGCGAGAGCGAGACAACGATGTAACTACCGAAATATCAACACGGGAGCGCGAGCTTGTACGACCGTCCTCGCCGACGTCCCGAACAAGACTCTCTGTCTTACTCATTTATTGCCGATAGCTCGAACTCTTTCGAATTCCTTAACCGATAACTGCTGCCCTCTTAACCGTTCTTCCTAAACGTTAACGAGAACGATTGGGAACACAACCCCGGTAGCTTTTTCTTTGGAGATCCTCCACGATCACATCCCCTGGAGCACCACGCGAACACAGGCCCCTACTCAACAAGCAACCGGCGCAGAGGGGTCCCAGCTCTTGCCCGTAACGCAAACATCGCCGCCCGTTCTCCAGCGTGACGTTCCTTCTATGTCGGGGCGCCGGTATCACCGGACCTCCGCTAATTCGTGGAGGAATCTCGTCGGGCGCTCTCCTCTGTCGGGCAACTCATTACTTTGAGACATTCTCCCCGCGACAGGTTCGAGCGCACCGCCCTTCAATTAATCTCCTTACCTTATCCCCCTTTCTTCAAAACCTAGACGTAACGCGAGAACAAAACTTATAACCGCGAGCGAGTTAATAGGTCAGCAAACAGGGAGCGTTAATGTCCGATAGCTAAGTTTTCTTTGTGACCGTGAATTCAAAAAAATCACGTCACAATATATATATATATATATATATATATATATATATATATATATATAAAAAATACCGCGATGACCTAGTTACATTTAAAAATTTTATATTAATGAATGTTTTAATAAATAATCCAATAATGAGATAACGAAATTGATATTCTTATCGGAGAAAAAATACAACTCACGGCCGTTTGTTTGAATCACATTCACGCTGTTATCGATACAATATCGATATTACCTTGATGATACTGTTGACATTGAAAAATGATCTTTGTCCATCCCTAATCGATATATATCCTCTTGAACGAAAGATTTCAATGTTTCGCATTACAAATAAAGATAAACTTTACGTTCGCGCCTTCAGATCGCATCAAGGGAATGCTAAAATTTTGTGGCGACTGAAAGTGAAGTGTTTAAATAATAAACAAGGGTTTGTTATTATTGACGAATTTGTTAATTATACCTCTTTTCCTTGCAAACAAAAAATTCTCTTCTGAAAACTTTTGACGATGTTTTCTCCGCTGTCAAGCCAAATTGTATATACAGGGGTATATAGCACAGCGATATATGATATTTATTTTCATGTACATATGTCCATTCGGGATTTTAGATTTTTTCCCTTCTGCAACAATAACATTATTTTTATATGCGATACCTGTGCCAATTAATGTTTCCCTGTTTCCTGGCCTCGTCCTTTTCTTTCCATCCAATTCGCACAATTCCTTGACATGGTTGCACAACGCTAATGGAATCGATTTCCACTTAAGGCTAATTTCTGCTTTCTGCTTCAATCCCATATTTCCAACCCCTATATTCTCTCCTACATTCTCTTTTCGTTCTTCCAGGCTATCCACTATTTCTCGCATAATCTACATTTGCGTTTTTTCGCTGTAGCAAAACTGCGTAAGATTATTAACCCGAGGACGTACTGTATTTTTTTAAATGTCTTTTTAGAGCACATCGAAGACGACGAGAAACTCCAACATCGTCGGTATTGTGGACCATTGAAATCGTTATATCTTGGAATTAGGATTATCAAAAAATATTGAAAAGTTTTTTTTTGTCATGTTGACGACGTCGTGAAAAGAAAACCAAAATTGACGATAAGAGTTCAACGAGTTGCCAAAAATGAACTTTTCGATATTTTTTGATAATCCTAGTTTCAAGACTAGTTAAGACTTAACAGATTAAAATGCCGTTTGATTTTTTTATTTCGGATAAGCAGAATACCCCGCAATCGTGGTAACCGTTGTTTAAAAATGGGTGGCTAAGTTGCCGTGTACCTCAGCAATGAGCGATGATTTCGGGCTGAAAAAAATTGTAAAGTATGCTCAAAATGTGAATAAATATGTGGTAAAAATGTCGCACTTGTATCTGTATTCAGTTCGCCAAAAGGAATTCCCAAAAAAAGCGTAAAAAAGAGCCTTCACACGGGATGACGGCCTTAAGAGTGCCAGAAGCGATTTACTGTGTATTTTGGTATTGTAACCTCCAATTTGCCAGGTAAGACCCCAAAAACTCACGAAAATAGCTTGTGAACAGAAAACTGACCAAGGAAAATTTCGCGTTCGGGTCTGCAAGTAGCGCCAGTGAAATATATACGAACTAAAACACGACAACACTTCTCCATAAATCACTGTGCATTTTTTGATCAAATGCCATTTTGTTAATTTTGCAGATACAGCAACAAACAAATGTTCGTTAGTTAGGGTTTATATCCGTCTAGAACATAATGATGAAAATTTTCTCCTATTGTGGAATTACACTCCACAATAATATGTATGTCCATTTTTAAGACCTCTACGTTTTTAGCTAAAAATGTAGATTTCTATTTTGAATTTCAATATTTTTTGATCTTTACGTTTTCACTAGAGGTGCCCAGAATTACCTGACCAAATTTCAAACCAATCGGTTCGATAGTTTAGGAATAACCTTTGCCGGAAAATTCGAATGCATTTTGCGAAAATACAGAGTCGGTAAAACAGAATCTTTGCGTGCACTTCAAGGATTCTTCGATCGGAGTCTTGGGTCTTCAGCTTCTTTTTTTATAACGAAAAGATAAATGCAAATTCGTCAATGTTGCAATCCCGGCCAATCATAAATTTTCTATTCGTGTACGCATTATCGATTGTTATGGAATATCATAACGCTCGTCTTTATAATCGTCGTATTAATCCGCATAAATATTTGTCTGCCGCAGCTGCTGTCCCATTTCTACTCTATTATATTCATGTCCAATGTATTATAGATTTTTATTCTTTTCGTGTACAGTTCTTACTATTCTTACTTTTTGCGCCAAGGGCACCATTCCCCTGAGTGTCCGTTAATCATCGATACCATTGCTAACTAGATATTTTCATACAACTTCATATATCTCAAAAACCAATAATAATTTCCATATCGCTATAATTTTCCTCCAAACTTTTCACATGCTTTCGTATATCAGAATTAATTCGGAATTTTCGATGAAGTAGTTTCCATATGGCTACTGTTGCAAATATTAATTGAAAAACAAAAACAAATATTAAAAGCTGTTTTATCGATCCTCGAAAAAATTACTTTTTAACGATACCCTGTTTAGAACGGAAATAACAAAAAAATTGAAATTATTCACTTGGCTCCTCGAAATTTTCGAAAAAATATTTTTTTTCCAAAATGGTTCGTGGCTCATCTTCGGAACATCGCATTCTAGTTGATAGGTTAAGGTTTAACTATTTAGGATTTCGATGCCTATGACGGAAGAACAGACGGACGGACAACCGAGTCTGGCCACAATGGTTCCGTTATTTGCTATGTCATTCCGAAAATGGATTAAGAAAATGTTATGTAATGAGGACCTGAATTTTTGTTGTATCCAATAGCAACTGCAGTTACACAAAAGCTTCAGCCCCTTCCGACAGTCAATCAGCAATTGAACAAAGCATTCATTCTTTCATTCTTTCTTCAGTGATGGGAAAACAAATCTATTATTGACTTTTCGTGATATGTAATCCAACTCATTTTTCACACGCGATAAAAACATTCGTGTTAATTTGAGACACTTGCAATAATTCCCCCCGTTCGATCGCTAAAACAATACAAACTTTATGGCGTTCCGGAGTCAATGTTTGACTGTAAAATTTTACGTTTAAATTCTCTCTTACGAATAACCCCGAGGCAGAAAGTACATCCATACCGTAGTTTACCTTTGATATTTCGCGCGACAATTGTCCATTATTTTCGCAGTCAGATCGCGGAGTAAATAAACATTCGTTATATCGAGACTTTTAAGGGTGGAAATAGGGTTAGACGGTTCAAAAAATCGATTTTTTTTTAATTTCATAAATTGTTAGTGAAACTATTGAAAAATATGTTACCAAAATTTTTAATGATAATTCCGAATCGTTCTATTGTTATAAGCCATTAAGGGAAGAAATAGGGTTAGGACAGCATTTTCTCAATGATTTTCATGAATTTTTTTATAGTATAAACAATTAATATAATTTATTGAAACTTTCAGGATATTTTATAAATATATTTAAGTATATACTATAAAATTTGTATATTTAAGTATATACTATAAAATATTAGCGACCCCATATTGCTTGTTTTTCTTGGTACTATTTTTTCAAACGCGTTTTTCTAAAAACGACTTTTTTTTTAACTTGCGTACACGCTAGTTTGAAAAGTTTTCAACCAATCGTTCTGAAAATTGGCAGTTACATTCTTCATAGTATTGCGCTCTATATGAACCTAAAATCGGAATATTATCATTATTTTAAATATTTTTTTTTTCGCAAATAAAGTTGTAAAAAATGGCAAAAAATCATGCTTTTTTGTTTTGACCCCTGTAAAAAATTCAATTTTCAATTTTTTTGATAGCATTTGGTTCATATAGAAGAGAGACATATAATAAAAGTAAATTCCAACCTCGTTTGATTTCAGATGAAAATTGCGGCTTCCAGAATGTACGCAAAATGCTGAGTCTTATTGTGACCTGCAATATGGGGTCGCTAATATTTTATAGTATATACTTAAATATATGTATAAAATATTCTCAAAGTTTCAATAAATTATATTCATTTTTTATACTATAAAAAAATTCATGAAAATCATTGAGAAAACGCTGTCCTAACCCTATTTCCCCCCTTAAGTAGGTGTCAAATGTACATTGCGAACAATAGTATTAAAGTTTAAAAGAAAACAATGATTGCGCAAGTTTTTAGAAACAAATTGACGTTAATGATGGCGAGGAGTGGTTTTATTAATTTTGTTTGTATAATTAACAATTTGTCGAATAAATGTCAGAAAAACCCATCACGTTTAACGAGTGTTACGAGTGTATATTCGTTGATAATGGATAACGCAAATTTCGGAAATATAAATGTGAAAATTGGTTCACAAGGTTTCTTTCAGTATCGGCCTACAAACAATTATGAAGAATATTTGAATTTAAAAAAATGGTGATGGCCATGGGTTTTTTGAATGGTATTTATAAAATCATGGAATTAGAGCATCCAGCCATTTATACCACATAATGACCAATTTACAACACGAGGATAATGAAGTTTGTGGACATTATTCAAGAGGCTAATTGTTCGGTTAGTTTTTTTCAACATCGAAACATCTATTCCTATAACGCACTTTGTTCGCTGAATGATTCATTTCGAATCTCAACGAGGAAAAAAGATTTTTGTCGAATCGATTAAGGCCTTACATACGTCGAGAATTTTCAAAAAATCGATTTTTTTTTGTTTACAGATTATTATTCCTTATAGTCTTAGGCGTATTTCTGTGTAAGCTGATTGTAAAAATTCCCCATAGTTCAAAAGTTATTGTAGATAATGTGACTGCCCGACGAAAGGACAAAGGTCTGACGCGCGCCTACCTGAGTTGAGTTGTTTGAGGCAAAATAAACAAAGAGGAAAAAATAAACAACAACAATTTTTTACTGACAAGGAAGGCGTACAATATGAAGCGGGAATGGGAGATTAGACGTAAGTTAACTAAATAAATTAAAAAAATTCATAAAGTTCTTGCTCCAGTCGCGCGCGACTTCGAGCGAAACGCGCTTGAAACTTTAAACGCGTTTTTCTCAAAACTACTTTTTCTGACACGGTCGGCATGATAACTCGTACGGTTTTTAATTTTTTTTGATGATTTTTTTTTTGAAATATTCGGAATTGTTTTTTCTATAGTCTGTCGAGCCGGATTTTTAAAATTATAATTAGAAAATTTTATAAAAACGATTAAAGTGTGACTTTTTTGACACAAACTTAACATTTTTTTTTAAATTACCGTAAATTGTTTAATTTTTCGCATTTCAAAAATCCGGCTCGACAGACTATAACTACTACCTTATTTTACAAGAATTTCTTTACATTTTGCAGATCCGTCAACATTTGAGGAAGAAATACTGCCGACCGTGGAGCAACTTTTTTTTTACAGTGCTTCAAAAAATGTGGTTTTTTATGTTGTAATTTTTGAAAAAAAAAATTGAAATAAATTTTTTTACAAACTTAACACAGTAATAAACAATGTGTAAGAATTTTTTTATCAATTTCTATTTCTATCCCTCCTAAAAACAGTTTTTCTTTTGGTACGTTTTCGGTACCGCTGGACGTATGTAAATCCTTAATTCCAACATTTTGTACCTAATATTTAAAAAAATGGCTATAATTTGTCAAAAATTAATGTTATTGTAATTGGTTGGAAAGAGCATTTTTAAGAACTTTCGGACTTATAAGGAGGTGCATTCTCTCTGAAAGTAGTAAACATGACGAAAATTCTTTCCACAACTTTCCACGAGCAGGTTGACACAATATATTCTTGGTCCAATGAAACGATCGAGGTCTTCGAGATTTTTCTAAAAATTCTTGCATGAATTGATTCTCAGTCCACGCAAACGCGTCGATTAATAAAAAAAATCGGACGACACTATTCTAATATAATGTTATTTTTATCGTCAAATACAACAACAAACGTTCTTCATTTCTGGCCTATTTGTGTAGAAAGTTCTAACTCAACAGTTAAATATTTATGACATTTATAGCGATCACACACATTTCTAGTAAAATTCACAATTCTGCAAAATCTGAAAGCCTGAAGTAATTTGAATGAAAATTGTAGCAAACAACTCATTCCCGAGATATCGTCGTTTGAATATAGAAAGCCTGTCACACATACAAACACAGACACGTATGAAGGAAAGGAGAGAGAAAGATGGACATTTTTTTTAAATTAGATTTACCAACATTTTGGCACATTTGAATTCTTTAAGGGGGTAAATAGGGTTAGGACAGCGTTTTCTCAATGATTTTCATGAATTTTTTTATAGTATAAAAAATGAATATAATTTATTGAAACTTTGAGAATATTTTATACATATATTTAAGTATATACTATAAAATTTGTATACATATATTCAAGTATATACTATAAAATATTAGCGACCCCATATTGCAGTTCACAATCAGACTCAGCATTTTGCGTACATTCTGGAAGCCGCAATTTTCATCTGAAATTAAACGAGGTTGGAATTTACTTTTATTATATGTCTCACTTCTATATGAACCTAAATGCTATCAAAAAAATAGAAAATTGAATTTTTACAAGGGTAAAAACAAAAAAGTATGATTTTTTGCCATTTTGTACAACTTTATTTGCAAAAAAAAAATTATTTAAAATAACGATAATATTCCGATTTTAGGTTCATATAGAGCGCAATACTATGAAGAAAGTAACTGCCAATTTTCAAAACGATTGGTTGAAAACTTTTAAAACTAGCGTGTATGCAAGTTCAAAAAAAGTCGCTTTCAGAAAAACGCGCTTGAAAAAATAGTACCATGAAAAACAAGCAATATGGGGTCGCTAATATTTTATAGTATATACTTAAATATATGTATACAAATTTTATAGTATATACTTCAATATATGTATGAAATATTCTCAAAGTTTCAATAAATAATATTCATTTTTTATACTATATAAAAATTCATGAAGATCATTGAGAAAACGCTGTCCTAACCCTATTTCTCCCCTCAATGGCTTATAACAATAGAACGAGTCGGAATTTTCATTAAAAATTTTGGGAGCATATTTTTCAATAGTTTTACTAACAATTTATGAAATAAAAAAAAAATCGATTTTTTGAACCGTGTAATCTCATTTCCCCCCTTAAGGGCAAGTGGAACACACAAGGTGGGACGTATTACTGGCCGTTAATGGATTGAACATATTGGCATTGAAAAGTCGAAAAAAAATCAAAAATCTTTCTCGAAAACAAGGCTCCCTCCACGAGAAAGCAAAATGAGTATATAAAACTATTTATTAATTCTCGATTATAACGTTCGTAAATTTTTCAAACCCTAAGTGTACACTAAAAATCAACTCTGCAGAGTCAACAATTCAAGTTTATTCCTGGCAAATTTAACGTAGATTTTTCAAACTGAAAAATTCGGAATATTGTATGTAAAGATTTAAAACTCACCATTTTCATAAGACCATGTAACGGCATCATTTTCCAACGTGCTTTACGATCAATCTTCTCGACGAGACAACTCTCTTCTCGTATTAATGATTGATTAAAGTATTTCTCATGCAACCTAACCGCCGGTAGCTTTCTCTCTTGACGTTCGCCAAGTTCGTTAAAGCGTTTGTCACAGTCTTTTACACGAGGGAGAATAAACAAAAAATAAATATATATATATATATATATATCACACGTCACACTCGAGTTTCATATGTGATAACCGGAAGCCGAACGACAATCGTTTCTGTTTACACTGATTTATCGTCATTCTTTGTACATTCCAAATATATATCTATACGTATATATTTACTCATAATGCGTTTATCTACATTTATATTGTAGATATTGTACAGACCTATACATATATATGTATATCGTATATTATGAGTGAATCAGTTTAATGAAGTAAATATTAAATTAACTTCATCGATCAAAATGATGCGTGATACGTAAATAACATCAGTGATTCGAGGAAGCTGCCGGAGGTTATAAGCTTCCCTTCGGCCGATGGACAAAGTCTTGAGTTTATTTATCTTGGCGATAATGTGCGATAACGAAAAAAATACACATTAACGAAGTAGAATAACACTCGTGCGATTCACATAAATTTTCTTCTCGTCTCTATATTTTTCGAGTTTGTATTTTTTAAAAATTCGACACTCGGACACAACACTTTTCCAAATGTTTCGATGAAACCTCTCGAAAGTAATAATCCACGTAATTATAAAGTACTTTATCGTTTCAGCGTTCGCTAATGCTAAAAAAAAACGATTACACCGTTCAATAAGTTTCTCGTTTTTTTGTTTTCTTTTCGTAGCACTTATTTCTTCAGCACATTAACACTTCCGCGATATGTACGTGATGCTGGATTATTATTTTTTTATCCGTCTCCGATTGCAGAATACCAAGTTCTCGTATTATTGGACGTACGTAATGTCTATATGTGTTTTTATTTGAATGAGAATTTTTAGAGCCGAGCGAACTTTCAGGACAAGCACTTTCTACGAGTTTTGTTCAATTGAAATAACTCGTTGTCCGTCAACTTAATCATTGTTTTGTTTTGTTTTTTTTTTTTTTCACTAAACCCAATACGTGAGTTCGAAAAAATGTCGATTTTCCCTCATTTCGATGATACAATACACGAGAGTGGGGAATACAAATTTTTTTTGTTACCTACAAACGAAATAAATAAAACAGTCTTTGGTTTTTAGCGGAGGAGTATTTTAATAATGTGCACACTTAAGATATTGAATCATATTTTTTAAGATATTATCATTGTTTTAGAACTCTGTATTATTATTTTTTATTTCCGCGAATTATCGGTAAGTTTCAGGTATGTATTAAAAATGTCGACTACTGTCGGATGGGACACCCCGTTCGTTTGTAACATTTAAGAACGATAAAAATTCAGTTAAACAAAACATTCGTACATTTCGTCATAAAGTTATGTTTTTAAGACACAAATCTTTTGAATTATTCGACATTTAGAAATATATATATTTTTTTATTTAAATATTTTGTACACGTGGTTATAAATATATTTTAAAAAATAAATATTTCCTCGTTAATTTTATTCCGACTTTGTACCGTCGATCATTCGGCTCGAAGCTCAAACATACCGAACCTTTTGTCGTTTACGAAGAAACTTCAGAGTCGTGAGCCTTTTTGATTTCCCGGAAAAAGTTAAAAATTCTATGGCCAAGTGTCGCGAAGCGTTTTATAATTTTTTTTTCTTCTTTTATCATTAGTGAGTAAATGAAAAAGAGATTTTGACGCTCTCTGCGTGATGTTGTCGACGAAGCGCGCTCGTCCGTTGTCGGACGTCGTTTAAATGACGCTACGCTCCTCGGTCGGTCTATATAGTCGGATCTTACGCATGTCCGTGTGCGCCATACCGACGGCGCTTCGTAATTTCTGCATCTCGCTCGCACTCATTGGTCAAACATAGATGAGACAGTCGCTGACAAGCTACAGTCATTGTACGGGGACTACGAGTGGGCGAAAAATATTAATTTCATTACTCGTGACGCAATTTAAAACTCCATTAGCTACAATTCTACCGGGTCCGCTGAAACATCTCTACGCGATACGAACACCCGTTGATATGCGTACCGAGTAAACGAAAATACAGGCCTTTGGAAACGAATCTATCGACATATAAAAATATTGATAGGAGAATGGTTGGTTATTCGGGACGGATCACGGCGAATGTTGGTAGAACAATTGGTTGGTTATTCGGGAGAGATTCCCCGAATAACCAACTTCATATTATAGGACATCTCTTTGGCTCCAAAATTAACATATGTTGTGCGTAATTATAATCGAAAACTTTTCTTTTAATAATTCGGCGCCAAGGCGCTGCTGCGTCTTTTGAGAAGGGACTAAAGGTCGATATAACCTCAAATATTTGTTACCGCATTTTTCTCAGAGACTGTATATTTGAACGATAAAATTAGCGGGGCTGTGGGTGTGATTCATAAACACAAACGGCTCCACTATTTTTTGTTTTCCTTTCGAATTAATCGAAGAGAAAAATGTGCTTGCAAGTTTTTCTCTATCTCTCGCGCATTTGCCCGCGCGGAAAAGCGGCGAGAGGGGGCTTGCGCCATCCCTCAACACCATGTGAAAGACGATGAGAAACTCCAACAGCGTCGGTACGGTGGGGACCTTCGAAATTTGGGCAATAATAAAGGAACATGTGCAAATTACGCAAGATAACCGTGCGAGAAGCGTTTTCCTATATATTTTGGTATTTTAACCTATAATTTTCCAGGTGATGCCAAAAAAACTTGCGAAAATTGTTCATGAACTGGAAATTGAGTAAGAGAAATCTCGCGGTCGGGTCTGCAAGTAGCGCCAGTGAAATACAAATAAACTGAACCGAAACACTTAAATACTGTGTAGTTAAGCCAAAAGCCATTTCGTTAATTTTGCAAATACAACGACAAATGAATGCTCTCTAGTTAGGGCTTCTATCCGTCTATATTGTAAAAACCAATTTTTCCGAAATTTTGCTATACATTAATAATAACATCTATTTTTTTAGACCTCTTCGCTTTTAGCTCAAAATGCACATTTTTTCTTTTAACTATCAACATTCACTGATTCTTACAATGTAGATAGAGGTGTTCAGCATTACTTGACCAAATTTCAAATCATTTGATTTGATAGTTTAGGAATGCCGTTTGGCCGAAAATTTCGGAATCGGTAAAACAGACCTTCACACGTTCGTAATATCCCTACGAAGCAGCAATTCTTCCGGATTACAGTTTCGCTACAATTACCGTTGTGGAGGGTTGTATTCCGATGGAGTTTCTATTTGGTAGTGATTTCAGGAATTATTGCTTCTTCAACGTTTTATTTTTCTCAAAAACCTCAAGACTCACCTTGAGTCTAAAATTTCTCTGATTGTTAAAATTTTGGGAAAAGTTTATGACGATCGTTGGATTGTACAGGACTTTGAACTGTTCAAAAAATGTTTGTGCTTGCTCTCACCCCGCAAATTTTACGATACCGAGCTAAATTGATTCCCATGAATGGAACATTATGAATGTACAGTTGGTACGAGGTCTGTTTAAAAAGTATCGCGAATTTTTAATTCCAGCGGGCTACGTATATTCGATTTTCGATTTTTTTGTGGCGTTAGATTGGTACTCATGTCTCTCACTTATGCTGAAAAAAATCGGTTATTTTGAATGTTTAGTTAATTTTTGACAGCTGTTTTGGTTAGTCGCGTTTTGGCTTGTCTTCGATTTTTGCCTATTCCAAAAAAGCAGCTTCCACTGCGATGATTGAGCTTTGGTTTCCACGTCATAACCATAAACCCATGATTCGTCACCAGTTATGACCCTCTGGAGCAAATTTGGGTCGTCGCGGACCGAGTCCAACAGCTCCTTAGCAATGTTAACGCGACACTGTTTTTGTTCGAAATTGAGCAATTTTGGCACGAATTTCGCGGCGACCCGTCTCATGCCCAAATCATTGGTAAAAATCGAATAGCACGAGCCAATCGATATGTTTAGTTCCTCAGCAACTTCTCTAACGGTGCTTCGACAATTGGCTAATATTATTTCCTTCACTTGATCAATGTGTTCGTCTGTTGTTGATGTACTCGGGCGTCCGGAACGCATTTCGTTGTTCGCATCTTCTCGGCCCTCTGAGAACATTTTGTACCACCGATAAACGTTGCTTTGGTCCAAGGTAGCTGCACCATATGCCACAGTCAACATTCGGAATGCGTCCGCGCACTTAATTTTGTTTTTCACACAAAATTTGACACAGATTCTTTGATCCATTTTTTGGAATAGGCAAAAATCGAAGACAAGCCAAAACACGTCTAACCAAAACAGCTGTCAACAATTAACTAAACATTCAAAATGGCCGATATTTTCAGCATAAGTGAGGGACACGAGTACCAACCTAACGCCACAAAAAAATCGAAAATCGAATATACGTAGCCCGCGGAAATTAAAAATTCGCGATACTTTTTGAACAGACCTCGTATTGTGTTTAGCCGAAATCGGCCGCGGCGTTTGGATATTAGAAATTTAGACTATTGTAATCGCTCGAATTTACGAAAATTCGGGCGGGGATGGAAATACTGAAACACCAACAAAAGTCGAACGATTGAAATAGGAAAGACCAAAAAGCCGAACAGTCGTAATAGGGAAAGACTAAAAAGTCGAATATCAATGGAAGCATTCGAACGATCCGTTGCTCCGCGCCCATTGGTGTTCAACTTCTTGCTCTTTCGTTATCTCGACCCGCACCCGCAAATTCTGAGATATTCAACTATTATTTTTCAGACGCATACAGCATCATTAAAGGATGTTTGGTATTGTATTCGGCGAGAAGCGATTGAAGGCTTCAAATTTAATGAAAAATTCTGTGATTGTTGAAATCGAAGTCAGAAATACAACGTTTAAATTAAAAATGTTTACATTGATTCCTCATTATTTGACTTCATTAACAAAGCTTTATTCCTGACGAAGTCAAAATTGAAAAACTACCTCGCTCATATATAGAGATTTGTGAGCGAGATAAAATAATGCGGAAGCAATGTCTTTAATTTTCACTCTTTTATATTCGATAAAGTTGTGATATGTAGAAGAGATGTGAAAATAGTGTTGTATTCTGGGTTGTTTGTCGGTAGAGTTATAACTGTTAGAGATGTAAATCTACCATAAATGATGGTCTTTTAAATGTGCCTCGTTATTTCGACACAGTGCCAAACATCGCAAGCTCGCCAAGGAGTGCGAAGCTCGTTATACTCGTCGAGTTGGTCCACCGGAGAGATTCCCTCTTTTCCCGCCAACTGTTGCTCTTCGGTGCTCGTCACGGATGCTTCGGTAGTACGGGGACGCCGATATATATGTATAGGTGTATGTATAATCGATGCAGCGAGCGTTGGTATATCGTGAGAGGTTGCTGACATCGAAGCTGCCAATAAACTCTCGTCTCGCGATCGTCATCGATGGATGCCTTCCCTATGGTATCCGAACTCCTATTGTGCGTTGGCGTTGCGCAAATTGGACGTTCGAAGGGATGAGTTGTTCCCACCATTAGAGCCCAGCGTATCCATAGCGAGACATATTGATATTTGTTGGGAAAACTCGAGGGGGAGGTTTAATTGAATAAATTTCGTATTTCAAAACAGTCGACAGCTGGGATTAATTTATATGTTTACCGGTTAAATTAACATAAATTTGGCAATGTATATATATATATATATATATCCTCCCAGGTTGCTACATGTTGTGGTGTTTAAATCAAATCACTTTTACCGGAGCGGGGTTCCTAACTGTGGAAGCCCCGAAGGTGTAAAGCTCCGAATTTATATGTGAGGATCCTAAAAGTTATGGACGTTCTAAAATCCAACATTTTTAAAACAGAAATGTCATTGCCAAGAATAGTTATACACCAAGGATTAAATGACAAGAATAATTACGGGACTGACTGAAAAAGTACTGAACATGAAAAGTCAACTATGTAAAAAACCCTACTTTCATAATTAGAAAGCGTAGAGTTCCGAAAAATTGTGGTTTTGGAAAACCGAGTTTTCGAATGGTTAAGTTTTATACGGGAAAAGGTTCAGAGAAAAAGAATATCGAAATCAAATATATTAGAATTTGTACGTTCAGAAAGGTTAAGGACATGGTAGTGGACACAAGGACATAAATCCGATAGAGCAAAACTCCAACAGAGCAAAACTTCGGAAGAATTCGACTCTTTTCTCTCATGAAAAAGGTACATAGGTATAACACCAGCCCTGCTGCCATCTAAACACTCGAATTGGAAATTTTCGGAATCTTGACTCTTCTAAACTCTAATTTTCGGAATACTGCATCGTCAAGGCTGTGATTTTCGGAGTCCGAAACCTTCGTGAACCTCATAAATCTTTTCTTCAATTTTATTATGCTTGAACTCTCCGATAGTTTGTTGTCCGTTAATCTAATTTTCGAAACTTTGTGGATCTCTAAGCATCTGTTGTTCGGAATTTTTCAATTAGGACTCCTGACCGTTCAATAAATTCTTTTGTCTTCTGCGTACTGTTTCCAAAAAGTATTTACTATATGATATTAAATGTGTATTCTTCTTTTTTAATCGCTATTTATACCGTTCAATATTATTTACAGTCAGTTATGTACACTTTCGTCGGAATAAACTATATGGAGATCTGTGGTTCATAATATTGAAATTCGAAGTTTTACACCGTCGGAGCTTCACCGGTCAGAAGTTCGACCCTGCCCCGTTTTACCCGATTACCGTTTATTTTTCGGCCAAATGCCATTCCGATAATTTAGCAGGTACAGCAACAAACAAATGGTCGTTAGTTAGGGTTCTTATCCATCTTTATCGTAAGGGTCCAATTCTTTCGAATTCCGCTGTACAACAATAATTATATCCATTTTTGTTTTCGACCTCATCGTTTTAAACCGAACCGAAAATGCACATTTCTATTTTGAATTTCAACATTTTACCGTTCTTACGATATACAGTGGGTCAAAGAAGTATTCATATACCTTGTTTTTTTGCGATAACTTTATAGACATAAGCGATACGCAAAGGAAGCCCATTTTATTTAATAGTACATCAGGTGCAGAGATAAACTGCAAATGAAGAATTCCTTCCCAGGAATAATAGAAGAATTATGCCAAAAAAACGAACATTTTCGGGCAAAAAAAGTATTCATACACTTACGATTATAGTGAAAACCTACATCATCATAGTTGTTAATTATAACTAATATTTGGTGTGCATCCCTTTTGCTTCAATTATCGCCTCGAGTCTCTTAGGCATCGATTCTACTAGCTTTTGCGTTGTTTCTTTCGCTATTTTCGTCCATTCTTCTAAAAGCACTCTTTGGAGATCGGATTTGTTTGTTATATTTCTTTTTCTAATTTCTACATCCACCAAGTACCATACATTTTCAATAGGATTGATGTCCGAAGATTGTGGTGGTGTAATCAATTGTTTGCAGACATTATAGAGTAACCATTCCCTCGTTTTCATGGCAGTATGTTTCGAGCCGTTATCTTTTTGGATGTAGAAATTTCCATCCAGGCCCATTTTATCTACACTTGCTTTCAAATTGCTGCGCAACACGTCGATATACTTCTGGGCATTCATTGTACCATCTATAAAAGCCAGATTACCAACGCCATAATATCCCATACAGTCCCAAACCATGACGCTTCCTCCGCCGTGCTTTACAATCGGTATTAAATTTTTCTGCTGGAGCTCGGTATTTGGTTTCCGCCAGACGAATTTTTTTCCATCGGATCCGAAGATGTTAAACTTCGATTCATCCGAGAATACGACACGTTTCCAAAATTCTATAGATTTTTTTACGTAGGTTTTTGCGAAACCTAAACGTTTTTTCTCGATTTATATTATTAATTAATGGTTTTTTGCGGGCAGTTCTGCGGTATATTTGGGCAGAATGCAAAAGGTCTCGAATAGTCTGGGGAAACACGCTCTTCCCCGATGTTGACGCGACATCATTCGCTAAACTGCGAACACTTGTGAACGGTTTTTTTGTAGCCTCTGTAACAATATTCCGACGCTCTCGTACTGTTGGTATTTTCGGTCGACCGGTTCGTGGCTTATTTTCTGTGCTGTTTGTTCTTTCGTATTTTTTTATTACATATTGCACTGTTGCGAAACTTAGATTTAGTTCTTTACTAATTTTCCGATAACTTTCACCGCGTTTCCGAAGAAAAATCACTCTATCTCGCATGGATATTGATATTTCGCTTTTCTCTGCCATCATGTCTGTTCAGAGCTTGAAGATCTACTACCGCATGGAATAGGTCAAAACCATTGTGTAAACGAAGACTTGTTTACATTGTACGCAGAGGTCAGACCGTCCGTACGTGAATATCGAAGTTTAGCAGCTCAATCGTAAGTGTACGAATACTTTTTTGGCCCGAAAATGTTCGTTTTTTTTGGATAATTCTTCTATTATTCCTGGGAAAAAATTCTCCAGTTTATCTCTGTACCTGATGTACTATTAAATAAAATTGGCTTTCTTTGCGTATCGTTTATGTCTATAAAGTTATCGCAAAAAAACAAGGTGTATGAATACTTTTTTGACCCACTGTAAATAGAGGTGTCTAGAATTACTTGATCAAATTTCATATCATTCGGTTTGACAGTTTAGAAGTGGCGTTTGCCCGAAAATTTCAATGCACTCTATCGATAATTCAGATTCGGTGAAACAGACCTTTCACATCATTAGAATTTAAATTCGTGCTTAAGTTCGGGTTTTGTTCTAAAATTTGAGCCTAAGACATAAGCGTCCGAGACAATTCAATAAACATTAGAGTTATATTAAACATACCGAGATTTTTTTATGCTATTTATTCCGTGTGTATGAAAATAAATACAAATATCTAATCTATCCAATCAAGTAACGGTATCAGATCTAATCGATCGATAATATATTTATCTCAATTTTCTTAAGAAACGATAGACAAACGATTTACCACGGCGCTTGTGGTTTTCTTATCTACTTGATATGTCTATCAAGCTCGTGGAGTAGGAAACGAAGAACTGAATAAAAACTTATTTATCTGAAAAATCTAATGATTTTTTCTCGACTGGTGTCGATAGATTTGATGATTTACGTTATCAACTGATTAAGAATTGCGAAGCGGTTCGCCATTAATTTTTTTTACAATATTTTTCGATAACACAAACTGATTTAATTCTATTTCCTTTTTCATGATAGGGAATTAAACGTCACATATGCTTAATATCCAAGATAACTAAATGAGAGATATTATTTGAATGAAAAATTGTTAAAAAAGATTTTTTGGATAAATCAATAATCACGAATAAATATCTGAAAAATATCGTGTTATTGTTAGTTAGGAAACAAAGAAAATAATTAAAACATTCATTAATTTAATTCATATCCTTGTTAAACCGGTAATATTTTGCTTCCTCTTAGGGGAAGCTTTGTTTTCATGAGAAAAAAACGTTTTTTCGAGATTTGCATGTCATGTTGTTTAAAATGTCCCAAATAGTCAGAAAATCATATTGATATCATATGAGAAAAAAGTTTGGCCGCTCCTCTGTACCATATGTGGGTGATTAAACAGCCTTAAACGGCAAATAATCTTGAGAACAACTCGATCGATCTGATTCAAACATTGCACACATCTTGAGCATCAAACCATCTTTATTTGTTCAAATTTTCAGAAAAGTCTATAACAAGTGACAAATTTTACAGGACTTTGATTTATCCAAAAATATTTGTAATCTCTCCGGCTTCCGTAAATTTTGTGACATCGAGCTAATTTTTTTTTATCAACATAGAATATTATCAAAGTATGGTTGGTATTGAATTTAGACGAAATTGGTCCAAGTGTTTGGATGTTATACATTTTCGGTTTTCTCGAAAAATGATTGTGATCGCTCTGAGATCCGGAAGTTTTGAGATATCAACCTGAGTTTGTGTACACGAATAAAGTATCATGAAATAATGTTTGATATTGAATTTCGGGCAAATCAGTAAAAGGGTTTCGATTTTATGAAACTGAATTTTATTCAATTTTTCAAGAAGAAAAAAAGCGTCAAAATTAGGAACTTGCATATTTCCTCCTCAGTATTTTATTTCACTGAAAAATCGCCCTCTATGGACTAGTTACATTTTCAATTTTCGGTTTCTCACAGACGAGCATTGAGTGAGTGAGATAAAATAATGAGGAAGCAATTTTCTAATTTGCACACGTTTTTTTATTTGTCGTGTTCTAACGTTATATGCTATCGAGTTTTTACAACTCTTCCCAACACTATACTTTACTTTTTTTTTAATTAAAAATGATAATCTTATTCGAAAGAATCATCGTTGCAAATTCTCAATTGCTCGGGGAAAAAAACAGTTTATTTTTCATATTATTAGTCGAGAAGAACGTAAAAATACGATTATCCACCTGGTTCATTCATTTATTTCGATCAGAGTTGTCAGAGGAGAAAAAACAAAGCTGTCTACACAAAGGAATAAAAGAGTTCAATGGGACTTCGGAGTAGCAAGAGTCGTGGCGAAGTTTCCAACTCGACGAACTTGTTGGCCGGTTATGACGATGAATGAACTCTTTTAATTACGAGCTTTTGTTCCGAGCGTTAGTTATATACAGCAAGAAAGGGGGAGAGGGTTGAAAGAAAGATCGAACAAGGAATAAAGTAAAGTCAGTGACATCGAGAGTACAATGAAGGCATGCTGTGAGGGTGAAGGATAGGGAACATTGATCTTATCTGCGAGTATAGGATGTTCTCGCGTACTACCACACCAATTCGAATTAATACGTTTCTCATTTTTTTTTTATTTCGTTTACTTCAACCTTTTCCACTTCCTCCATTGCCATTAAGAATTGCGGGACCCGTCAAATGAAGATTTTAATTCTCTGATAAAGAAAGCTAACGAAATTTAAATATAACAATGGGAGGACAATGAACGATACAAGTGTTATGACGAAATTTCTATTGGAATGACGGGGTAGTAACATTGAAACTACAAAATGGTAGAAATCAAGTGGCATCATGATGCTTAGTATTAGAAGTAATAAAAAACAAATTATTCAACTCTCATTATCACGACGAGATGTAAGACCGACTATCGTACATTCTGCACTGGCTTAATTAAAATAATTATTATAATAACTATTTTCATTACAAATTCTTTCGAGAAATGTCCATTTCAGTTGATTTCTTAACATAATTGATCTCCCAATAAAACTCCAGTGTACTGGAATCAAATACGATTTAATTTCGTAAAGTTCATGGCAGATGGGAGCAGCATCCATTCTGATTCAATATCGTAATTGAACAGGTTGGCGTAAGATCGTTTCGAGGCTTTCTAAAGTCAGAATACAATTCAACAATCCGCACTAGCTGCTAATTGTAAGTGCGACCTCGCATCAAACATTTTCTTGCACTACTTTTCCCACTCAGCGGACTAGCAGTTTTCTACCTATCTCGTACACTGTCATTATTTGCCTATTACCGCGGTCACATTTACTGGCAAGTGATTGGGTGATTGGATTTTTCTTTAAAAGCTACATAAGTAATGTTGCTACTCACACAAACTGATTGTTAAATAAATCCTGAAGTACGAAATTGATATATCTGATTGTTGTTTTTTGCTTAACATCGGACACTTGTTTACTTATGTTTTCATTTATATCATCTTTTTATGTCCTGATCTTTTGAAACTTTTGTAATTTTTTGTTTCAGAATATTTAAATAATTATCCAATTTTTTTCGTTTCATCATAGGAAAAGTTTTAATGACATTAAAAAAAATGGGTTTTTTTAATGACAACGTGTTTTTAATGGGGTATTCAAAATGTTTCAAAAGATCAAAAAATGACATTTCGAAAAATGGATTTGTGTGTGTGTGTGTGTGTATGAATGATAGGGTGCAAAATTTAAATCGCTGTAATTTTGAATTCATTCGAGTTTTCGGGCTGAAATTTGGCGCACAAGTAAATCAGTAACGGTCTCATGTTCATTATGATTTTTATGACAAAAATGATAATGAACGAAAATGAATATGATTGTATGTTGCCATGAATCATGCGATCTTTGGGGTGTCGGGCTAAGGCTTTCTTGCTCTAAGATGTTAACTATTAAATTTAGGGAAAATCGATGAAAAAATGTTCATTTATAGAATTATGAATTTTCTAAAAATTCGGTATAAATATTTGTTAAGGTTTTAGTAAGCAGCAGCTCGTGTAATTTTTCTGCTATTGGGCTGATTGCTCTTGCATCGATTTGTTGCCATTAGAGGATATTCCGTAAAAAAATTTGGACAAACTTCATCGAGGTGTTTTACATTTATAAAATCTTGGAGTTGTCGAAAGATCGATATGGACAGTTGTGAGCACGGCTAAGACGGTAAGAAACTCCAACAGCGTCGGTATAGTAGAGACCTTTGAAATCTGGGTAATATCCAAGAAAAATGTATCAAATACACAAATTAACCGTGCCAGAAGCAATTTACTTATATATTTCGATACTGTAACTTCTAATTTGACAGGTAGGAATTGTATTGAAAAGTGAGTCAGTTTGAGTTTGAGTGTACGAGGTCTGTTCAAAAAGTATCGCGAATTTTGAATTTCCGCGGGCTACGTATATTCGATTTTCGATTTTTTTGTGGCGTTAGGTTGGTACTCATGTCCCTCACTTATGCTGAAAAAATCGGCCATTTTGAATGATTAGTTAATTGTTGACAGCTGTTTTGGTTAAACGTGTTTTGGCTTGTCTTCGATTTTTGCCTATTCCAAAAAAGCAGCTTCCATCGCGATGATTGAGTCTTGGTTTCCACATCATAACCATAAACCCATGATTCCTCACGAGTTATGACCCGCTGGAGCAAATTTGGGTCGTCGCGGACCGAGTCCAACAGCTCCTTAGCAATGTTAACGCGACACTGTTTTTGTTCGAAATTGAGCAATTTTGGCACGAATTTCGCGGCGACCCGTCTCATGCCCAAATCATTGGTTAAAATCGAATAGCACGAGCCAATCGATATGTTTAGTTCCTCAGCAATTTCTCTAACGGTGATTCGACAATCTGCCAATATTATTTTCTTCACTTCATCAATGTTTTCGTCTGTTGTTGATGTGCTCGGGCGTCCGGAACGCATTTCGTTGTTCGCATGTTCTCGGCCCTCTGAGAACATTTTGTACCACCGATAAACGTTGCTTTGTCCAAGGTAGCTTCACCATATGCCACAGTCAACATTCGGAATATGTCCGCGCACTTAATTTTGTGTTTCACACAAAATTTGTTACAGATTCTTTCATCCATTTTTTGGAATAGGCAAAAATCGAAGACAAGCCAAAAAACGTCTAACCAAAACAGCTGTCAACAATTAACTAAACATTCAAAATGGCCGATTTTTTCAGCATAAGTGAGGGACATGAGTACCAACCTAACGCCACAAAAAAATCGAAAATCGAATATACGTAGCCCGCGGAAATTCAAAATTCGCGCTACTTTTTGAACAGACCTCGTACAAGTAGTGCCAGTGGCGCATAAACGAACTGAACCAAATTACATTTCGCCGAATACTGTGTAGTTTTTGGGGCGAATGCCATTCTGTTCATTTTGAAGATACAGCAACAAATAAATGCCCGTTAAGTATAGTTTTTATCTGTGTATATCGAAGTGGTCAAATTTTTCAAAATTATGTTATACAATAATAATTATATCCACATTTGTTTTAGACCTCTTCGTTTGTAGCTGGGAATGTACTTTTCTGTTTTGAATTTTTTGGTCCTTACGATATAGATAGAGGTGTCCTAATTTCAATGCATTCTGTCGGTAATACATAGAGTCGGTAAACCATATATACCTTTCACATACTCTTAAGACCCTGGTGCAATTTGTCCCGAACTTTTGAGATTTCGTAGTAAAATTTCGTATACAAATAGAATGTCATTGAAAAATGATTGATGTCGAATTTCGCGACAATCGATAAAACGGTTGGAATTTTATTAAATTCCAAATTATTCGCAAAATTTGCACTGTACAATATATACAAGGATAGAAGCCATGAGTTGAAGCTTGCAAGTTGTTTTCGTCCATGAGAAAGCCAAAATTGAGAACGATATAGTTTCTCATAGAGGGAACTTTGAGCATTATCGTGCAAAATTTCGAAGATACAATTTCGAAGAGTCAGCTTGTAGCCTTGTTTTTATACCTACTGTTAATTCATTCCAGGCCAGATGACAAAGAAATAACTTTATTAAACATTGAAAGAACAAACATTTATTAATAACTATGAAACTTTGGTCGTACGCTATTCGACTGTGTTGCAATTTCGCCTCGACCATTCGCGCGCCAAAATATAAATCTCTTGATTCAGCGGAGCGCTTAACGGTGGATTGTAAAGCTCACGAGTTACACATACTCGTACATATTTCGTTCATTCTCTCGTGTCTGGTGACTTACAACCGTTCATTTCTTTTCATTCGTTATATTCAATGGTGAACGGCAGATATGCCTCAACGTACATGCTCATGGCAAGGGTAGCGGATAATTCCGTACGTCACCTTCCCCGAGAAGAAAACCCAGCACATCCCTCATTGTTAAATGATAAATCGTATTGTTAGCCTGACTCGCTATGTAGTCCTGAATCGGCGGTAGAATCTCTGGCTTCATTATCTCGATTGCCTGAGGCGTCAGATCCTGAAATACCTGACGATTTTTCGATTCAATAAAGGAATAACTTTTTTCATAATTATTTTCATTAAATTAATATTTCATTTTATTTTTCAAAAACATCCGCTACGTTTTATTAAAAACTGAAAAATTGACCAAATTGGTCACTCGATCAACATTTAGAATTTTATGTATCTATTAATATTTCAATATAATAATAATGACTATTATTATTGTTGATAATAATAATCATTATTATTAGGTATGAACTTTACTTACTTCCGTCATAATCGTTCCAATTTTATCACCACCCATAAAATTCTCGAGCTCAAGATTGATCGAATCCATCGAGAAGTCAAGATCGAAGCTTTTCATGTACATGCCCCGCGAGTAGCCGAGAACGGTTTTGAAGTATATACGAAAGTCGGATGCTTTCGCTACGAATTCACCGGATCCATGAAGCGGAAACATGTCACCGATTATACCGGAAATGTTATAATAACCGTTTGCCAGTACCGTGGATATTGACAAGTTTACGGTTATCGTGGGTCCAATTAGCGAGAGCCTCGCTCTGTCGATGTCGAAGCTCGAGAGACGATCGATCGTGACATCGTCGAGATACAGAGTAACGCTGTAAAAAAAAAAAAGATTGCTTGCTCGATATATATTATTCACATTTATGTATGGAGTATTCCACGACAAACTGGAGTACAGCAAACTAGTAGAAATCGGTGATTTTAATTGATTTCCATAAAATCGATTGTTTTTTTAATGAATATCGATTTTTAGTAGCGTTTGTTCAATTATTGTTTCCGTCGTTATACACAATAAAAACAAAAAAAATTATGCTCGTGATAAGAATTTATTGTTTGACGGATTCCAGTTTACTTTCTCGGTTGATACGAGTTATGTCTCGTTTAAATAAAAAAATTTGTATACTTCATCATTTATTTGACGTTGATCTTGTTTTTTTTTGCTGTTTACGAAACACAACACATTCTCCCTTCAGCGGGCGAAATGAGTTCTTCTTACCGAATTTTTTAAGTGAATAATTTGGCGATTATTTAAGGTAGTAGTCTGGTAACTTAAGCCGATTTTTATGTCTTTTTTGGAGGGCGTTTTTTTGTAGGAAAATAAAAATGAATCATTTTGGATATTTAGGATGTTTTTATTTACATATTAAAGATACAGAGAAAAATTTGTTTGCAAAAATTTAATAGTTTATTATTATTATTGATCGAAGTTGGCACCTCGAAAAAAAAGCGCGTGGGTGGCCCCGGTGATTTTGGCTCTTGATGTTATCTGAAATAAAAAATTCTTGATAGTTCTTAATATATAGACATGTCATTCTGGTCGGAACTACTGAAGTTAAACACACACACACACACATGTCTATAGATTAAGAATTATCAAGAATTTTTGCTATAATAACAAAATGGCGGACTTTGAAAAAAAAAGTTTTTTTTTCCAAAGTCCGCCATTTTGTTATTTATTCATGAAATTTAACTTCAGTAGTTCCGGCCAGAATGACATGTCTACAGATTAAGAATTATCAAGAATTTTTGATTTCAGATAACATCAAGAGCCAAAATCACCGGGGCCACCCACGCGCTTTTTTTCGAGGTGCCAACTTCGATCAATAATAATAATAATAATAAACTATTAAATTTTGTCAAAAAATTTTTTTTTTGTATCGTTAATATGTAAATAAAAACATCCTCAATATCCAAAACGAATCATTTTTATTATCCTACAAAAAAACGCCCTCCAAAAAAGACATGAAAATCGGCTTAAGTTACCAGACCACTACCTCAATAAATGTGCATTTTCTAGAAACCCTTCCAGTCAATAAATTCTATTTCCAATGAAAAAAAAAAGAAAATATTCGCGATGTGTATTTTTTAAATTTGAAATATTGAAAAAAAAAACAATTGATTGAACGATTTTTTTTTCGATTTTTTTCCCGAATAATCGATTGGTAGATATCGATTACATTTTCGAGATCGCCTATTCCTACGCACTAGTCAAATGTGTATTGAATTAAAGCAAGGTTTTCCGCAGTTTCCTCGGGTTCTCGTGCAAATGCGATGCCATTAGGAAATAATGGCTACGGACAAAAGTCTAGGCGAATCTCAAGGAATGTAATGGTAATGAGAATAAAGGGGAAGGGATGTAAAAAAAAAATTTTTTAAGGTATATGATGGAAATAATAAAAATAAAAAAAATCATCTACGAGGAAGTGGAGTGTGCTGAAAGATAAAATGTTGACCCTCGTTACCTCTCGTTAACCAAACGAACGATACGTACATATGTGCGACGTAGTTTCGCGATCGTGAATCCTGATAAGAATCTCGCGGAAGGCAAACTGCTGGCGCGTTTTACCATAAATGCGAACGAGACGAAGGACGGATGGAATATAATGTATACAAATCTGAATACCATATAGTAGGAAATATCTCGGTTGGACTTTGAACAATTCCTATTACGCTTTATATACTTTACAATCAGGAGAAACACACACGCGCACACATACGCCACAAACTAAAGTACAATTCCGTGCTATCTGAACGAATTCGTGAGTTAAAACCGACGAGTCAGGAATAAATTTCGTTGATTCACAAATTATGACAATGTAAAACTCCTGAAACACAATTCGTTTCATATCGGTCGTGAAGAGGTTGCTTCGGTGAAAGTTAACGAAAGTTTCCGATTTAGTTAGATTTTCTCATGGGATTTTTCTTCATTCTTCATCCCCTCCACCCCTTAGCCACAACTAGTTTGATGCGATAGAAGAGAAGTGTTAATTGCTCACAAAAGCGACTCGTAACAGGTGGATTTGGTAAATATGGAGCAAAGGGGACCCACTTCCGATTGACTTGCCTTTAATATATGTTGTCTAGGGACCCTTTCTGAACAACTTTTTCCTCTAACACAATGGGAATCGTTATTTATTATAAAGTGATCAACAAATAAAGTTAATAATTCATATAGCTATTTTCCTTATAGCAGCCAGTCCCAATCATCTTGTCCTTCACATGTGTTGTTAAGAATAACCCCCCTGAGTAACATACCAAAAGTTTTATCCGTCCTCATTGTTTGTTAAAAAGTTATAAACAAAAGAAAATTCATAAATAGAATATGAAATACTTGCATGGTGGCCAGTACACGTATGACCGGAGGGGCTTCGGCCCCCCTGCCCCCGCCGCATACCAGCCCATAGATAAACCAAAAACAACCCAAAACAACCCCAGTAACCTAAAGAAACAAACCCAAAACCCAAACGAACAAACCCAAAACCCAAACGAACAAACCCAACAAACAAATCCAAAACAAACCCAAACCAAAAACCCAAACCCAATAAACAAACAAGTCCAAAACAAACAAAAAACCCAAATAACCTAAACAAACCAAAAACAATCGAAATAATCCAAACAAACAACCCAACTAAACAACCTAACCTAACAACCTAAACGAATCAACCCAACAATATGAATTATTAACTTCATTTGTTAATATTTTTTAAATAAATAACGACCTCCAATTGTGTCAGAGGAAAAAGTTGTTCAGGAAGGGTCCCTACACAACATATATTAAAGGCAAGTCAATCGGAAGTGGGTCCCCTTTGCTTCATATTTACCCTGTATTTCATTACTTATTGTTTCGTGATCCATTGTTTAGACTATTTTTGCATTTTTTGGAACTGCTCGTTCTCTTATAAAGTGGAGTGAATGGGTTGTAGGTTAAAATGTTTAGTGATGCGCCTCCTCGCAATTATTAACCGAGAATGAATCTTCTTGGATGGAAAGAACCAATAACTGTTTTCATTACTTCCTCGTAGATGAAGCTTTGTTTTCTGGAAATAATTTTTCAGTTTTTAATGCCAATGGAATTAGTATATGGGAAAACGGTAAAATATCACATTTCGAAAAAATGTGTGTTTATGTATCTGTGGGTTACAGGCTTCCAAAATTCAAACGGCTATATTTCGAGAATGGGGTCAGCAATCGTGCTCAAATTTAACACACACGTAGGAGCAGTCAAACGCCTTTATTTGCTGCAATTTTCGTTAGAATTATTTGAGTGTTTGAATTGAAAAAAAACGTCTGTGGGCGCTGTAACTTTTGAAAATTGTAAAGTATCGAGCCAAATTTGTTAACACTAATAGGCCACGGCTCAAGGATGTTTGGTATTGAATTTGGTGACAATCGATAGAGGGTTTCAATTTTTATGGAATTGAAATTTTTTTGAAAAATATCCACTAACGATTGAATTCGAGTAAATTTCGAGCCACCAATGAGACATTTATTACCCAATTACATTGACGTTACAAAATTTTTAATAGAAAATTTTTCGAAATATGATTCTGACTTTCAAAAGACATTATCCTGTCGGGTAATGTGTTTTGATTCCGGTTAATTCAACTAGGCGGGCAAAAAAGTGCAAACTGGAACTCACACGCAGCTTCTTCATCGTTTTCAAAGATTGATTTCGCTTCCACTATGAGGAAATCAAAAGCAATGAGATCCACTCAGAGGGAGATTCGTACATTTTCGATAACGAGAAGGAAGCGATCTGGAAATTTCATTTTGTACTTTTTGATGTGAAACATCTTTACGCCCGTTGGGAGTAAATCGGTCGATAGGGAACGTCGATGGCACGTCGTGGTGACGATCCCCTCCATTCAACTCTGCGCGCGGGTTGATTGCGCATGCAGAGGGGCGATTCTGAACCAGATGCAATATCATAGCGTCTGTCGCTAGCGAGCAACAGCCAATTGCAAGAAAGATTCCAGCGGAAAGGCGCGACTCTCATAGGTTATCGCTCGTTAACGACACAGATAGTTGTAGGTAGATCACAGATGTCTATACCATACATAGTATAGTATAGACATTTGTGCGGTAGACAAGTTCATTTCCCATTGATACCTGAGGGGCGATTCTGTACCAGGCGCAATATCATAGCGGCTAATGCAAAACCGAAATAGCCTATGAGCGTCGCGTCTTTCCGCTGGAATCTTCCTTGCAATTGGCTGTCGCTCGCTAACGACACCGATAGTTGTCGGTAGAGAAGTACAGAATCCCAGCCCTGGATGTGCTATCCATAAGTCTCAAGGGGGGACTTACAGCGAAATTGTTTATGAATATAAGAAAACTCATTCTATACAATTATTATATGTAGCCCTATCGCGAGAAACAAGTATTGAAGGCTTATACATATATGTATACACGTAATATTGATCTAAAATTCTACCACGGTAGACGAATTGATCCATCAGTTGTATCGTTGCAAGAAGAATTTAAACGATTATCGCTTAATAGACTCGAGACACTCCAAGGATTAGTATCATATTTCATAACATCAAGAAAGGGATTGTCGTTATTCACGTTGAGTTGTCAAAGTCTCAGAGAGCATGTCCCAGATGTACAAGATTCGATCGTTAACAATAGTTATTTCTTATTATTGAGTGAAACATGGCTTGGTAATGAAGAAAACGTCGACATCCCCAACGTTGATTGTATTGTTCACTCCAAATGCAATAATGTTAGAGCTGATGGTGCAGCTATTTATCAGAATAGAGATTCATTGGATGTTATTACATCCCGCATAATCGTTAGGTTGAGAAATGTAAGGGGACTTGGTTCTGGTCAAGACGATATTGGCGTTTTATGTGCGGCACAAACTGTTATGGGGGATGGAAGGGAATTGGTCATGGTCGTTGTGTATATTTCCCCAAACCAAAAAAATTCACAATATCATACGATATTTACACGAAGAACTACTCAAATATAGTCCAGCTGGTTCAATGCTATTAGAAGCAAATTTACATCAACTTCCATTAATTTTAGTAGGGGATTTCAATGTTAATTTTGCCAAAGCTGAATCATTGCCACTCATAAATTTTCTCCAAAATGAATTTCAGTTGATCATGAACAACCACGCAAATGAGCCTATTACAAGGTATGGCACGACTGTAGATGCAGTATTCTATAGATATCTTGAAAAACAAAAGACATCTAAAACATTCGTTTCGTATTTCAGCTATTATCGACCGATTGTTAATCTCATCGTGTCAAACGCAGCAACGACTGCTACTATAACCGAAGTAACAGATGAAGCAACCAAAGACAAATTATAGAAGAAACTCAAAAGCTACTTTTCTAGTTATTTTTTTTAAATTCTCCACACCACATATCCCACACGTTATTCTCAAGATGTTGGATGTTTCACATCTATCAGGCGTCCCATGACGGCTCACTTTTTGTTGTTGTTGTTATTGTCTCTATTTAACTCCCGACTTGCAGGCCGGATAAAAAATCGGAAGTCATGAGTTTAACTGCGATCGGCTGATTTTTACGATTTCTTTGTGCAGTATGTTTGGGACCAAACTGAAAAAAAATTACATCACAAAATTCGGAACATCGATTCCTATGATCAACGGTCATTGTTTTTTTTTTAATTGATTATCACGATCGTATGTAAAATACTATAAATTAGCATTTTATAAAAATCTCCTGCTGTTGGATGAAACTGTAAAGCGATATTTTAAAGTTTATTCCCGTTTTAACATCTAACTCAATGTCATTTTTAACGGATACATTTTTTTTTCTCATTAACTTTTGTCCGTATACTCACTTGCCAATTTCCGGATTGCGCGTTCTCAGATACAATTCATGAAGCTTAAGTGGTTCGAGTATCGGTATACCGAGATCGGGAAAACCGTGTTGCATTCGGGAGCGAAATTTTTCCAGTACCCTCCGGAGCTTGAAATCTAATCCAATCGATGCTGCACTGTCGACTGTCCTTTTTCAGATTAGTTCGGAGTCACGGATATATCTTATTTATTGCTCGTCTCGCGTGCTCTGCATTATACAACTTACTGTAATTCGTCGTCATCTTTGTTGCGTTCATCAGCAAATTTCGCGGCATCTCGACGGCACTGGCCACTGAACCGTGACCGTGAACATGCAACAGGAAGTAAAAAATATAATAAAGAAAAAGGCAGTAATTTTTGTTTTTCTTTTTCAATTGTCGTGTACAAATTATAATATAAAAATAAAATAGCACAAAAATCATCGTTGTCTTTCAGTAAATTGGCAAAAACGAAATTAGTAATATATTTTCACATGCATTACGATGTGTTAACATGTTTTTTTTTTGCGCGGTATTTCATCAATTTAAACAAAATAATGACTATGGCCAAACGTCATTTGATCCAATGTTCTTTAAGTTCCTTATATCGAGGGAGATAATCGCGTACTATCAACTACGATTTAATGCATACCGTAGTCGGTTGCGGTATCGGTCACACGATGCAGAAGTGCCTTCTGTCGTTGCACGACACCGGATACTGGAAAAAGCATAACCGGAAGTGTGGAATGATTTCGGGCGAATTTGAAGGGTTTTTATTGCCTGCTATTTTTCATTTCTTCTTCGAAAACAGTAAAGGTCACTGATTACACTCGAATTATAAGTAATTTGAGTATGTAGTAACGGAGTTGAGCATTTTTCGAAGGATTTTTTTCTCTTTTTTATGCTAAATGAATTATACGATGATACATTATTTAGTATTCGGTGCTATTGATTCCTCATTTAAGTCCTGTTGAGGATGTAATTCAGCTAGATTATTTTCTAATTTTCGAGCTGAAATTTCTAAATGTCAAGAAAAGAATGTATTTGGTTTTTTGTTTTAAGAATTTAAAAACAATTCTTGTCTACGTGTACGGTGAGATGTACGAGGTCTGTTCAAAAAGTGTCGCGAATTTTGAATTTCCGCGGGCTACGTATGTTCGATTTTCGATTTTTTGTGGCGTTAGGTTGGTACTCATGTCTCTCACTTAAGCTGAAAAAATCGGCCATTTTGAATGTTTAGTTAATTGTTGACAGCTGTTTTGGTTAGACGTGTTTTGGCTTGTCTTCGATTTCTGCCTATTCCAAAAGAGCAGGTTCCAGTATACAAAAGCTTCTCTTTATCATCGGTGGACACTAAATTCATTTTAGTTAGCCTTTAAATACAATATACGTTTTTAAACCGACAGTAATGGACGCGCGGCTGGTGCGCCTCCCTTCGGCGGTCTCCCAAGTTAAGCCGTGTTGGCCGCCTCTAATATTGGGATAAGTGACCGATTAAGCGACACCTAACACACCGGCTACTGAGCGGGAAGCAGTTTTTCTGAGTTTGATGGTAATACGACTGAGGATCAGCAAAATATGGCTGTCTGTATCAGCCAGGTTTTCCGCAGTTCCCCTGCGCTCTCTTGCAAACGCACTGCAGTAGTTTATTATGAAACAGTGGTAGCGGACAACAATCTCAGGAAGGGGGGCCGAAGGGAAGGTACGTCAAAACCTGATAAGATGGAAGGACTAATAAAATATTAGATATGGGAAGCTAAATAAACGTAGAAATGCAGTAGATTATATTTCTTTTATCTTTGCTTTATTCTTTGTACGAGGAAGGAACGTCTGTTCTATTCTAAATTCTTCAAGAGACTAAATGCTGGTCATGAAGACCAAAATAGTATTGTCACCCAATGACAAAAAGTGCTATGTACTATCGGAAGAATTTTAACTATAGCATTTGTGACGTACGGGAACTTCAGACTCGTCTAGAGTGCCATAAACAGACTTGGCCGCGCCGGACAGACGGTCACGCTCATTACAGCAAGGCCCGCTCTCAGCTTAAGGGTTAAATATGGATAACATAAAAAAGAAGCCTTCGAAAAAAACCAAGCCTAGCTAAAAATCGCCGAGGACCCTCGTATTAACTCTCGACATAGATTCGTTTTTGAACTCGTAATTTACACGTAAAATCCAACATAAAAAAAATACAAAAATCCGATCTGAAGTTTAGTTGTGTGACCATCTAACATATATCCTCCAAGTGATGTGAAAGACGATGAGCAACTTCAACAGCGTCGGTATAGTAGAAACCTTCGAAAGCTGGGCAATGTTCAAAGAAAATGTACCAAATACGCAAATTAACCGTGCCAGAAGTGATTGACTTATACATATTTGTATTATAACTTCTAATTTGTCAGGTAACATCTGTAAAACTCTCGAAAATTGTCAGTGATTTGAAAAGTGAGTCAAGAAAATCTCGTGTTCGAGTTAGCAAGTAGGGCGATTGGAATTTAAACGACGCAAACCACAACACTTTTCCACGATTACCGTGTATTTTTCGACCAAATACCACGTCGTGAAATTTGCACATACAGTAACAAACGAAGGTTTGTTAGATAGGGTTTTTATCCGGCACTTTAGTGAGTACCAATTTTGTCGAAATTGCGCTATGCAATAATAATTATATCCATGTTTTTTAGACCTCTTCGTTTTTGCTTGAAAATTTACATTTCTGCTTTGAATTTCAAAATTGTACAATAGGATATTTACTAAAGGGACAAAGGTGCCCGGAATAACGACCAAATTTCAAATCATTCGGTTTGATAGTTTAGGAATGGTTTTTGGCCGCAAGTTAACACGCATCCGGTCGGTAATACAGAGTCGGTAAAACATATCTTTCACGTGTTCTTAAGAGTATGTGAAAGGTAATGAAAGACTCCACCAGCGTCGGTATAATGGGGACCATTGAAATCGCGGTTAAATTCGAGGAGTATATACCAAATACGCAAGTTAATCGTGCCAGACGTTATTTACTATAATAAAAACTTTTTTTAAATACTTGGCGTCAAGACGCTGCTGCGTCTCTTGATATGGTGACATTGTAACTTCTAATTTGCCAGGTAGGACCCCACAAATTGAAAAATTGTCTGTGAATTGAAAATTGAGTAAGAAGAGTCTGATTTTCGCGTCAGCAATTAGTGCCAGTGGAATATAAACGAACTAAACCAAATCACTTCTCCACGATTACAAGGTATTTTTGGCCAAATGCTATTCTATTAATTCTGCAGATACAACGACGATTAAATGCTCGTTAGTTCGGATTTTTATCCGTTTATATCGTAAGGGTCAAATTTTTCAGAATCACGCTATACAATAATAATTATATCCATTTTTGTTTTAGACCGCTTCGTTTTTAGCCGGACATATACATTTCTATTTTGAATTTCAACATTTTCTGGTTCTTACCATATAGATAGAGGTTTCCTGAATTACTCGACCGAATTTCAAATCATTCGGTTCGATCGTTTGAGAATGGCGTTTGGCCGAAAATTTCAATGCATCCTGTCGATAACACATAGTCGGTAAAACAGATCTTTCACAGATATCTATGAAATTTGAAAAAATTGGGTTCATCCAATAATACCAGTGAATCGTAGATCAATCATTTTTATTCGCGATACAAATTGACCAACTCTGGGGTAAAATATTATTCCGTCGAGCGTGAGAAGTAGAAAAAAAGTGATGACGCATGCCTTATGATGATATTTGTTGTTCATTTATGTACGTCTTTAGTGCAATTTATGTTTTGTATCATACGTAGAATATCTTTGCATAATCGGTTCAATTTCCGTAACTTTTTATCCGCACCCACTGATTGTGAGTGATTGTCGTTCGTATACATATATGTAAAATAGTATCGATCCGAGGATAGTGTACAAAGGTACGTTACGTGAGTGGATTCGCCAAAAAAAAAAAGCGAGGAATTTTGCCGAGAAACGTCGAGTATCCGGCAGCTCGACTTGAGTTCGCAGACGAGTACAGACGATGAGCAAAAAAGTGGAAAACAAAATAAAATGATGATTTCGAACGCGTCACGACAAGCACTTTTTTTATATTTTTATCGAGTGACGCATATTGCTCATCGGACTGTGGACACTTGAAGTTTTTCATTTTTCTCGAGATCATTTCCCGGAATTTATGAGCATTAAAGAAGTTTTTATTCGTCGTAAATGTATGCGGAATTTCATTATATGTTGATTTATCAAAAAATCAATGACATTAACGTTTTTAAAACTTTCGGTATTGGCCCTCGAAATGGCGAAGATTACACTTTTTTTTCAAGTCACTTTTGGCAAAATACTTCTTTTTTCATTTTCAAATTACTTTTGCGGTCGCCTAACAAAATATTCAAATCGTTAATTGACAAACGATTTGGGAGGTAGCTTGTGTCTTTTAATTATTTCCTTTATTTTTAAAACAAATTTGCCCTGCTCTGACAAATTTTTGCTTTCGCATCTGAACAATTGTCTGTGTGATCGTCGAGTAACCTCCAACATTCGCTTATTCTAGATTATACACATGATTCATTAACTTTTTTTCGCCAAGTAAAATGGGTCATGGAGATCCCTCTTGAGATTTTTTTTCAATTACGACAGGTTATATTCCATATGTAATAAAAAAATTACTGAAATTTTTGATCAATTGACATATTTATCAATAATTTTATTTTGTATTCAGTGGCCGTTGTGATCGTCGATGTGTACAACGTGTGTCACCGGTTCGCGCGAGGACGCGATCAATCGTTACATTGCGCCCGGTATACTTTCCTCCAGACCGGTGAACACTCGAGCGCGTACAAAGGAGGCGCGTTTCGACTTTATAATTTCCAGCGTGTTGCAATTATATAAATCGGTCTCCGATCGCTCGTTTCATACGGACAATAACGATGGACAAAAAAAAAAATATGGTCACTCATTGGAATCGGTCACACGAAAATTAATTGTTGTTGTCAGAATGGATTCTTGTTTTTGAAATTTTTCCATAATAATGTCATCGTGAAAAAAGTCGAGTTTTTAATGCCAATACCATAAACCAAACCAAACCAAACCAATCCAAACCATACCGAACCAAACCAAACCAAACCGAGTTATGACCATTTAAAATTTCGACATTTTAGAGTTTTCTCCGAAAACCGAGCAGTTTGTTCGGCAGTTGGTTTGGTTTGTTTGGAAAACAAACCAGACCAAACCGAACAAATTGCATTTGTGTCCGTGTGTGTGTATGTATGTGACAAACTCCCAAAATTCAAATAGCCACATCTCGAGAATGACTTTGGCAATAATGCTCAAAAAATTCACATAGATAGAGCAAACGATCGCCCTTATTTTCTGCAATTTTTATAAAAATTACTTCGTGCTTTTAGATTGTACAGAACTTTTTAATATTCAAAAAATATCTTTGATCGCTAAAACTTTCGTAAACTTTTAGCTACGGAGTAAAAACTTTCTACACAAGTAGGCTGGGGGTCAAGGATGTGTGATATTGAATTCGGCGAGAATCAATAAAGGTTCAGACTTTATGACATTTTTTAATTTTTCGAAAAAAGTCCGTCAACGATCTAACCCGAGTGAATTTTGTAAATTATCAGCTATCGAGTCAAAATTTGTTACACAAATGGGCTATGGAACAAGGATGTTTCTTATTGAATTTGGCGTGAATCGCTTGAGGGGTTTAGATTTTATAAAGTTTTGAAAAATGTTCGTTAACGATTTAACTGGAATAAACTTCGAGCCAGCAGTCTGTAATTTTTTTGACATATAAATTAACGTTACAGAATGTTTAATACTAAATTCGATTAGAATCAATAATGTCGTTAAAAAGTTTGTAAAATTTTGAATTTTTCAAAAAATGATTTCCATCTCCGAACTGAAGCATAACTTGCACGTCGATTCTTGCTCATTTTCGAAGATTTAGATAGTCTTTTTTATGGGGAAGTCAAAATGAAGAAAGACACTTGTAGAGAGAGATTTTTTTATCTTGAAAAGCGAGAACGAAGCGATCTGCACATTTCTATTTCCATCTTTTTTTGTGTATCAGATTACGAGTATAATATACGAGAATTTTAATATTTAGAAGCTTGTCCGATCGAGTAACGAGAAATAAAGAAAGGCCACGCATTTTGGTGAATTATCGATATGAAAACTACCATTTACCAATAACGAATAAGAGACGCACGTGGAATTGCTCAAACACTTTCAAATAACTGACGAAGTCCGAATCAAGTTTATTCGAAGACTTCACGAAGGTTAAATCAAGATTTTCAATCGAGAATTGATTAAAGTTCAATCAAGACTCTCAAAGACTTGATGAAAATCCATCAAACACTTTATCAAGAGTTTTAATGACTTGATGACGAGTTTCAATGGTTCACAATGAGCCTAGTATTTCGAAGATTCCATGAAGCATTTCCAAAAATGTTTCATTATGTCAAATACTGGCAAGACTTGTTTCGAAGCATGAAATATTGGAAACGACCGGAATCAATATTTTAATCCCACGTTGGCTTCGAATTCATCACAAAATTCAGGGTGCAGGTAGTCGAAAACCGGGAAATGGCTATTTCTGACTCATCCACAGTAAACGGATAAAAATTTGTGGAGTAGAATTTTTGTATTTCAACGCGAAGTAACATCTAAGTAAGCATGAAACTTTAGAGTCATCTGTGAAATCTCTGAATACTGTAGTTGCAGTTCATTTGAGGCTTCTAGTCTAAACGAGGATTTTTTTCGAAGTTTGAAACAAAATATCCGTATATACTATTAAATATTTCAACATCGGTCTTTTCTTCCACTTATTTATTGATACTTGCCGATACTCTGAAAATCTTTACTGGCACAATAAAAATAAATTAAGGGTACTACGCGGTTTCAAGTCGTCATGCTTCCATGGCGACTGTGAGCATGATTCCAAACGTTCTACTCATCCGAAACAAAAAAACCACAAAGATTATTGATCAGTACAAGTATAGCTACCGCATGAACCACTAAAATTTCTCAGAAAAAAAATGAAACATTTTTAACGGTTACTCAAAGGTATTTTTTAAATAACAAAATTTGTACACATTGTGTAGAAGATCGTCATTTTGCGAATTTGTTTTTCTTCGAAACTTTAGAGGTTCATGCGACAACCATACTTGTACTGACCAATAATCTTTTAGGTTTTTTTGTAACAGATCGTTTTTTCATTTTTTTTAACAGCGTTTGGAATCATGGTCACAGTTGAAACAGCGTAGCACCTTTGATTTATTTTTATCGTACTCGAAAAAATTTGCAGAGTACCTGCAAGTATCAATAAATAAGTGAACAAAAGTCCGATACTGAAATATTTAAGGTAGTAGTCTGGTAACTTAAGCCGATTTTCATGTCTTTTTTGGAGGGCGTTTTTTTGTAGGAAAATAAAAATGAATCGTTTTGGATATTTAGGATGTTTTTATTTACATATTAAAGATAGAAAAAAAAATTTTTTTTACAAAATTTAATATTTTATTATTATTATTATTATTGATCGAAGTTGGCACCTCGAAAAAAAAGCGCGTGGGTGGCCCCGGTGATTTTGGCTCTTGATGTTATCTGAAATCAAAAATTCTTGATAATTCTTAATCTATAGACGTCATTCTGGTCAGAACTACTGAAGTTAAATTTCATGGATAAATAACAAAATGGCGGACTTTGGAAAAAAAAACTTTTTTCCAAAGTCCGCCATTTTGTTATTTATCCATGAAATTTAACTTCAGTAGTTCCGACCAGAATTTCATGGATAAATGACAAAATAGCGGACTTTGGAAAAAAAAACTTTTTTCCAAAGTCCGCCATTTTGTTATTTATTCATGAAATTTAACTTCAGTAGTTCCGACCAGAATGACATGTCTATAGATTAAGAATTTTCAAGAATTTTTGATTTCAGATAACATCAAGAGCCAAAATCACCGGGGCCAACCACGCGCTTTTTTTCGAGGTGCCAACTTCAATCAATAATAATAATAATAATAAACTATTAAATTTTTTCAAACAAATTTTTTTTTGTATCTTCAATATGTAAATAAAAACATCCTAAATATCCAAAACGATTCATTTTTATTTTTCTACAAAAAAACGCCCTTCAAAAAAGACATGAAAATCGGCTTAAGTTACTAGACTACTGTCTTAAAAGTACCTATGAATTTTTCTTTTAAACCTCGAAAAAAATCCTCGTTTAGTTTAGAAGACTGGCTTGGACCAACGAAGGGAATCTACAGAATCTAAGTTTTGACACGGGAAAGCTGTTTCCACGTGTGCGACGAAACTTTCGAAAATTTGAGTTTATTCGACACTCGTGATGATTATTAAATTAACGCATCGCCTGTTCAACGCATTCGCGATGTTCCAATGTTTATATCGTTGATCAAGACACCACATCAAGAGACCTGTTATTCGCGATGTCAAAATCAATCTACCGATTGAATTTCAAGACATCTGTTAGAAATATGCTGTCACATATCGCACAAAGCACATAAATGTCATCACAAGAATGATATTCGTCGCCTGCGCATCATCAGCATCCCTTACACGAAAAACTTACGAAAATTCGTGGCCGAAGACGCGGCATTGGTAATTCCACCGAGAAGAAACGATGTTGCCGGAAGTGCTGGTTGACCGGTTGCCGTTTTCAATGACGTGCCAATCACCAGAGGCACTAGAAGGAGCGAGGTTCTCCCGACACCGGGAAACTTCATCGCGAGGCCTTTTCCCGATCGGGCTAACCAGTCGTACAGGACAATCCTCAAAAAGAATGAAAAATCTTATCCGGAAACCACCATATATCTTCACACGGCACTGTCCAACGACAATGAAGCTCCGAATGGAACAATCAACGGGAAATAAAAATGATTAAAGTACAATTTGACAAAAAAAAAATGGATGTGTAAAAGAAAGAAAAATAATTACAAATGTACAAGTGAAAGAGCAACGAAGCGAATAACAAAATTCGCAAAACTCTGGGTTTCTTTTTCCCGGTCGCTAATTGTCTCGTTTCGTGGAATTTACTAAAAAGACAAAAAAATAAATAAACTGACACGCAAAAGTCGCGTGCGGGAATTGAATAAAACTCACAACAAGATCGTTCTCGTCCGCTCGTACCGAGAGCAGGAAGAGTGACTGCCCCGTTCGGTTGGATGAAAAAGCGCGGGCCTTCGCTCGGCATAACTGCGGTATGCCGATTTATGTATGTGTGCGTGTGTTGGTCTGTTGTGTGTGTGCGTGTTTGATCGTCATTGCGATCGTCTAGCCTACTGAGCCACATGCTCTTTGTCGTACTTTATGTATACAGGGTGTTCCAACTTAGCACGTCAGAGTGACACGGGGGTTACATATTGGCTCCGGATCTATCGGAATAGACAAATATGACCTCAGTAAAAGTCTCACGGCTTTCATGAAAAATCGTCTTCTTTTGATTTTTCGGAAAATCGCTACCTAGTGCTTTTTATTCTGCTATCATTGCTATGAGAGTCCAAATCGTACGAACTTCAACGTTCGAATTCACGCTAAATCCTAAAGTGGCAGAAACACAAGCGAAAACAGCGAGATAACAAGAATAGCGATTTTCTGAAAAATTGTCTTTTTTATTTTTTGCAAAATTGCTACCTAGTACTTGTTATTCCGCTACCATTGCTATGAGAGTCCAAATCGTGAGAACATCAACGTTCAAATTCACACTAAATCTTAAAATGGCAGAAACACAAACAAAAAAAGCGAGATAACAAGAATAACGATTTTCTGAAAAATTGTCTTTTGTATTTTTCGGAAAATTGCTACCTAGTACTTGTTATTCCGCTACCATTGCTATGAAAGTCCAAATCGTAAGCAAATCAAAGTCCAAATTCACACCAAGTCCTAAAGTGGCAGAAACACAAGCGAAAACAGCGAGATAACAAGAAGAACGATTTTCTGAAAAATTGTCTTTTGTATTTTTCGGAAAATTGCTACCTAATACTTGTTATTCCGCTACCATTGCTATGAAAGTCCAAATCGTAAGCAAATCAAAATCCAAATTCACACTAAATCCTAAAGTGGTAGAAACACATGCGAAAACAGCGAGATAACAAGAATAACGATTTTCTGAAAAATTGTCTTTTGTATTTTTCGGAAAATTGCTACCTATTACTTGTTATTCCGCTACCATTACTATGAAAGTCCAAATCGTAAGCAAATCAAAGTCCAAATTCACACTAAATCCTAAAGTGGCAGAAACACATGCGAAAACAGCGAGATAACAGGAATAACGATTTTCTGAAAAATTGTCTTTTTTATTTTTCAGAAAATGGCTACCTAGTACTTGTTCTTCCGCTTCCATTGCTATGAAAGTCCAAATCGTAAGCAAATTAACATCCAAATTCACGCTAAATCCTAAAACGGCAGAAACACAAGCGAAAATAGCGAGATAACAAGAATAACGATTTTCTGAAAAATTGTCTTTTTTATTTTTCGGAAAATTGCTACCCAATACTTGTTATTCCTTTACCGTTGCTATGAAAGTCCAAATCGTAAGCAAATCAAAGTCCAAATTCACACCAAATCCTAGAGTGGCAGCTGTGTTATTCCGCTACCATTGCTATGAGAGTCCAAATCGTGAGAACATCAGCGTTCAAATTCACACTAAATCCTAAAGTGGCAGAAACACAAACGAAAACAGTGAGATAACAAGAATAGCGATTGTCCGAAAAATTAAAAAAGACAATTTTTCAGAAAATCGCTATTCTTGTTATCTCACTGTTTTCATTTGTGTTTCAGACCACTTTAGGATTTGGTATGAATTTGGACTTTCATTTGCTTACGATTTGGAATTTTATAGCAATGGTAGCGAAATAACAAGTACCAGGTAGCGATTTTCCGAAAAATGAAAAAAAAGATTTTTCAGAAAATCGCTATTCTTGTTATCGCACTGTTTTCGTTTATGTTTCTGATCATTTTAGGATTTGGTGTGAATTTCAACTTTGATTTTCTTACGATCTGAACTTTCATAGCAATGGTAGCGGAATAACAAGTATTACGTAGCGATTTTCCGACAAATGAAAAAAAAGATTTTTCAGAAAATCGCTATTCTTGTTATCGCACTGTTTTCGTTTGTGTTTCTGATCATTTTAGGATTTGATGTGAATTTTAACTTTGATTTTCTTACGATTTGAACTTCCATAGTAATGGTAGCGGAATTACAAGTTTTAGGTAGCGATTTTCCGAGAAATCAAAAAAGACGATTTTTCTCGAAAACCATGAGACTTTTACTGAGGTCATATTTGTTTATTCTGATAGGCCAATCTAATCCCCGTGTTACTCTGACATCCTAGTTCTGGAACAACCTGTATAAGCACTTTTCACTATCATATGCTCGATGTTTGTGCAGGTATAGCCAATACAACGAGACACGCGAGAATGCATAATAGTGGCCAAGTTAATGCGTAACGTCAAAGTACGTTAACACCGTACTGTTGTTTAAATACGTACAGTTATTGGCCACTTTAGTAAATTGCATAGATCAGAGAACATGGTAATGATATTGCTTCCTCGTAGACGAACCTTTGTTTTCGTGACAACCATTTTTTTTTCTCGATATTTTCATACTGAGATTGGTTAAAGTATTCAATATTGTTGGAACTTGATATTTGATAAAAATTTTTGGAATCATGTGTGTGTAGGGCATTTCATGACAACTGACACAACTCTGGGACCAAATATATTTAGAAAAAATGCATGGAATTACGTGTGTACGAGGCATTTCACGAAAAAATCACATAACTTTGGCACAGAACAATTTGTATTTCCCTAATTTTTTTTATATTGTTGTTACTACTGGGGGGACCCTCTGTGATTTTTTTTCAGTTTTCTTCTTTCAATCCATCACATTTTATGAATCATTGGACAATTAATAGATTTGAAAGTTAAAAGAAAAATTTAACTCTATTTTGCACACCTGTGGCCAATCACTCTCCTCTTTAACCTCGTTAGCACATTCATCGTTGATCTGTATCGCAGTCAAGCATTCTTCGGAACGATTTTTAACCGTGACTACATTTGGAACTTGTGCAATTTCGAAATTTCGAAGAGGTGGAATTTCGTTTCGATATTGCAAGTTTTCAATGACTTGAAAACGAATAAAATTGTTTCGCTTCGTGTGCAACGACACTGGATTCGTAGCACACTGTCAGAAGCATTCCGGAAATACTTGTTTCCGGCATAGAAAGAAAAACTACACAGATGCATAGGGGAGATAACATAGATTACGGAAAATGTCTGAATTTCATCGAACAGTCGAGTTTGGTTTGTTTTTTTTTTTTCGAAATTTCGAGTGTTTGATGCTATTTCGTTGTGGCTTGCTAAATTGATGGTCTTACAGTGGAGTTATCTATAACGATATGAAACTAGTCCAGGGACGCCAAGAACTCTCCAAAATGTATACAAGATACTACAGGTAATATGAACGGCGTAGCTAGTCAAATGAGACTTGCTTTATGAGAATGCTGAAATTACGTTATTCCAATTGCGAAAAATTTTTATATGACAAATTTCGAATTTTACATTCGCATGAGATTACATGATTTCAATCTCTATAAACTGTAAAACATTAACACAGGACAGATGTTGACTCGTGTTGCTTGATCAGGGAAAAAAATTTCATATGTGAATATAACCTATAAGACGTATTTAAACAAAGCAAGTTCATTGATATTGTTGTATGATCATTAATGAGTTTGAAATTTATTGATTCGTCATAAAGATTGGACTACTGTACTACCGACAAAATGCATTGAAATGTTTGGCCAAACGCTATTTTTAAACTATCAAACCATATGATTTTAAATTTGATCAAATAATTCTGGACACCTCTATCTGAAGCGTAAAACTTGACTCTCATGATAAAATAGATAAAAATGCTAACTAACGAGCGTTTGTTTGTTGCTGTATCTACAACATTAACGAAATGACATTTGGCCGAAAAATACAGTAATTATGAAAAAATATTTTGGTTCAGCTCGCTTATATTCGACTGGCGCCACTTGCAGAGCCGAACGCGAAATTTTCCTCACTCAATTTTTAGTTGACAGACAATTTTCTTAAGTTTTTGGGGTCCCTCCTGGAAAATTAAAGGTTCCAAAACAAAAACACATTGTAAAACGTTTTTGATATGGTTAACGTGCGTATTTGGCGCATATGCCTTGAATGTGATCCAAATTTTAATGCTCCCTACTATACCGACCCTCTTGGAGTTTCTCATCGTCTCTAAACTACAAAATTCTCCTTGGAATATTCGGCGAATGAAATGTATTAATAATTTTGTTTTATTCCTTGAAACTTCCGGAACATTTTACAAATTTTGCTTCTAAATGCGTCCAATCGCGAAATGCAAGTAATACTGAACTGAAGGGCAATGTTAAAGCCTTCTCCATATGAAGCCACGCTTAATCTTTTGACTTTGGATTGATTTATTTTGTGCCAATAACTCGTAATCTTGCTTGAGTGCTTACACACATGCTACTATGGATTATTTCTAGCATACTATCATTTCAGCAACGTGTCTAATAATCAAGTGCACCCCCATACTACCTTAACACATTAATTTTATTCAACTAATAAACTTAAATAAACTTCAATGTTTAAGAGAAAGTTCGAGATATTAGGAAATGGGGATATAATAAATGAGTGAATTAATATTTATCTATCCACCATCGATTGTGTAATTAATATGAAGGTTTTTTCTTTACTTAACAAAATGCTCGATGATCGTTTCATGAAAAACGTACAGTGATTCGCATACTCGTGTTTCTCTCGGAATCAAGGGAAGGTGGCTATAACTATGCATTTAGGCTGCACTGAATTAGCTATAAAGCGATAACAACAATCTATATTTATAGGAATTGGGTACGTTGTTCGATCTTATGCTATATCCGAAATACCCTGAGATAATGAGCCTTATGATCAGATGATGGAACGAAGTAATATACGTACGTATATATGCATATATCAGTATGATATACGATATACGAGGTCTGTTCAAAAAGTATTGCGAATTTTGAATTTCCGCGGGCTACGTATATTCGATTTTCGATTTTTTTTTGTGGCGTTAGGTTGGTACTCATGTCCCTCACTTATGCTGAAAAAATCGGCCATTTTGAATGTTTAGTTAGTTGTTGACAGCTGTTTTGGTTAGACGTGTTTTGGCTCGTCTTCGATTTTTGCCTATTCCAAAAAAGCAGCTTCCATTGAGATGATTGAGCTTTGGTTTCCACGTCATAACCATAAACCCATGATTCGTCACCAGTTATGACCCTCTGGAGCAAATTTGGGTCGTCGCGGACCGAGTCCAACAGCTCCTTAGCAATGTTAACGCGACACTGTTTTTGTTCGAAATTGAGCAATTTTGGCGCGAATTTCGCGGCGACCCGTCTCATGCCCCAATCATTGGTAAAAATCGAATAGCACGAGCCAATCGATATGTTTAGTTCCCCAGCAACTTCTCTAACGGTGATTCGACGATTGGCCAATATTATTTTCTTCACCTCATCAATGTATCCGTCTGTTGTTGATGTGCTCGGGTGTCCGGAACGCATTTCGTTATTCGCATCTTCTCGGCCCTCTGAGAACATTTTGTACCATCGATAAACGTTGCTTTGGTTCAAGGTAGCTTCACCATATGCCACAGTGAACATTCGGAATGCGTCCGCGCACTTAATTTTGTTTTTCACACAAAATTTGATACAGATTCTTTGATCCATTTTTTGGAATAGGTAAAAATCGAAGACAAGCCAACACACGTCTAACCAAAACAGCTGTCAACATAAGTACCAACCTAACGCCACAAGAAAACCGAAAATCGAATATACGGAGCCCGCGGAAATTCAAAATTCGCGATACTATTTGAACAGACCTCGTATACATATTTAGGACGGTACATGATACGATTACTAATTACATGTTCGTTGCACGTACCAGTGGATTTTGGGTTCAATACCGACGGAGGGTGTAATTAACATTACACAGCGTCACGTTTACTTCGCTCACGAAAATTAATTATCACTCATAGCGGATTGTATACATTGTGCAGTTTCCGTAATTTCGATGTAGTGGTTTTCACGATTTTAAAAAAGAGTCTCAAGACTTTTTTTTCCAACCTATTCTACGTGGGACCCGTATGTCGAGGCGTTGACAAATTGTTTATTCTCAGATTGGAAAAAATAACAATTTTGTAAGATTAATAGATTTTTATTGGTAGAACAAGATTTGTCAAGTTTTGTGAGTTTTTTAGCCAATTCAACAACCGATGGTAATCTTTTGCTAGATCTTTTGCTAATAGTTTGGTAGATTTTACAGATACACATTTTCTAGTTTAGGTTACGAACATTTTTTTTGTAATATCACAATTTAATTTGCTATATCTCGAGACCGACTTGACCTATTTTGTGCAGACTTTACGCAGATGTCGGGCATCGAATCTCCTTTGTTTGCTGCATTTTTTGTTGAAATTACGTTAGCGTTATAGATTTTACGGGATTTTGAAATTATCAGAAAAATGTCTGATCGCTCTAAATCTCGTAAATTTTCAGTTATTCAGTTAATTTTTTTTACATAAATGAGTTAAGGGATGAGAATATTCAGTGTGGAATTTGGTGACAATCTCTTGAGGGGTTAAGATTTAATAAAATTTTGAAATTTTCGAACAATGATTTCGACCTTCAGACTGAGACAAAATGCATCCACCATACTAAACAAGGGGAACAAAATTAAACGATACAAATTTGCACATTCCTTCTTCCTCGTTTTTTGTAAAATTCACACATAAAGCTTCCGTCTCTTTTGTTCGAATTATGCCCAAATGAGCTGTATGTATAATATGCATCCAAGACATTATATATAGTACTGGCCATTTGAAGTGGAATCCGGATATTTTTGCCGATTTTTTTCTGAAAATTTGACAAATTGGAAAATTTCGATTTCCGGGGTGTTGCTTATCCAATTGCTCCTGGAGTAGTTTTCATCCCTGTTCGTAGCCGTTCAGTTGGATATCATATTCACCCTCTATCTCATCTGCAACCCTTAAATCACGAGGTCGACGGATCATCCGATTTTCCAACCCCGCAAATTTAATAAATCTCAATGGGACTCATTTCTTTCGAAAGATTATCAAATTTGCTGGAATGAACTTCTGTTGAAATCTACAAAATCCTCAAATTTTTGCGAAAATCGACGAAAATATCCGCATTTTACTTCAAATGCCTAGCACTGTATGTAGATATTATAATATGATTAATGATTGTTTCGTTGCGTCGAGTCCTCGGTCGAAGTTCGATGAAGCATAGTTCATATTTACCGTAGCAACGATGAGCCGATAATACGTAGAAAATTTTGATTATTTTCGAATGAGATAAAAGCGGTAGTAAAATAAGATATCCAATTCGTAGCTTTGTGAAGTGAATATAAGTATATTTGGACTTGTCTTCCGATTCTACGAGAATTCGTCGTTTCTCGTTTTGACATATCATCCAAACTCGTAACTGTCGTTCTTAATACGTGCAAATATATAAATATGGATACGCATTACGGAAGTAGACAAAAAAGTGATGAAATGTTTTCAAACGATCTTTCAAATTGTTCGAAATTACGATTGTCTTCAAGTTTTTTCTTCTACGTAGAGCAATTCGATCGTAAAACGATCTGTAGTGCATTTGTTGTGATATTGAACTAACTTTTTGTGAATGAATATCATGGAATAATATAGACATTGAATTTCGGGCAAATCGCTGAAAGGGTTTAGATTTTATGCAACTTTGAATATCTTTGAATTTATCAAAAATAAGTCGATGATTGTTAAAATTGAAATTAGAAAAAAAAAACGAGCAATTTAGAAAGCTGCACATGCTTTCCTCATTATTTTATCTCGATCACAAAACTTCCTCCATGAGGTAGTCGAGAATTGGAAAATTGATTTTCTCATAGAGGCGGATTTGTGGGTAAGATAAATGAGAAAGCAATATTTGCAACATTCTATTTAAATTTTTTCATATTTCATTCGTCATTCACTGGTAGAAAATGATTTTTTTAAATTCATGCATTTGGTAGTTTTTATTGTCCGAACATTACAATCAAACATAGAGACGAAGCTTTATTGCAGCAAGGGAATAGAAGACCCGTTCTTGCATCATTTGGCGTGTAGAAAGAGAGGATCCGTGACTCGTGTTATCAAATAGTTGGACCCGCGTCTGATGATTCCATCGCTTACGCGAACAGGATAACATATTGATGCACAGGTAAAATCGTACCAGACAGCGAATTCTATTACAGCATCATATTTTCCATCGTGTGATATAAATTCTGCAGATAATATTAAGTCGTAACTATAATTAGCTTCTGGTTTTTCGTCGAGGGCATTTTTAGGAGTTGTCTAATCTGCGATTAGTGGCTCTAAAAGCCAAAATAAAAAAGAGTAAACAAATATTTTAGATGCTCTTACTTCGTTTCTTGTTCGAAGTCACAGCATAAATACGAGGTGTGTAAATTAAGTAATGAGACTGGCAACGTAGCGTTCGGTCTGGCAACACTTGAGGCGCTGGGCTTGGAGGGGCGGCAGGGGAACATGTGATACGCCTTCAGTACGGATTTGAACTCGCTCGAGTCATTTGGTTGACCGTAGCGATTTTTTTTGTCAAAGACAGTTTTTTCTATTGTGTTCTAAAAATGAGTGACATCAATTTCGAGCAACGGTGTGCTATCAGGTTTTGCTTCAGACTTGGGCACACTACAACGGAAACTCTTGCTAAACTTCAGCAGGCCTACGGAGACAGTGTTTTGTCAAGAGCCCAGATTTTTCGGTAGTTTAAACCATTTTCAGAAGGAAGAGAGTCGATTGAAGATGAATCATGAAGCGGAAGGCCTTCATCTTCAAGAACCGATGAAAATGTCGACAGAATCCGGGATCTTGTGCTTTCAGATCGTCGGTTGACAGTCAGAATGATCGGGGAAGAGTTGAATTTGACTCACACCACCGTTCATCAGATTTTGACCAATGAATTAGGGATGAGAACAATCACGATAGAGCTCCTTTTCACACAGCAATTTCAATAAACGAGTTTTTGGCCAGTAAAAACATTCCTGTGGCTCCTCAGCCTCCTTATTCGCCTGACTTGAGTCCTTGTGACTTTTTTCTCATTCCGAGATTGAAAAATCACCTCAAGGAAACTCATTTTGGGACACTCGAAAACATTCAAACGGCTGTAACCGACCAGCTGAAGGCTATTCCAGTATCGGAGTTCCAGCACTGCTATGAGGATTGGAAGAACCGTCTCCAGCGCTGTGTGACTTCAGAAGGAAGTTATTTTGAGGGTGACAATATAAAATTGTAATTCTATTTGAATAAAAAAAAATGAAAAAAATCAGTATCATTACTTAATTTACACACCTCGTATATCAGAGGACGCCCAATACTTCCCTCGGGTAAAAAAAAACAAAGCTTCCTCAATGACGTAAAATCGTCTCAACCCAGTATATTACAATATAGTATATTGTACATAATACGACGACGAACTACTGACTGACATTAAAACGAAAGAAAGAAACCAATAGTGCTACGATTTCATAATATACAAGAAAGTTTATAGATGACGCTGATCGATGGTCAAGCGTAACCGTCGCGTTGTATTTTAAAGCCCCCGCCGGTTTATAAGGCTTGGTAGTGACTCGGGCACCCGACGTCGTACATCAGCGATCGATTGTTTCCCTGCGATTCATTCTCATTGCGCAGGCGCGTTCGATCATCCTCGCCTATCGTCGTCGCCGCCGCGAACTATCCTCAGCGTTTAGGACTCGTGAATTATTGGTTTCGGATAGGTCCAACCGCCAATCGGCGCATATGGTGGTCGTAGCGGAATCGGATAAGCCGTTATAGCACCGGACGGTGGTGGACGCGAAGTTCTTTGACTATTTGCGAAATTTTCAAATATCCCAACGACAGCAATTAAAAATATGATGACGAATTGTTTCCCGCAGAGTTTCTGTAAATTGAAATATTGTCCGGTGATGATTCTTTCGTGAGGCATGAGCTTTGAAGTAACGAGGCGGAATGCATTGTGTCAACTTTCTCTAAATGCCGCGAGAATGGTTATTGAGAGAATTCCAAATTGACCGAAGAACTTTTATAAAAATGGTCATTTATAACGTGGATTATGATATGGTTAATATAATCGAAATTTAGAGTAATAAAGATTCGAACGTTGGATGTGAGACTTCGATAGGATGGCCATTGACATCGGGATGATTATAAAATAAATGGTGACGTCCATTGACGTATATTTGGCGTTTGAAAAAATGATGTAGCTGTACTTTGATATGTGGACGTTTATAAAAAATTGTAATCAAATGACCGTTGATAGTAGGACTTTGATAAAAATGAAAATTGATGGAAAGGACCTTGACAAAATTCATGTTGATAGAAAAGGATTTTTGACTAAATGGACGTTGATGGCCAAGGACTCTGACAAGTGGACTATTATGAAATGTACTGTAATGAATCTTTATGGAAACGGGTGGTCGTGTTATTTTTGGTGCCGTTATTTTTTATACATTTTTGTATTATTTTTTAATCCATTCTATTTACCATGATTGATATATGTCAATATTTCACGAATCGCTTGAAAAATTCAGTACTTCTACTGTATTGCATGAAATGAGAATGGTGCTGTCCGTCGATATCACGAAACTCACTGTGCCTTCGGCATAAGGATACCGTACTTTTATATTAACGGTTGATGTTCGTTATATGTGGCTCCCGTCAGGAGGTGGATATAAATTCGGGTCAACCGGCAAGTCGCTACTATACGTATTCCAAGGATGATCCTACTCTTCATCCTGGTGTTTTGATGTCCGCGAGATTAACCGCGATTTCATGGAATTTCCTTTACGACTCCGCGGATGTGGTTTACAACATATTAAACGAATGTGTACACACGTATATATATTGGTGCGTATTTAAAGTATCTAATATCTTGTAGGATGAATACAAATGTTTTATCGCTCGATTCTACGAGCTGTGACTATTTTCAGCTATTTGTAGAAAGTCACGGAAAGTACGTTATTAAAAATGCTAATTAAGTCGACGTTCTGTTATTGATATATCGATTCAGGATTTAATTATGATTTGTTTGTTTAGTAAGGAAAAAAATTAACATATATGTAAAGTATGTTATTGTTAAGAGTAACTCTTTAAATAATGATAAATCTTCAAATAATAATAAATCTTTAAATAATATTTGAACTTTGATCAATGTGACTGCAGATTATCCTGCCAAACGCCACAATTTTGGATACGTTTTAAAAAACTGACGCATATTAAAATTTGCACATTGCTTCCACATAACTTAAGCCAATTCTCAAATCCTTCTCTGTCTGGCCGGCCATCGCCAGAAGGAAAAGAAGAAGGAGAAATCATTTTCTGTACAAACAAAACATTTTCAGGAAACAATGAGCACGTTTCCATTCTGATCCTCCTTTTTCTTCTGTCATTAGTTTCGTAGTATGACGTTTGTTTAATTTTTAATAGTCACCCCATCAATTGAACGAAAATCATTATAAACGAGACCGAAGCATTGCGCAGTTTGCGTTGAAATTTCAAGACGATATTTGAAATCGTTCTCGAACTAAAATGGATTCATTCTCCTCAACTTGTGACATACGCATCCGGAACTGGACTTTTAAGCGACATATGATTTCCTGACTACTTTAAATTAGAAGTATTACGGCATGCTAATTATCAATTACAATTCATTTGAACAGTATTAATTACTTTTATGTTTAACCGATAGCAGTGAAAGCGCGGGTGGTGTGGGGTTTCGGCGTTTCTTGAGAGGGAGGTAGTTTTTCTGACTTTCTGATGGTATTTGTACTGAAATTCAGTACAATGTAGCCGCTTACGTTTTCTTCAGTCAAAATGTGGGCCAGGTTTTCTTCAGTTTCCCCGATTCCTCCTGCGAATACGATACAAAAGTGCACTAGGAAAGAGTGGCTGTGGACAACATTCTGGGAAAAGGATCTCAGCGAATGGAACGGGAAATGGAATCAAAGGAGACGAGACGCAAAAACCTGAAATAAAAACACGAAAAAAATATAAATTGGTAGTAATTATGTATTAGCGTTATAACATTTCAGGTTTTTACATCCCTCTCCCTTTCTGTCAATTTCCAACCCATTCCCTGAGATCGCTCCTCACCCCGTCAGAGTGTTGGTCCGCAGCCACTCTTTCCTATATCGCATTGGCACAGGCACAGGGAAACTGTAGAAAACCTGGACCACATAGGCTTCTACATTTTATTTACTGAGTTTCAGTTGTATTACCATCGGAAACCCAGAAAAACAACTTCCCACTGAGTAGTCGGCGTGGAAGTCTCAGGGGCACGACTCAGTGGCGATCCATCCTAGTATTGACCGCTGCCAACACCGCTTAAGAGCATGGTGAAAAACAATGAGAAATTCCAACAGCGTCGGTACAGTAGGGACCATTGAAGTTTGGGTAACATTTAAGGCACTTTTGTCAAATACACATGTTAACCGTGACAGAAGCGATTTACTATCTACTTTGGTATTGTGGACCCTGATTAGCCAGATAGGATTCCCAAAACGTAAGCAAAATCTCACGTTTGGCTCTGCAAATAGCGCCAATGGAATATAAACGAACTAAACCAAATCACTTTTCGCCGATTACTCTGTATTTTTTGGCCAAATGCCCTTCTGTTAATTTTGCAGATACAGCAACAAATAAATGATCGTTAGGTACGAATTTTATCGAAATATATTGTAAGGGTCGAATTTTCCGGAATTACGCTATACAATAGAAATTATATGTATTTTTGTTTTGGACCTTTTCATTTTTAGCTGGAAATATACATTTCTATTTTGGATTTCAACATTTTCTGGTCATTACACTAGAGATAGAGGTGTCAAGAATTAATCGATGAAATTTCAATTCATTCGATTTGATAGTTTAGGAATGGCCAAAAGTCGCAATGGGTTTTGTCAGTACAACAGAGTCGGTAAAACAGACCTTTCACATGGTCTTAATATGGGTGAAGTCGCATACCGACCCCGCGCATGTCCAATGCTATTGGTACAACAAATTATAAAAAATTCAAACTGACAAAAAAACAAACAATATTAATAATATTTCTTGTTTTATGACATAACTATGATACCCGATAACGAAGTTCTAAGCTCGTAGCCTCCGCAATATGTACCCATTTATACGACCGGATGGATTCTTCTTCGAGCATTATCAGCCTCGAGCTATATAAAAATTGACGAGAGGTAAGTAAACTGGGAAAGTCGTATCGAATGACCGGTTGGCTTTTACTTTCCACTCGTTCACCTGGGAAGTATTCCACACTCTGTAGAACTCTCGATGGTAGTTGAATATATATATACATACACATACAGGGCATTCCACGTTAAAATGACTTGGCAGTGTTTATCACCCTCTACGATTTGGTCCCCAATTTTCCATAATGTTGTCGCAACCTTAAAAGACTATTTTATAGATTTTTTCCGCTAACAACTATTTAGTAATAGTGTAAAAAAATAATTTTACATAAAACAAGAGGTTGATGGTAATTTCAAAATCTGAAAAATTCGAAAAAATCCTCTTATCAATACCAACATTTTGGGACAAGCCATGTCCCAAAGTCGGGTTTTGCCTTTGCTTTTATTCTACTCCGGTTTTTGTTGTTTGCAAACACTTGAAAAAAATAGGAATCGCACGCCGGCTTATTTTAGGATGGAGTTTAAAAATGTTTATTTCACACAGAGGATTTTCCAGAATTTCTTCAGATCTTTTAATGCAGTCCCTCCGCTAATCATTACTGACTTGTGTTTTTTTTTAAATGAAATTATGTTTGGAGTAGAGCCACGGTCGGTCCTATTTTTTCAAGTATTTTTTGAACAGACAAAAAACGAAAAAAAAAAAGAATCAAAAGCCGGCTCACTGTGGGTTATCGCTTCAATATCTTGATATTAAACAGAAGATTTTTCAGGATTTTTTCACGTTTTTAAATTCCGCCTAACCTTTCGTTTTATGTAAAGTATTAAAAAAAAATTAATACTAAATAATGGCTAGTGGAAAAAGTTGTTTAGGGGTTGAAAAAAATATATGAAAAATTGTTGAATAAATCCCAGAGATTGAGGGTCACAACCAGATCGATTTTACGTGGAATCATTCACATGCACATACGAGATCTGTTCAAAAAGTATCGCGAATTTTAAATTTCCGCGGGCTACGTATATTCGATTTTCGATTTTTTTTGTGGCGTTAGGTTGGTACTCATGTCCCTCACTTATGCTGAAAAAATCGGCCATTTTGAATGTTTAGTTAATTGTTGACAGCTGTTTTGGTTAGACGTGTTTTCTCTTGTCTTCGATTTTGGCCTATTCCAAAAAAGCATCTTCCATTGCGATGATTGAGCTTTGGTTTCCACGTCATAACCATAAACCCATGATTCGTCACCAGTTATGACCCTCTGGAGCAAATTTGGGTCGTCGCGGACCGAGTCCAACAGCTCCTTAGCAATATTGACGCGACACTGTTTTTCTTCGAAATTGAGCAATTTTGGCACGAATTTTGCGGCGACCCGTCTCATGCCCAAATCATTGGTAAAAATCGAATAGCACGAGCCAATCGATATGTTTAGTTCCTCAGCAACTTCTCTAACGGTGATTCGACGATTGGCCAATATTATTATCTTCATTTCATCAATGTTTTCGTCTGTTGTTGATGTGCTCAGGCGTCAGGAACGCATTTCGTTGTTCGCATCTTCTCGGCCGTCTGAGAACATTTTGTACCACCGATAAACGTTGCTTTGGTCCAAGGTAGCTTCACCATATGCCACAGTCAACATTCGGAATGCGTCCGCGCACTTAATTTTGTTTTTCACACAAAATTTGATACAGATTCTTTGATCCTTTTTTTGGAATAGGCAAAAATCGAAGACGAGCCAAAACACGTCTAACCAAAACAGCTGTCAACAATTAACTAAACATTCAAAATGGCCGATTTTTTCAGCATAAGTGAGGGACATGAGTACCAACAAAAAAAATCGAAAATCGAATATACGTAGCCCGCGGAAATTCAAAATTCGCGATACTTTTTGAACAGACCTCGTATACCGAATGACATACGTACAATTTCAGTGTAATAAAAAGTCCGGAAGAGCAGTTCGTTATTACGAAGGTTAGCAATTAAACTTGATAAGGGTATACACAAACACGAATCAACAGATGCAGCAGTGTCCTGACGCTATGTAATAAGAAAATTGTTTTGAGAACGTAGTCATTATACACTAAAATTGGCGCAATAATCATATTTCGATCTTACGCGAGTCTTCACGTAAAATCAACGAAAATATCGTAGAATTGTCGTGCGATCGTTGGATCCATTACAGTGTCGTTACAGCTGTTGATCATAAAAATAATTTTGTATCGTCACGAAAGCGAATTCTAACGACAATAATAATTGGTCAACTCGAGCCTTGACACGTTTGTAAAATCGCGTGTTGTGCCACGAATGTTAATGATGATACAGGCGCATTTGGCCTTTCTTAGGTACCAGAGATTAAAATCAACTTTTGCTTATCGAAAGGACGTAACCAACATTGTTATTTTAATAACGTAAGATGTGATGTGTCAGTTACGCCCGTTTGTTTCGTGGCGTTTGATACGTGTAAGGCTGTTATTTACAATATATACTAGCAGCGGTGAAACGCTTTCGAGAAAGCCGCTCAATGTGGGCGACAGAGAGAGAAAGAGAATATGAGTGTCGCAGGGGGTCAATCAACCGATGGCTATAGTTGCTAGGGAAAATAAAATTCTCGAAGCAAAGATCTTTTCGATCTAATTTTCCTTCCTCATAGAAGCTTTGTTTTGATGAACATTTTCTTTTTTCAGGCTTCAATGCCAATATCCTTAAAATTAAAAACGTCGAAAAACACACATTTACAAAAAAAGGCCGCCTCCGTGTGTGTGAGGCTGTGAGAATTAAACGTCTATAACTTTCGGAATGGTTTAACCGATTGTCAGAAATTTTACCCGCAAATGAAATAATTACCAGCCCTTTCGGTTCAATTTTCATCGGAATTTAAAAACTCGTTCAGATTTTGTAGGATTTGGAATTTTTTTTTAAATATCGGCCAAGTGCATAACCCGAGCAATTTTCGAGTCATTAGGGTAAAACTTTCTGCATAAATAGACTGTCATCAAATACTGTTCGCTATTGAATTTCGATAAAATCGAATGATGCAATAAAAAATTATGGAATTGTGAAATTATGGAATTTTTCGAAAAATCGGTTTTCGTATTTCTCAAACCCGTGATGTTGTTGGATGATCAGGTCGAAACATTTCACATGAATTGGGTACCCTCAAAGAAGGATATTTAGTATTGAATTTGGAGAAAGTCGATATTAATCGTTCTAGAGTTATTTTCAATTTTCCGGAAAAATGAATTCAAAATAAACATTGCATATTTTCGAGGGTATTATACCAGTTGAAAAAATATCGGCATGGATGGGTGCATGTGTGTGTACGTGATTCACGGGAATGTGCTACATTTTTTCAGTGCATTGGAAATCAGTGATCTCGAAAACTTCCATGTTCCCATTTTCATTAGTACGAACATTTGCTTCCTCTAAAAGAAGCATTAATGTAAAAAAAAATGTCGAGCTTTAAAAGCCAATGGGTTTAACATGTGCTGAAACATTGGGAAATCATATTTAGGAAAAAATGCTCGTGTGTATGTACCTGAGAACCGTGATAAATTCAACATGCGAAAGACTTGGCCGATTTGCCGCAAACGTTGCGCCGATTTTGGCAATCGATCTCTATTTGTGTACTGAAATTTTCATCACAATTACTTGAGGGTGTGAGATCAACATTTTTTTAAATGCATAGAATTGTTATTGTATAGCGTAATTCCAAAAATGTTGACACTTACGATATAGCGGATAAAAGCCCCAAGTAATGAGCGTTTATTTATTGCTGAAACGGCAAAATTAACAGAATGGCATTTGTCCAAAAACTGCACAGTAATCGTGGCAAAGTATTTTTGTTTAGTTCGTTTATATTCCACTGGCGCTACTAACAGACCCGAACACGAAATTTTTCTTAATTATTTTTCAATTTGCAGAAAATTTTCCCACGTTTTCGTGGTCCTATCTGGCAAATTAGAGGTTGCAGTACAAAAATACATACTAAATCGATTATTGCAGGATTAACTCGTGTACTCGGTACATGTTCCTTGAATTTCGCCTGCATTGCAAAGGTCTCTACTATACCGACGCTGCTGGACTTTTTTATCGCCTTATACATGCTCCCGACATTTGGAATTGAGAAGTATGAAATTATGTATACTGATTCATCAATCTGCAAAATGCACAGAACCGACAATTTTCGTATTAATTCAATTACTTTTTGGATTTTCATCGGCCACATTTCACTTTGTAATTCTTAATGTCGAAATGTTTACATTGGGTTCTACGTAAAGGATCTTGAAATATGTTCACGTACGAACTTTCAGTTCAATCGGGACATTTTTTTTTATATGACCTACGATATTGTCACCGTCGTTTGCATCTCGCAATTTTTGTCTTTTCAACAGATCCGAAATATAAGCCACTTCGTATACTTCCCACGTACCCATTTTCATTAGCAAAAATAACATTTTATTTTTTTCCGTTGCCTATATTCAATTTGGATTTTTTAATGGCTATTTTCTTATTTCTCGTTATAATCTTTCGAGATCACGCTTATGAAGTATCGACCGGTGGAGTTCCATGAGAATTTAAGGCGTACAATAGGGGATAAGGATATTTTTGCACTAAAATTATATAACGGACAAGTTTTTGTTTTTAATACTGTGTCAACATTAGTGTTCACAATGGGAAACATTTTAGTCTTCATAAATCAAGTTACAGGCTAACCAAAAAAATACGTCGTATGTCTGTAACAATTTTTTTTTACACATTATACTTTTTTGATATTTCAATTTGTTCGCAAAATTGTCCGATATTCTGTATCTGGCATAACAGCGGTCAAAAGACCGTGCCATTGACAATAGACCGAATCAAACCAAACCAAACCATTCTCGTGTATAATGTACATATCTAGAAAATATTTTTCTATCAATTTAACATACGACGACGTACTACAATGATTTGTCGAATTCTCATATAAATATGTACATAAAATAATTGAGCGAGTAATCTTAATTAACTTACGACACGAGTACCTTTAATAATCGAGCATTGTGACGATTTTATTGGCCGCGAAAACAAGTAAATTGAGCCAATTTCATTCGTTCAGCGGATTAATTAAATTATCGAAGCGATATGCGTGTTTCAATATTAATTGACGATTCGTGATGAATGATTAAAAGCACTGTAATGTTTATGTAACATTTTACGGCAACTCGACCTGGCTGTGACACTCATCATCAGTTTTATTTATTTTTCGCTCAAGTATGTTACAGAGTGACAGAAACAAAGAACTCACACGAATTTTCAGATTTTATCGAGAAATTGGTGTCGTCGTAAAATCCTTAAAAAACCACGCAATGACACTCAAGGTCGAACTTCAATACATTCATATCGAAGAAGTGAAGCTGTTATATGATGAACGAATTAGAAGGTGACTTTTAATTACGTGCTCATCCAGCGTTAACATACTTCACTCTATTAAATCTCGACTCAGCTGATAGGGACATGCCTAACCCAATTTGATGTGTAAATTCGATCAAAATTTATAACCGCCCTCATGGTCACATAAACAGATTAGATTATGACGAAAAAAATCGGAAAATTGGTGTGTCATTTTTTGTGGCGCTCTATAACATACTCGAAGGAAAAAAAAATCTCTGAGGGTCACAGCCAGTTTCAGCTGGGGTGAAATGTCCGTTATATGACCTGTGAACATGGCAATAATACCTATAACATCAATGTAACGGTAATTTGGCCAAATTTAACAAGTAACATTACGCGGTATTTAAATGTAACTTGCAATTACCACCGTAACAATGTAACATATTTTGTAACGTGTTTTTTTGCGACACTGATATATCGGGTACATGATTCGACCCCGAAATGTTTATAAGTCTTTCTGAACTGTTTTATAAATAAAAGGAAAAGTTTAACAAAAGGTTTTTAAAGTAAGACACTCGTCGAGTCGCCGAAGCCATACATGGAATGGCACTGAAGTGACAAAACAGTATACACTAGGACCTCGATTTTAAGGAAAATCCCCACTCATTTGCCTCGTTCGGGCATGGCGGGACGCATCTACTTCACGACGGCCAAGATCGTAGTCGTAATTCTCTTAAAAGTCAATGGGGCCCTTTTTAGGTTAGATTGTTTGTACGTTAGCATAACGAAGGGTACTTATGTAAAAAAGAATGGACGTACATAATCCTAAACGTATCGAGAAAGGGTGATCATATGCCATGATATGGTCCTGGTCATAAGCGGGTGAGTGGCTGTTTACGTTATAGGGGCTGAGCTTAGGCAGCCTCGATTATGAGAACTTCCGGTCCCAGTTTGTTCTTAAAATCGAGGTCCTAGTGTATGTACATTCAAGGCATATCGGCCAAAAATCAGGATTGTATTTTCGACCCTCCACGAATCGGTTCGTATTTTTTTATCCGCGATGTATATTGTGCGTAGTTGTTCTACCATATCAACAGCAGATAACAAAATGGTGTCGTCGCATATTATTCCAATGGTATGCAACAGCGGTATAAAAACACCGTTCATTTCTTAGTTTCCACGTTATTTTGCTGTTATATCTATGGATTCACTCAACATATTTAACATAGGTATATCGATCAAATTGTTAACGCTATCCATTAGAAGTTTCTTTGATATGCCCGTTGCGTGATTCGCTTAGCGGGCTTCTCGGTTTAATTTCCGACGTCGATGACTCGCAGGTCTCGGAATCCTCGGTGTATTCCTGATTATTTGATCGCGTCGAGAGCCGGATCAATCTGAAAGCAATTGACATGTCATCAATTGACGTAAATAATGAAACTATTACGTAAATCTATGTTTTTTATAACCATATTTACGTCCTAATAGAGGACGCTTTATTATCCTAGTAAACTTTTTTTCCAGTATTTAATGTCAATGAGCTTGAAATGTGCCAAAATATTGGAAAATCATATCTAAAAAAATGGTGGTTGTGCGTGTGTGTATATGTGGTACGCTCCAAAAATTCAACTTATTATATCTCGAGAACGACTTGACTGATTTCTTTCACACTTTGCATGAATTTGAGGCATCGAATCTCCATTGTTTGCTGTAATTTTCGTTGGAATTGCTTGAGGATTGGAAATTTTACGCCATTTTGAAATTTTCGAAAAATGTGAGTGGCCATTCTAACTCTCGTAAATTTTCAGTCAAAGCTTTCTACGTAAATGGATTAGGGAAGAAGGATGTTTTGAATTTGGTGAGAATCGTTTGATCCCTTCAGATTTCATGAAATTTTGAATTTTTCGAAAAATTTTTGACATCGATTTAATTTCCAGAAGTTTTGAGATCTTGGGTTATTTTTTTTGTTTCATGAATGGAGTATAATTAAAGAATGATTGGTATTCAAATTTTTATGAATCGTTGAAAAGGTTCAGATTCAATTAAATTAAAAAAAAATATTTTATAAGAAATTGTATGTTGGTTTAAATTCACAATAGTTAGAGGCAGAGCTTACTATAAAAATATTTTAGGAGACTAGCGCTAAGATGATGTGGGAATAATATGCAGGTATCAATTTGCATCATTTTTTTTACATCGATGCACTTTGTTTTCAGGTTATTTAAAAAATTCTGAAGTATCAAATGTCATTGAATTGAGTAATTTTTTTATCATTTAGTCAGTCATATTGAATCAGGTATTTGTAATTTCGGAATATCTACACTGAATTAAAATTCAGCGTGAATAGCACGTTTTAAGAGCATGCGAAAGCTCTGCATTAGGGACAGGATGCATTGCAATTTTTGGCCAAATTCCATTCCTAAACTGTCAAACCGAATGGTTTGGAAATTGGTCAAGTTATTCTAAACACTTTTATCTCTATCGTAAAAACAAAACATATTGAAATTCAAAGAGAAAATGTAAGTTTTCAGCGAAAAACGAAGAGGTCTAAAACAAAAAAGGATTTAATTATTATGGTATACAGTAATTCCGAAAAATATTACCGTTACGATAGAGATAGATAAAAACGTAAACTAATGAGCCTTTGTTTGTTCCTGTACGTGCAAAATTAAGGATATGGTATTTGATCGAAAAATACACGGTAATTGTGAAAAAGTGTTTTCCGTTAGTTCGTATACTCGTATATTGCACTGTGGCGCTACTCGCAGACCCGAATGCGAGATTTTTCTTACTCAATTATCAATTAACAGACAATTTTCGAGACGATTTAGCTACCTGGCAAATTAGAAGTTATAATACAAAAATATATAGTAAATTGCTTCTGGCACGGTTTACTTGCGTATTTGGTACATGTTCCTTGAATGTTACCCAGATTTAAAAGGTTTCCACTATACCGACGCTGCTTCTCATCGTGTTTCACATGTTCTTAAAAAGTAGAATCTGAAAGAAGCTATGCAAAGACTTACATGATCAGTAGTAGAACTGCAATTTGCGTGGAAAAGGTAAGCCAATAAATGGCACCCGGTGCCGTGTGATATGTGGCGTTGTAGAGTTGGGAATAGAGAACTCCGCTGAACAATGGAACCGCGTTATCACAGACGGATAACATGGCGAACACTTTTCCTGAAATCAAAGAAAATAAATGCAGATTATTGGAACTACAACAGTAGGACTGAATTTATTTTTACACGAAGAGAAACATATCTATATATGTGATTTTAGATTGATCTAAATTTATTAAAATTTAATAAAATAATACATTTTATTTGATTACAATACATTTTCGTTTTGTTTAAATAAACTTAAAAACGTGTGGAATTATAATTTTATCGTTTATTTGCACAAACTTACCTCTTTCCTCGATTGGCACTACCTTGGAAGTCATTGATCTCAGAACTGGGGCAACAATTGGACCCAAAGCTGCCACAGTTGCACCTGCAATGTTTTCAAATATATGTGCTTGAGTAAATCATGAATTTCGACAAATTTTATCAGCTTTTGTTTTCGTAAAAAAAAATTTCTTCAACCTTTAACGATGGCAATGTTATTAAAATGTGCGAAAACGACGGGAAATCACGGAGAAATGTATTAATTTTAAAAAACTGTGGGTGCGAACCTTTTTAAAAGGTTGCACATTTTATAACATTTTTTCACGATTTAACTCGAACAAACTTCGAGCCATCAATGTCTAATTTCTTGCACAAACAAATTGACTGTGGAAAATGCTTGATACAAAATTTAGTGAGAAAAAATGAAGATTTTATAAATGTTTAATTTTTCCGAAAATTAATTCCGACCTTCTATGACAGTGCTATGCAAGTTTCAATTTCGTTACTTCTTTGTTTAAATATTTGTAAGAAAAATAAATCATTCGATTTGACTTACCCGCATAAAAGAATTTCGCACTTGTCGCTGTGGCAAAAAATATTCGTCCAACCGCGTGTGAAAGTGCACCCGTGACTATGATATAAGTGTCCTTCATCCCCAAGAGTTTGCTCATCAGCGGAACACCAACGAGCATAGCTGCAAAAAAAGAAAAAACAAAATAAAGCAAAAATAAATAATTCACACCATCAACAATGATCGTTATAATTAATTCGAGCGAAATTGATTGTCAACTGCGAATCGAAAAGGGGAAAGTTAGGTCAGAGCAAAAAAGGACAAAACAACGGTCATTTTATTTCGAATTTCGTAAAAAAAAAAATCGATATGCATTGTTTTTCTCCACGAAACAGAAAACAATGGGAAGAACCCAAACAAATTTTTTGTTGACTAAATTAGCTATTATTTATCAAACAAGCGATTATTCAGCAAACAAGCTGTTATTTACTAAACAAACAAATTATTATTACTATTACGACTCACCAAGAACGAATAGAGCAGATTGGAATGTTCTAAATTCACTGAATATCTTAACGTCCCAATTGAACATTCGTTGAGTGTACAAGTAACTCATGGGTTTTTCATCCCTCTGAAAGGTGTAAAGAGCCATCGCGAGGAACAAAACCCAAAGATGAAGCTTTCCTCGAGATGGTCTCAATTTTGTGAGCGTCTCGATTGTCGCCTTTACGTGTTTCATGTCGAAGAAATCGGCAAATACATTAACGCCAGCGAGAGATGTCTGACGCGAACTCGTTTGCCATTCGAGAGCGAAAAATGTGTAAATAATAGCGAGAATCAAGAGTGAAGTATTTATGGCGAACATAATGGTGTAAGACGAGTCAAAGACCTCGGTGAAGAGGTAAGAGCCCAGAGCCACACCTGAAACGTGATAAATGACAAGGATAGTAATTAAATGGCATTGAAAAAAATGACTATCCATAGAACTTCTGAGATAAGTTAAAGGGATAGGCGAGTCACTAAAATATGTCGAAAAATTAAAACGGCTGTTTACCACAAAGTTCAGATGAACGACTAGTAAAGTATGTTGTTCGCGATCGAAAAAAGAACTTTTTGCTTTCTAACAGAGTTCTGTAACTCCTAAATTTGTCGTGTAAGCTCAATTTGAATTTTTTGATTTTCCGTAAATTCTTGGTATAATTGGGAAAAGTCTGCTGGACACGGCAATGTCTACTAAGTCTTAAGGGGGGAAATAGGGTTAGACGGTTAAAAAAATCGATTTTTTTTTAATTTCATAAATTCTTAGTAAAACTATTGAAAAATATGTTCCAAAAATGTTAAATGAAAATTCCGACTCGTTCTATTGTTATAAGCCATTAAAGTGAGTAGCTCTCCTTCAGGCCCCGAGCGCGCCACGTGTATAACCGCGTTTTTCTGAAAACGACTTTTTTTGAACTTGCGTACACGCTAGTTTGAAAACTTTTCAACCAATCGTTTTGAAAATTGGCAGTTACTTTCTTCATAGTATTGCGCTCTATATGAACCTAAAATCGGAATATTATCATTATTTAAAATAATTTTTTTTTGCAAATAAAGTTGTAAAAAATGGCAAAAAATCATGCTTTTTTGTTTTGACTCCTGTAAAAAATTCAATTTTCTATTTTTTTTATAGCATTTAGGTTCATATAGAAGAGAGACATATAATAAAAGTAAATTCCAACCTTGTTTGATTTCAGATGAAAATTGCGGCTTCCAGAATGTACGCAAAATGCTGAGTCTGATCGTGACTTGCAATGTGGGGTCGCTAATATCTTCGGTGTTTTTCAAGGAAATTCTCCAAAAATTTTATAGTATATACTTAAATATATGTATAAAATATTCTCAAAGTTTCACTTAATTATATTCATTTTTTATACTATAAAAAAATTCATGAAAATCATTGAGAAACCGCTGTCCTAACCCTATTTCCCCCCTTAAACTCCTTGTTAAAACCTCCCCTACGGATTAAGCGCGACAGATTATTTTCCTCTGATCCCAGAGATATTGACCAATTTTATGAAACACAGCAGATTTTTTTCTCCGTACGATGTTTCTAGCACTGTCGCTGTTACAATTTTGGTTTTATTTGAAATCTACCGCACTTGAGGGAGAACACCACTCTGACCCCCTGTTTTTTTTCACATTTTTCGAGAATTTTTTTTTGTGGGAAAAAAAAGAGATATTGGAAAAATTTTTTTGGGTTTTGTTCCTTGTTTATTAATGTATCAAAAAACATTTTTTTCACATTTTTCACGCCGCATGGTGGCGCTGGGGAAGCTTTCGCGTCAGGTGCTATCATCTCCGCGGCACGCAGCAGAACTCTCTTCAACGTCGATCTGAAAAAAAATACCGAGTGTTTTCGTTAATAATATGTTATTTTGAAGAGAAGTACATAGGGATTTGGAAAAATATTGTTTTAAAAAATAATAGGCACGCCTTTGAAATTAACTTTAATTTCAAAGGCGTGCCTATTTTTTTTTAAATAATATTTTTCCAAATCCCTATGTACTTCTCTTCAAAGAATCATATTATTAACGAAAACACTCGGCATTTTTTTTCAGATCGACGTTGAAGAGAGTTCTGCTGCGTGCCGCGGAGATGACAGCACCTGACGCGAGAGCTTCCTCAGCGCCACCATGCGGTGTGAAAAATGTGAAAAAAAACCAAAAAATTTTTTCGAATATTTCTTTTTTTTCCCGCAAAAAAAAATTCTTGAAAAATGAGAAAAAAAACAGGGGATCACAGTGGTGCTCACCCTTAATATCGAATTCCACAAAATCGAGATCCTAGTGTAATAAAGAAGCAATGTGCAAGTCTCTAATTTGCACGATTTTTTTATATATGATATGAACATATTTCTACATAACCAGAAACGCGTGTTGAACAACTTGTGTTTTGGATTATCGACACAATGTATTTTGTTTCAAATTAAACAAAAAAATGCGTTTTTCTATGGTTTCTTTTGCTCGCATTCTTCTTAGCTTCAACGCCATGAATAATTGATCGAATCGTGTTCTCGATATACCCTTAAAAGCACGACAAAAATTGAGACACAGAACGTAGCTTTTGAGATTGTCTTTCTTACCGGTAGGCATAGTGCTGAGATAAATAACATCGAGTATCGTCACCCTAAGAGTTCTTTGAGCCACCGACGAAACGTCCGATATGTAAGAGAAGCAACAAGCAAAGATGGCGACATCACCACCGAGCATTCCCATTGGCACACTCGCCGTGTAAATTATCATGTACAAGTTCCAATCCTTCATCAACGAATTCACGATCACCATGCCTGAGTATATGACTTTGCCGCATAGACCAATCAAGAGGGGCAATTTTCGACCTCGTCGATCGCTCCAATTGCCAAACCAGAGGGACAATATAATTGGCACCACGTGACCGGCTATATTGTTCCATTGATGGAAATTCGAGACGGTCAACTTCAAATATAAAGATACAAATTATTGGAAAAATTTTCCACGAATAAAATTATTCTTACGTATGTGAATGAAAGTATAAGAAAAGCGATTTTATAATTAGGTGAAAAAATAAAGATTCACTGTATGTGGTCAATTGATGGAATAGTATGGGATCTCGAAAAAAAAGTCAAATTTCACGATTATGTTATCAGAAAATGCATTTCCCATTTTTTCGTTAAATTGAAAATGGAATTTTTCAAGATAGACTTTTTTTTGTACATTAAGAATGTTATTTGTTTTTAATTGTTGGATTATACAGTAATTAGAATTATTTACCAGCGTAAATTAAGCGCAATTTATGAATTGTAATATATTTGTTTAAAATCATAACTGCAGTGATGATCGAAATATTTGTTCAACGTTTTCTTTTATCACTGATAAGGATGCAATGACACACGTGCCATTGTAATCGGGTGAAAGACCGGATTGTGCCCTCAATTGTCAAAATTCCATAAAGTATAAGAGTTAAGATCGAAGATAAGCATTGCTTCCAGTTCGAGCATTCGAGCAATATATACTCGTACCATTGAGGTTTTGAATGAACTTTATATCCTTGAAAAAAATGCCAAGGCCAAGCCATTCATTTCCCACAGGCACAAGCAATGGCAATACCAATAGGATTTTGAATGGAGTTTTTATCCTTGGCAAAAGTGCCTTCATTGCTATTGCGTTTGAAGTAATGAAAATTCTACGACATTTCTTAATGGCAATGATTGGCATATTTGGCTAAGGGATCACTCTCGCACTCATGCGTCACGTGGTACATGTGCGCCTTCCTCTTAAGGTAGTAGTCTGATAACTTAAGCCGATTTTCATGTCTTTTTTGGAGGGCGTTTTTTTGTAGGAAAATAAAAATGAATCGTTTTGGATATTTAGGATTAATATTTAGGATTAATATTTAGGATTAATATTTAGGATTAATTATTTACATATTAAGGGTGCAAAAGAAAATTTGTTTGAAAAAATTTGATAGTTTATTATTATTATTATTATTGATCGAAGTTGGCACCTCGAAAAAAAAGCGCGTGGGTGGCCCCGGTGATTTTGGCTCTTGATGTTATCTGAAATCAAAAATTCTTGTTAATTCTTAATCTATAGACATGTCATTCTGGTCGGAACTACTGAAGTTAAATTTCTTTTTATTTTACAACCCCTTCTTTGCTAAAATAAAAGGACTTTTTTTTTCAAAGTCCGCCATTTTGTTATTTATCCATGAAATTTAATTTCAGTAGTTCCGACCAGAATGACATGTCTATAGATTAAGAATTATCAAGAATTTTTTATTTCAGATAACATCAAGAGCCAAAATCACCGGGGCCACCCACGCGCTTTTTTTCGAGGTGCCAACTTCGGTCCATAATAATAATAATAATAAACTATTACATTTTTTCAAACAATTTTTTTTTTGTATCTTTAATATGTAGATAAAAACATCCTAAATATCCAAAACGATTCATTTTTATTTTCCTACAAAAAAACGCCCTCCAAAAAAGACATGAAAATCGGCTTAAGTTACCAGACTACTACCTTAAGTCGATAATGTGAGATTCGCTTTATTTATGATGTATTTTTCGAAAAAAATTAAAATACCATAAATATTGGTTCTTATAGATTTTCTTTATATTCAATACCAATTAGAGCGAATTTAGTAAAAAAAAAAACGAGCAAATTAGTAGCTTGTACATGAAGGCGGATTTGTGAATGAAATAAAATAATGGCAAAGTAATGTTTCTAATTTACACGCTTTTTACGTTATTTTTCCATGCAGAAAATATGAAACAATTGACTTACTTGAACTTCATTCTTGAGGGTCTCGTTTGCACTGACGTTTTTACAATATTCCTCGCTGAAGCCGTGATTAACACGGCAAGATTTATAAACGAAGAAGGCTTGTTCAACGACCGAAGTCGTCATGTACGCCATCATGTAGAGCCACATTGTGGGCTCGACGCTCGTCAATCTCAGCCATCCTAAATATTTTTCACAATAGGCTCGTGAAGGTGCTTGGATCGTCCTGATTCCGAGCTATTAGGAAAATGATACTTTCTTCAATATCTTTTATCGTGTCGTATTACTTTATTTAAAGTAGTTTTTATTTTTGTAATGCAACCTATGGCAAAGTCGTCATTTGAAATCGCGAACCTTGTTGGTCTATGAGTGGTCCTTGAGAGCCTGCAAGTATATTTGTATTGAAAGGGGAGTCTAAAGGTCAACATAATCTGAAAAAATTCATAACGCGATTTTCTCCAAGATGGCTTATTCGAATGGAAACAACTAGTAGGGCGTGCCGCCTCTGAGGAAAATGTCTTTGCAAGCTTTAGGGAGACGGGCTTTATCCCTCCCATTAAAAGAATGTAAAAGGCAACGAGAAGCCCTAACAGCGTCGGTATAATAGGGACCATTGAAACTCGGGAAACATTGAAACACATGTACGGGCCAGACCCCAGTCAAATACGCCAGTTAACCGTGCCAGAATCGATTTGATATGTATTTTTGAATTGTAAGCTCCAATTGCGAGGTAGGGTCTCAAAAAATCGGAGAAATTGATTGTAAACTAAAAATTGAGTAACAACAATCTCGCGTTCGGGTCTACGAGTAGCGCCTGTGGAATATAAACGAATTAAACCCATTATACGAAATAAACCCGTTACGAAATAAACCCATATTAATTATATCCATTTTTGTTTTAGGCCTCTCCGGTTTTAGTTGGAAGCGTATAGCGTATATGGACTTTTATATTTACATTTTCAACATTTTCTGATTGTTACATTTTAAGCAGAGGTATTCAGAATTGCTTGACCAAATTTCAAAACATTCGGTTCGATAGTCGAATGTCGTTTGGGCAAAAATTTCAATGCGTCTTGTCGGTAAAACAGAGCCGGTAAAAGAGACCTTTCACGTGCTCTTAATAACGATATTTAATCAATGAATGTCGAGAACGCTTTCAGCTTATAAAATGAAGTGTTGTACAAACATTTTTATTGTCTCGTGTTATTTAATGACATCTTATAAGGCAAAGAATTTGGTGAGGAAACTTGTCACGATTTGACGTGGAGTGTACCATATTCATGTAACGATGCGATAAAGGCAAACAAGACAGTGATGTGTATCTATGATAACCAGTAACTACAAAACATAGTTTGTATATGTATATGCAATATGACACAACATCGAGTGTATATGGATAAAATAATGCGATGAATTTTATTTTTATCATTACATATGACCTACGAACTATATACCGATTTCCAAAGACGGCTTGATAAGCGTGTTGACGCTGCGTTCTCTCGTTTCCTATGGTCCATATATTTTGTATTATCATGTTACGTAAATCAACTCTTCCGTTTCCCCGTATATACATATTTTTGTGACAAAATTTGTTTTCAACGCTTTGATACCACATCTCTTAAAATGTTTCGAGAAGAAATAGCGAGAAGTCCGGACACAAGTGTTAATGTGCTTATATGAGTAAGCAGCCAAAAAGTCAAATAAACCGCCTAAAAAGTCATTATCTCGAGAACAAGTAGACCGATCTTGCTCGAACGTTGCACACATCTTCATCATCAAATGTCCTTTGTTTGTTGAAATTTTTCTAAGAAAAGTTTACAATCGTATGTGAAATTTTACACGACAGGGACTTGTCAAAAAAATGCCTGTGCTTGCTCTAACTTTCGTAAATGATTAGACATCGAGTTAAATCTTTTTTCATAAATAAAATATTGTCAAAGTACAATTAGTATTGAATTTGGCTAAAACCGGTTTCATAGAAATTTTTATTATTATCCGATCAAATTTTTTTACATTAACGCATCATCGAACGATGCTTGGTGTTGAATTTGGTGAGAATCGGTGAAAGCAGTGAAATTATATCTAATTTCGAATATTTCAAAACATGTCTGTGATTATTTTGAAGTACGCAATACTTGAGATATAAGACGAAATTTTTTTGCCATATAGTATCATCGAATAATATTTAGTGTTCAATATAAGGCAAATTTTTTTTCCGAAAATTTCAATTTGTCGAAATCTAATGATTGGAATTAAAATTAATCAAGCAATAAATAATCGATTGAATAATAAAAAAAAGAAACAAATTCTGATGATAAAAAATTGTTGCTTTTCGATTGGCGTCAGAATGTTGTATTTAAAAAAATATATATATTGCAAAGTGGGCAGTGTCGTATTAAAAAAAAAAGTAAGTCTAATGTGGCTTTTGGTGGTGTACCTAATAAATATAACGATACATTTTTTAAATATCCCGATAAGATTGTGAAATCTGGCACATATGTTTTCGAAGCCTCCGGTCAGTAAGTGTACACGTTCTATTTACGTTACAACATACGATTTCATGTGTAACACAAGAATTAAGTAAATATAAACAATGTAAATGTTTATAAATTGTGCATTGAGTAAAATGTATTAGCACAATATTTGCATTTATTTTACGTCTTGTATTATTTAATTCTAATCTTTTCTATTGACTGTTCGATTTATTACATTCGTCAAAAAAATAAAATACGACACGACGAAAATAATCCGAAGGACATAAGTACTGCCAAATCGTACCTTTTTTTTGTTTTAATTCTACCGTATGAATTTTCTGTGAACAGTCGTTTTTGGTTCAGGAATTTTTAATATTTTAATAACCCAAACTCACCTCGGAGTCCAATGATCGTTGATTCATTGCGAGTATGTTTTGAATTAACGAATAAAATATTCTCGCTGATCCAGGTAGAAAATCGGCAGGGTCCGTAAACTTGAGAGCGTAGAGTCAGATTCGTGCGCGAGACTGACAAATTCATCGAGAATGATGACGTTTTTTCTTTCCCTTTTTCTTTTTAATTGTTTTTTTTTTGTCAATTAGTCACTTGTTAATAAGTGCATAGCTTGGCACCGCGTTGAGATTCCATCGAGACTCTCCGGTTACTGAGGGAGTACATCCGCTCGTATAATCGTCGCTTACAATATCACTTTCCGTGGTGGCCGGCGTCGCCGTAAAAATCCTGCATGGGTCTGCTATCTCAGTCGAATTAAGAGAGAGAGAGAGAATTAATGATAGAACGTCGTAAGTTCGGATCGTCAGAGCCAGGCTTAAGGAGAAGGCAAACCATAAAAAATAAGAAAAAAACATAACAATACAATACAAAAATTAAATATGCAACAACATTAAGGCGCTAGTTTAAGGGGGAAAATAGGGTTAGACGGTTAAAAAAATCGATTTTTTTTAATTTCATAAATTGTTAGTAAAACTATTGAAAAATATGTTCCCAAAATTTTAAATGAAAATTCCGACTCGTTCTATTGTTATAAGCCATTAAAGTGAGTAGCTCTCCTTCAGGCCCCGAGCGCGCCACGTGTATAACCGCGTTTTTCTGAAAACGACTTTTTTTGAACTTGCGTACACGCTAGTTTGAAAACTTTTCACCCAATCGTTTTGAAAATTGGCAGTTACTTTCTTCATAGTATTGCGCTCTATATGAACCTAAAATCGGAATATTATCATTATTTGAAATAATTTTTTTTTGCAAATAAAGTTGTAAAAAATGGCAAAAAATCATGCTTTTTTGTTTTGACCCCTGTAAAAAATTCAATTTTCTATTTTTTTTATAGCATTTAGGTTCATATAGAAGAGAGACATATAATAAAAGTAAATTCCAACCTTGTTTGATTTCAGATGAAAATTGCGGCTTCCAGAATGTACGCAAAATGCTGAGTCTGATTGTGACCTGCAATATGGGGTCGGTAATATCTTCGGTGTTTTTCAAGGAAATTCTTCAAAAATTTTATAGTATATACTTAAATTTATGTATAAAATATTCTCAAAGTTGCAATAAATTATATTCATTTTTTATACTATAAAAAAATTCATGAAAATCATTGAGAAAACGCTGTCCTAACCCTATTTCCCCCCTTAAACTTGCAAATTACTTCCGCCAAATTTCACTTAATGCTCAAAGCCACCTAAGAGGATCTTTCCTAATTTTGACTACGTTATACAGGAAGCTTTGAAATTGAGTGAAATTTTGAGGAAACAATTTGCAAGTTTAAGCTATTTTTCCATGCACGTATTGTTAATACTAGATTTTATGAAGAATTTTAAATTTCTTGAAATCAAAACCATTTCATCAAATCCTGCTAAGGGCTTCTCTATACTCATAATTTAATTATAATCATACTTATATTGTAGTTATTTACAGAGTTTTTGCGCTATTTCTGAAATTCTGTGAAAGTTAAAAAGTTACAGATTTTTGGAAATATTGAAAATATCATAAAATCCGAATTCTTTAACCGATTACCATTAAAGTTAGGAATCAAAAGTTCTTTAATGATACTCTTTACATACAACAGATTTTATTCCGATATCTGAAATTTCGCGGAAGTCAGAGCGACCACAAGGCTGTTTCGAAAAGTTCAAAAAGTTATAAATTCTGAGTCGCGTCATGAATTTTTATTAAAATTGCAGTAAATTAAAGGTGCGTGCTTGTTTAATCACAGGCGAAATTGCAGCGTTGTAACTCAGGCCGTTCTCGAGATATAAACGTTTCAATTTTGCATGCCTGTTACACTCGTACACAAACGCATTCACATAATTCGAATTTTTTTTCTAATTGTGATTTCCGAATGCATTGATACATTTTAAACACATTGCCACTGGAAGCTTGAAATAAATGTTGTCACGGTTAAAAAGCTTCCTCCATGAGAAAGCCAAAAAACAATAAGTATCTAACAAGATATTGTTTCAGTAAAATTGATTTTTAAAAAGTGGAAAAACTGTACGACGGATTAAGTGATAATTATTAACAAAACTCGTCGTTCTTATGACGCATTTTTTTCTATGGGACGCACAAAGCTGAGCATTTTATGAGTGAATGTTAAAAACCACTAAAACGTGCGAGTGACCGATGCCTCACTGAATCAAAGAAGAAAAAAAGGAGTTGAAGAAACGACGAAAATTGATCAATATAAGGAAGAATTCGAGGCTAGAAATCTCACTATGAATTTAACAATACGAAGAAAAAGAAAAGAAAATTTGCAAAATTTCGTGTCTCGGAGATGCAATGGGGATAATATCGAACCTTACTTTTTTTTAAAATATTAAATTGTAATAGATAGTGGTAATCTTATCGTACACGTATGTTCTACCGACCGCGCGAATGTCTGTGATAACGATAAGTGAGGTAGATAATAAAAAACGTAAAAATAAAAGAAAATCCATACCCCACGCGATTTTTTGCATCAAGGCTTTTTTATCAGCTGAATCAATTATGTAATACAGATATCACTCGAAATTATAGAAGTTGTCGGTGGAAGATTTAAGAGCATTTGAAAGGCGCTATGAGAAACTTCAACAGAGTTGGTATAGTGGAGACCATTGAAATCGGGGAAACATTCAAGGTACATGTGCCAAATACGTAAGTTAAACGCGCCAGAACCGATTTACTATGTATTTTGGTATTGTAACTTCTGACGAACTAATCCAGAACACTTTTCCCCGAATACTCTGCGTCTCACCGCATTCTGTCGGTAATACAGAGTCGGTGAAACTTTGTTGTTCTAATTAGTTTTGTTTTAAAAGTAACTCAACTGTTTTGAGAGCAGGTCTGATTTAAGAGCATGTAAAAGGTTTGTTTTACCGACAAAATCTTCCTTAAATGTTACCCGGATTAAAAAGATCTCCACTCTACCGACGCTTTTGCAGTGTCCATCGTCTTTACATACACTAAACCCTCTCGCTTTCGCTCTCACGCAATCCCTATGCCGCTATCTATGTTGTACTGATGCGATCACCGCGCGTATTTAGCCACCTCTAAAGGGCTAAATACCGACATTTCCACTTAAAAACTTTCAACACATTGTTCTTGGAAATGCTTGAACGGAATGTACCGAAATTTCGGCAGTCGTTGTAAAAGAATGGCACGGAGATCGTCCGGCTTTATTCATCAAGTCCGAAATTATTTTCACTCAAAACTTGAAATATATAATATTTCTTTTGGAAATTGCTGCAATTACAGGTTTCTGTCGGTAAGTAATATTTTGTTTTTTCGCATTTTTTCGAGAAACAAATAGTGGAGCCGTCTCGGTACCATTATTGTGCATAGATTGACAAATTTTCATTGAATTCCATCCAGCTATTTCCGAGAAAAATATGTTGAAAGTTTTGATGTGGGGAATGTCAGTACTTAGCCTGCCCTTAAGCGTTTTAGATTGTCTAGGATTATAAAATTGTGTGTGCAATTACTCTGACTTTTATACATTTTCATTGATCGAGTTAAAATTTTTTCCACCGATAGGTTAGGTTATAGCGATTTTTGGTATTACATTTGATGAGAATAGGTTAAATATTGAATTTTTTCATATGGTAGTCTCCATCATATAAAAACATTAAAACTAAACCGAATGAAAATTATAGTTAGCGGGGAATATAATCACACAGTTGGAGTTTCACATCATCTTTCGCATGTCCATGTGAGGCATTATTTTGAGATCATACAAGAAACACTGATAGCAATTCGAATGAAAAAATATTGAAAAATTATAGAATTAGTCGTCGAATAATTCATTATTCAAAAACTAATTCGAAATAGTTATTCCAACATACTAACGTAGATCATAAAAGAAAAATGTATTTCAAATTATTTAAAAAATTGATTATTTCTTCGAAAATCACGAGACGTGTTTTTCTTCGATTTTACTTTTCAATTTTCTGACAAAATTTTTCCGAACGATTTTCAATCGACGGAATCTAAGTTAAGGCGATTATTAGAGCAGTAAACCGGTTGGCACAGGAAGTTGTACAGGCATTATTCGTCAATTACGTTGATCTGTGTTTGCTATGAGTGAAAGTATTCACGGTATATATGTATAAAATATATATAAGTGAGCGAGCGAAAACAGCGACCGCGCGGTCAGTGGGCGGCTCTGGCGATCACCCAAGTAAAGCAGCTTTGGCCACGATCACTACTTCGATGGGTGACCGCTTAGCCGTGCACTGGCTGGCGCACCGAATGTTGCGCGGGAGAGGCAGTTTTATTGAGTTTCTGATGTAGTAAATACAGCTCAAACTCAGTGCAAAATAAAGACGTCTGTATCGATACAGGTTTTCCGCAGTTTCCCTGTGCCCATCGCAAATGTAGGTAAGATACAGTTAGGTTAGGTTAGCGAAGTGAGAGTAGGGAGTGATGGAGGGAAAAATGGACAAAATGGAATTGGGAAGGGTCATACGTAAAAATCCGAAAGGGTATACTTTGGAACAAAGATAAAAATATATGAGCGACGTGAAGCGTTTAATCGTACCTCCCTCGCCTCAAATGATTTAAAATAAATCAATAAAAATTTACATACTGTACGAAATTTATTCATTGATGCGAAAGGGTGCCTGTAAACGTGATTGAGGCAATCATTTTCTTTAAATCCTGTTTATGTGCACAATTTTTGATTCCTCACAGTGGTTTTATTTTCGGCAAAAGTTTCATTCGACGATTTAATATGAGAAACTGTTTAAAATGTCTCAAATAATAAGAAAATCTTATTTAGAAAAAAATGTTTGGACGAGCGTGTTTATTTAAGTATGTACGCGGTCACCCTAAAAAGTCAAATAACGAGTATATCTCGAGAACGACTCGACCGATCTCGCTCAAATTTTCCACCCATCTTGAGCATGAAACCTTCTTTGTTTGTTGAGAGTTTTTTAAGAGTTATAAAACGCGTGCCAAGTTTTACACGATGTTGACTTGTTAGAAAATGTTTAGGGTTGCCCTAACTTAACAAATTTTGAGGTATCGAACCAAACTTTTTTTCTATAAATAGAATATTATTAAAGAAAAAAAGGACTGATATTAAATTTGGTCAAAGTCGGTCAAACCGTTCGGATGTTTTAAATTTTCAAATTTTCCGAAAACTGATCGTTCTAACTGGTGAAAATTTTGAGATGTCCGGCAAACATTTTTTACATCTAGGCAGTAACATCAAAGGATATTTGGAATTGAAATTTCGATTTGTTTTTCCATTTCAAAAAATGTTTATGATCATTAAACTGTGAGCATTTTGTGTTCGTAAGTTAGCTCACGCAATTCTCGAGGTATCGGACTAAATTCTTTTTTCATTAATACAATATCATCGAATGATAGTTCTTATTGAATTTAGGGCAAATCGATGACTAGAATTTAGGAAATTAAGATTTTTTAAAAATTCTTCCAAAAAAAAGTCTGTGATTGTTGAAATCGAAGTCAGAAAAAAAGCGAAGTAATGATAAATCTGCACAATGCATGATCGTTATTTGATATCGCTCACGAAGGTTCCTCCACGAAGAAGCTAAAATTGAAAAACTAAATTTTTCATAGAGATGGAATTGTGAGCTAGACAAAATAATGATGAAGCAATCTTTATGTTTCTAATTATCGTGCTTTGTTTTTATTTTTCGAAACTATTGCATATCGGTACACTCAGATACAGAAAAAACACTGAGACCTTTGATAATTAATTTTTCGGGGGATTGAGATCAATTAATCTATTATTTTGGCATAACAATACGATTGAACGACTTTCAAATGGGTTTAATGATATAAAAAACAATGAATAAGCTTGCAACTTGGCAGAAATATTCATTATGTATCAATGGCATAAAAAAAAACGTTATAATTCTTTGTTCGCAATGGACTAGCGATTCGGCGGCAAAATTGTTACTTTTGAAAATTATAATCCTAAGAATGCACAGGGAAAAATTGAAATTCGTGAGGATTATCGTTCGAGCACTGAGATTGAAAAAAGGTATTTACAATTTCATTGGGATTGCTAGTTTGGTGTGAAAAATATCATTTGTAAAATGTTTTTGTTTTTGATGTGCAATATCTTTCCGCTCGGTTTCTGTGGCACTGATTTCGTGAAAAGGGACGGAAGTGTGTAACAGGAAGCCCGAGAAGCGCGCGCTATTTGATTTGACCAATGAGCGTGCGCGGTGATAGCGTTGGCCGTCAGATGGTACCAACCCATTTTCCGAGAGGTTGGCACTGTCAGCCAACAACGTGTGCGTGTGTGACGAGAAAGAGAAATAGGGGAGAACGCATCAGCTGTGCGCTTAACATACAGTGTTGTGTGTAAAGTGTGCTGTTATATAAACTAATTTATATATGTAAACTATATTAATAAATGTAAAATAAATATTTACTATTGATAATGTGTCTGAAAAAAGCGCAGATCGTGGATAAAAAATGCAAGTGAGTAATAATGAATAATCATTCGAATAAATATTTAAATATTTAGCTTTTTTAAATTTTGAGGTTAATTTCTGTCGCTGCTCAATTGATATTTTTTATTTTGATAAAAAAATAAACAAATTAATTAATTACACGGATAATTTCTTTGATATTAATAATTTCTTAATTATTTATAATTCTAATGATTTCGTGAGTTGCAGAGATGGGTAAATCCAGAGCAGAATATATGCGAGATTACCGGCAGAAAAAACGTGAGGAAAAATGAAAAACTGGAAAGGTAGACCCAAACAAAATGCGTATAATTCGACTCAGCGTAGCAGGGATTTTCGGGCACGTGCAGCGAACTTAATTCTCTCACAGACATCAACGGCCGGCCCAACTACCGCTTTACCAAATCTGGTTGTCAGTCATGCAACTTTACGATTGCCATCGTTGCCACTTTCTTCTACTTCGTTTACACCAACAGCGACTGCATGTAATACTTCGATGAAATGTCTCTGCTCTCCCCCAAATTGAACAAAAATAACTGTCTCCAATAACAAATTGCATTACTCCTAGCGTTAATAAAATAAAATACAATACTCATTAAAAAGAACAAGGTTGCCGAAATTATAATGTGAAAATAATGCATTATCCGTTACAGAAATAACTACAACTAATGTATTACTCGACACAATGCAGTACTGGAAGTAATGCTCCATTTTTATATTTTGCATTATTTATTTCCATATAAATGGAAAAATAGCATTGTCTTGCTTTACCCATTACTTCAGTAATGGTTAATGCAAAGCATTACAATACCCGTTACTTCAGTAATGAGTAATGTAATGCTTTCCACATTACTCATTACTTTAGTCATGTTCAATGTGACGCTGTGCCAATTAACCATTAATAACGTAATGCAAAATGATATGTTTTTTCATTTTCCAGTACTTATGTAATGCTTAATGGCCTGATATTGGTATTATTAATTAGAAGATTAATGCAATGTTTTTCTTGACCGCATTATTTATGAAATGAACGATGCGTAATGGAATTCAAGTCCCATTACTCATTACTAGAATAATTACTAATGAAATCAATAATGCATTATAAGAATAATACATTTTTTGCAACTCTGAAAAAGAATCATTCTTCGTTACGAAAAATCACTTCAAATAATAACTGAATCATTTTTTTCGGGATATAATGTTAGTGTTGCTTATTACCAAGGTGAGATGTCAGATGTTACACATCATATGCGACTACTGTAAGGGTCGCTTATTATTTTTTTTGTTAGAAAAATATGAAAATTTACCAGGCCATATTTCGTTAAGACTGAGGATAAAAAAATGAAAATATTTCTTTGAGATCAGACTTCCGGTTTGGCGGGAAATTTATTACGTTTGAAAGTATCCGAATTGCGTGAAAATGTTGGTATTGTATTTGCGTCGTTTCAACTAATTCGATTGTCGAAAAAAATAATGATTTTCCGGTTAAACTAAAATTTCGAACGGAATGAAGTAATTTATTTAAAGTGATTTTAGTCGACTTTCGTTAACGAGTAGCGCACAACATTTGTCGAAAAAAAATGTGAAAACTTGTGTATTATTTATGATTTTGTATTGCCGTAGAATATATTTATCGAGGAGATAAAAAAAAAATTTTTAAGTTTAAGCATCTGTTGATATATGCCCATATATGCATTTAATATATAAAAAATTTGACAAACATATGTAGTCCAGGTATGCATTCGAAAACAGAAGAAAAATGACCACGCGGTCTTTCGCGCTGATGCAACTCTCGGCGTCTGCGTCCGCACGTGTTAACCCCAAAATTCATAAGCTTACTATTCTGACGCTGTTCCAAATTGCAGACGAGCTCAGTCTCTTTGCTTATGACGATATCCACGAGGAGAACATTTTTCATTATTACTTCTCGATCTTATCACGTACGTGCTGATACAATTTTATCTGTCTATTTATTTAGATATATATGAATTATAACATATATATATATATATATATATATATATATATATATATATATGAATATCGAGTTGCACACGCGATAGGCCGATGACTCCGGACGATTATTCTCGCCGCACATTTCAAGTAGATTTAGTGATGATGAAACATTTTTTATTCTTTAATGTTTTCACTACTATATTTTTCGGTAGAGGAGTCAAAAAAAAAGACAATTGTTCTGTGATATATGAATGACAGTGAGAGCGAAAAAAATGAAAAATTACGACAACGTGCTACGACAGAAAATTCACGAACGAGACTGAACAGACTGAAGCCTCGAGACTGAAATTCTCAAACGAGAACCTCGTGTTTTGTTCTACTAGTATTCAAGGCTAGAGTGGCGGGCGCGCATGCACGTGGAGTTACACACCGGGTCGTCACGTGATGCTCCGCTAAACATTGATTTGTCTCTACCGGTCGCGAAGACTCCCCGCGCATTTTTATCGACGCGTTTATTTCGTGAACCACCTTCCAACGAGAGCGCGCACTTTTGAACTGGTTTAACGCTGTTTTCCTTCGACTTCCGCGACGCTACGACCGAGAGTCCGTTTACTCCGAGAACTCGTTTTACCGGTTGTTTTCATAAGATCCAATGACTCGGGGGTCACGCGTAGTTAGATGTAAGTACGCCGATGACTTGCAGCTGTGCAAATGTATTTACTGTGCTATATATTGCTTGGAATATTTCTTCGAGCAATGGCCATTGATGCGATGCGATGTACCGAATACATGAGATTTAGTCAAACATATCGTCGGTAATTTACCGCTGGCATTCAGACGAGTATAATATCTACAACTCAATCATTTAAATCGGTTATTGTACACTAGCCAAACACACACATACTTATTCGGGGATTTTCAATTGGGTTCTGACTTTAGAACAAAAATTGACTACAAAGTCCAGCTTAAGGGCACGAGCCTAAGTTCAGGCTTAAGCTCCAACTTCAGTTCTATTTTGAGCTTCAACTTGAGCTTCAATTCAAGCCGCAACTTGAACTATAACTTGAGCAGCGGTTTACGCTAAAATTTTATTTCCAACTTTAGCACCAATCAATAATGATTAAAGGTCCAATTTGTGCTCCAACGCAACGTGCTCCAAGAGCACGTGTCAGACGATGAGAAACTTCAACAGCATCGGTATAGTAGGAACCCTATGAAATGAAGGTAACATTCAAGCCAATGCCCCAAATACGCAAGTTAATCACGCCAGAAGCGACGTACTATGCATTCTGGTATTGTAACCTCTAATTTGTGAAGTGGAACGCCAAAAACTCACGAAAACTATCTATGATCTGAAAATTGAATAAAGAAAATGTCGCGTTCGGGTTTGTAAGTAGCGTCAGTATAATATAAACGAACTAGACCAAATCACTTTTCCCCGATTACTGTGTATTTTTTAGCCAAATGCTATACTGTTCATTTTTCAGATACAGCAACAACTAAAGGCTCGTTAGTTAGGCTTAAGCTCCAACTTCCATTTCATTTTGAGCTCCAATTCAAGACGCAGCTTGAACTCCAACTTGACCAACGGTTTACGCTACGATTTTATTTGCAACTTTAGCACCAATCAACCACCATTCAAGCTCCAATTTGAGCTTCAACTTAAGAGCATGTCGGGCGATGAAAAACTTCGACACCGTCGGTACAGTAGGGACCCTATGAAATGAAGGTAACATTCAAGGCCCATACGCCAAACGCGCAAGTTAACCTTGCCAGAAGCGATTTACTATGCATTTTGGTATTGTAGCCTCTGATTTGTAAGGTAGGACGCCAAAACCTTACGAAAATCGTCTGTAGACTGAAAATTGAATAAGGAATTCATACCGTTTGAAGTTTAGGAATGGCGTTTGGCCGAAAATTTCCATCCATTCCGTCAGTACTGCACATTCAGTAAAACAGATCTTCCACGTGCTTCTAAGGTGTAATTCGCGCTGGAATTAAATATTCTTTAGCTATAAGTAACTTTAGCACAATTGAACATTGTTGAATCTCTAACTTGAGCTCCAGCTTGAGGTCCAACTTAAAATTCAATTTAATCTCCCACTTACCAGGGGTGTTAGTTGAAGTTTGCCGGTTTTACCAGTAGATGTCGCTAGCAATATGTATACATTTCTATGATTTGGCATGTATGTCATTTTTTTCTACTGACATTAACCTACAAAAATACGCTAGTCACATTCCGCCAAAATAATAGCGTCATATTTGTTTACCTTAGTGAATATGTCGAGTTTCGTTCCAAGTAAATCGCATTTGCGGCATTCGTTGCTTTTCTTATTTCATCAAAAGAAAAAAGCAGCTGAAGCTCACCGGTTGCTGGTAGAAACTTATGGTGAACATGCTCCAGTGATTAGAACATGTGAGACATGGTTTCGTCAATTTAAAAGTGGAGATTTCGATTTGACAGACAATGAACATCCTGGTGGCAGCGAAAAAGTTCGAAGACGAGGAATTGCAGGCGTTATTGGATGTTGATCCAATCCAATCGCAACAAAAATTGGCAGAAACACTAAATGTGACTCGAGAAGCAATGTGCCAACGTTTAAAAGCCATGGGAAAGATCCAAAAGTATGGAAAATGGGTGCCACACTAGCTGAACGATAGACAAATGGAAAATCGAAAAACCGTTTGTGAAATGCTGCTTCAACGATTCGAAAGGGAATATTTTCTGCATCGAATTGTCACGGGGGACGAGAAGTGGATTTATTTTGAGAACCCGAAGCGAAAAAAATCATGGCTTTCACCTGGTGAAGCCGGCCCATCGACTGCAAGGCCAAATCGCTTTGGCCGTAAGACAATGCTCTGTGTTTGGTGGGACCAGTGTGGTGTGGTGTACTACGAGTTGTTAAAACCTGGTGAAACGGTGAACAAGGATCGCTACCGACAACAAATGATCAATTTGAATTATGCGTTGATCGAAAAACGGCCGGAATGGGCCCGAAGACATGGCAAAGTTATCTTGCAACATGACAACGCGCCGTCTCATACCGCTAAACTGGTGAAAGACACATTAAAAACATTTAACGGGGGGGGGGGGGGGGAGGTTTTAAAGGCGAAAAAAGCATATTTTTATGATTTTTTTGCGGCGACATGAATAATATAATTTTTTTAAATAGAATTACATATTTTGTACAACTATTGAAGTATCTCAGAAAACATTTTCAATGAAAAATATTGACAAATAAGCCGGTGACGTTGAATCTCCAGAGGCGCCTTGAAAAAAAGTGGTTTTGCGGTGAACATTATAACTCGTTACCGGATCATCTCAAACAAAAAAATTGATATGCATTTTAAAGGTGATGTATTTCTCGAGGTAATCAGGAAGAGTATATTTTTTTTTTTTCTATTTTTTGCAGCACTAGGAAGTGAAAAACGCAATTTTAGCTCAAAAAATATTTCCCAAATCTAATATTCGTAACCGCACCTGCTCTTGCGCTATGCACTTGTAGAGAAACTCTGCTAATGTTTTTCCATAGACAATTACACTTATTACTTACGTTCACAGGCCCTCGTGGACACTAAAATGTCAACGAGGACCGTGAAATCTCTGTTAGTAGCACGAACTTTTGTAATCCACACTAATCGAAGGAGGGCATGATCGTAGATCCCCCTCCACCAATACCACGAGACCAATCGCGTAGCCTCGACCCAGGATAAAGTCGGTGGAAGGGACGCGGTCGTTGACGATCGTACAGTGGTGGGGATGACAATGGGAAGGACAAGTGGAAACGGAAATCTCACAGTAAACGAGCTGACAGTAACGGAGTTTGTACTGTACTCGTTTTCGGCTCCTTTTTCCCTTGGCCAATCTTCGACAATTCTGAAAAGAGATGGAAAACTAAATGGGTAAAATAATTAAAAATTGTTACTGTTTCATAAGAAATGTATTTCACGCAGTTTTTACTGAGACAATGTTTCACCAGAATCGTATAACGTGTAATCCAAGATCAGGCAAAAGCAGTTGCATTCGATAGAGCGATTCACGGTCTTCTTAGTTCATCTCAGATCCGTGTAGTTCATTTTTATATCTTATTTTTAATCTTTATTGTTATTTTTTTCATTCGCGTTAAGATTCCTTAGGCAATTAATTTGGAATTGTCTATGATAAAATATTCTAACTTATAAATTATACATCGGGTTTGTTTTTTATTTTCGTGGTTTTTATTTTTAATATATGTTTATATATATCTATATATAGACTATCGACCGCGTTATCGGATGCTCGATTTTCGCGAACTCATCTCTCGTCTCTCTCTTTCTCTCTCTCTCTCTCTCTCTCCAGACCGTCGTTTCGGCGTGTACTAAAATTAGGCCCCCGCACATATAATCACGCACTAATTGCATTTATTTATTTTCACAAACATTTTTTTTTCTTCGGCTTTTTGACTAGGATTCTATTTTGCGCGCGATTAATTTTTGATATGACGATTACAATGTTTCTGTGTCCATGTCTGTATGCATGTGTGTGGTTGTGTGCGTCTGTAGAGAGACAATTGAGTAAAATGTTGTTCGTTTATGAAATTACTTTTTTATAATTATGTTAAAACTTTGATTTTTGTCGTAACTTCAATAAAAAAAATAATAAATACTTTCGACAAATTTGTAGTACTGTGGCTACGGAAATTTTTCTCAATTTATGTCTCTGAGTGAAATCCCTGCTTGACATTTTCATACTCGTTCGTAGGTGCATTTTAGTAAACCCTTTTGCTGGTAACAAAAAAATAAGGAGAAAAGAATCGTTAAATTTTTCACCCATTGTGTTCACACTTCTTCGAGATTTACGATTTAAAAATAAAATGTATCACATATAAACGATTAGTTGAACTTTTTACACAAAATATTTCGATTTTGTTGCATTTTTATTTAGCTTTGCGTGGTCGTAAAAACAAGTCATCGATATGGAAAAAATAAATACATTTTTCGTGGAATGAATCTGAATGAAATGGCGATTGATACATCGAGATAGTGTTTCTCTTTACTCGCACTCTGACTCCAATTATTATGATTATTATGATTATGATTATGATTATTATTATTATTATTATTATTGTTGTTATTATTATTATTATTATATATTAATAATTCATTCATCATTTGTATAATATTAAATGTACATCTTTTTTTTTGTTATCACATATTCGTAATCTTATATTGACAAACGCGATATATGACGTAAATACGCTGGACCTGCCAGGTACACATTGAAATAATACTAATGGTACAATATTATTTATAATAATTACTCTTGCGTCACGGAAGTATAGTATACATAATAGACCCACGTCTCCTCTCCCTCTCTCCCTCTCTCTTTCTCTCTGAACCAATTTATTATCAATTATTAATTTTCTACGATAACTAAGCAATGCTTCGTTTCTCTCCTCTTTTCCATCTCAAAGTATTCATAATTTTTTAATTTTTTAATATTAAGTCTTTTATAATACACATTCATATGCGTTTACGTTCACGAATATTGTAACAGTATATTTCATAATATTCGATATCATATCTTCATGACAGCCAAGGATGAACTTGTTTTTTTTCTAGGTTCGTTTGTGGTTGAAACATTTTTATTGGATTAAAAATTAATTTTACTAAAAGTCACTCTCACGTGCCTCCTCTCTTTATATCGGCATATTCATCTAATTCTCTTCGTGGTCCCCTTCTGCAAAACGTGTAATCATCACCGAATTTTTTCGAAATTACTTTCATTTTCTTTCATCCTTTCTCCACACTTTTCATTGTATTGTTCAGCATCTTCTCTCTCAATCATCATGAACCTTCGTTCATTATTTTCTTTCCTTTCTCGTATCGACTATTGACTAGAATAGCGTTTCAATGATACTCGGAGCCTCGTAATCATTTACTCGAATGTTTCATCCCGTTAATTCAATTATATTGTACAACGTTCGGTAAAAAAATATTTTGGAATGTCACTGATAGTCCCGACGATGAGAATTAACTTGTGGAGTATTGAAAAAAAAATTCAACGCACAATCATCATATAATTAGCTTTATATGTGGTATTACCATTTTTTTTATTTTTTTTTTTCGTTCAAGTATGCTGTAGTGACACAAAAAAATTGTTCCGCCTCAATTTTCAGTTTTTTTTTTCAAAAAATAAGTGTGCCCGCTATAATCTAAACTGTCAATTCCAGCGTTAACAATTTTCTTCAAATGTAAGCAGTAAATTTCTTCATAGAAAGTTTTTGAGACGAACATTATTGAGACGAATTATAGTATATTATTTTTATGGTATCTTTCACTATCATTTTTAAATCGATAAAAATAATGTTTTATAATTCGAAGTCTATTATTTTTCATTGAGGCTCCCTTTCGACACGCCTTTTTTTCCATATCAAATAAATAAAAATATAAAAATTCCAATGTTTGTCGAAAAAGATTGTATCTTCATTTGGTTGTGCTATCGAAAATAAATCTACGAGCATAACCGATATAGCCTCAAAAATGTTGTATTCCATCAAGGAATTTACTGTGTAAATTTGAAGAAGGTCAATAACGAACCTCAAGGCGGAAAGAACATTTCCAATTATTAGCACACGAATTTTCGAAAAAATCTGAAAAATGGTGTGGCCCATTTTTTTCTGTCACTCTGTAACGCACTTGAGGGACAAGCAGTAAAATATTTTGAAGTTAACAGCTAGGTCGAGTTGGCGCACAATCTCCCACATTGAAATAGAAATTCATCTTTTTTAGGCGTACCAATAATAATGGGATCGTGTTAATAATAGCAGCACTTGGACACGTGCCACATCCATCATTTCAATTTTTCCCAAAACTAGTGAATATTTTTTTTGTTGAGAATTTGAAAAAAAGAACTATAAAATAATTTTTGTACGTGGAATTGGCAACACGATATGCTCTATGAAACACTCGTTTGGGAAAACGTGGAAGAATTTTTTAAGCTCGTTTATATCTTCATATTTCTTCCTCGTCTATCCTCTGTAGATTATTAAACAAAAAATATCTCCCAACGCACACTCGAAATCTCTCTCTCTCTCTCTCTCTCTCTGTCTCTCTCTCGACCATGAGAATATCTTATCGACCGAAAATCGTGTCGTTTTGATCAATGACATTTTTTTCGATAAGGAATTTCTTTTCTCCATCTCTGTAGTTTGATATTGGAGCTGTGGCAACTTTTGTAATATGGACTATTCATGCAACATCCTGTCACTTGATTGATTACTTATTGGGAGGGTATTGGAGTATGAAGTAGTCGATGAATTATGGTATTATGGGACTTCGCGTGTGACTGGAGTAAATATATTTTATCAATAATTTTTTTCATCATCATTATTTACGGGATCTTTTGTTCGATTCCATGGGAATATATATTTTTTCAAGATTGTCTGCCGTCGATAAAACATTACCACGTGAAGGGAAGTTCTCTTTTTTACTTCTCGTACAGTTTTCTTCTTAACTGCCATCGGTAATTGATTTTCCAGTATAACGGAAGATATGATTCTTATCGGTTGCCAATTGAACTTTACATGTAATCAAATCATCATATGATTTTTTCTATAACGAAGTGTAGGATCGTATCATTAATGCAAAAGAACAAAAAATCATAATAACAATATTGCAAATTTTTACTTTTCTTTTGCTTAAATTTTTCACCTCCATTTCCGTTTTATACTTTATCAAAATTTTCTCTGAACTTATTAAGAGCATGTGAAAGGTCTGTTTTACCGATTCTGCATTATCGACAGAAGGCATTGAAATGTTCCGCCAAGTGCCATTCCAAACTTTCAAACTGAATGATTTTTAACTTGGTCAAGTCATTCTGGACAACTCTATGAACATCGTAATGACCAGAAAATGTTGAAATTCAAAATACAAATGTACGTTATCAGCTAAAAACGAAGACGGCTAAAACAAAATATTGATATAATTGTTGTTGCACAGCGAATTCGGGAAAATTTGACCCTTCCGATATAGACAGATAAAAAACCTGATTGACGAGCATTTATTTGTTGCTGTATCTGCAAAATGAATGGAATGGCATTTGGACAAAAAATACGCAGTAATTAGATGTTAAAATAGCAAAATACAAAGTACAATGCTTCTGGGGCGGTTAACTTGCGTATTTAGTACATGTTTCTTGAATGTTACCCGGATTTCTGACCGTCTTTCACATGTTCTTAAAAGGAAATTTTTCGTTGTAACGCGCCTCCCTACTTGAGAACTTTTTTACGACGGTTCGTTATGTAATTTAGAACGAAAGTTTTTCGTGAAGGTGAAATATCACAATTACGATTCATAAAAGTACTAAAATAAAAAGTAATTAAGTAGCTAGTGAGCCCAAAACAAGTGGACGTGATTTTGTTTTCAATAATTTTGAATGTTTCCGTTTTGGAGTGGGTGTGAGCGTGCTTGAATTTTTTTTTCGTATTTTGGCGTTCCTGTATTTTCCTAGCGTATATGAGTGTCCGCGAGAGGGTTTAGTGATTAAATTATTATTCTGTCGAACAAATAATTGATGCAAACGCGCGAGCCTGCCTTGTATGCTCCAAGATCGAAAAAATTGTGTGAATAATTATTCCGCGCACTCTCGTCTTCGTTCCATCCTCTTTTTTTTTTTTTTTTAAATTGACAATCTTATAATCCGATTGATTACGTATCTCGAGTACGCGAGTCAAACGTTCGAACAATAAATCTTGTCACTGTACAGTTTTACAATTAGATGCCGTTGTCACGTTACGAGAAATTCTCTATTATATCGAATATAATTTCGTCGTGGCGTGAGTCAAAGATATCAACGAGCGTCGTATACGCTTTTTATTTTTAATTGACTCGGAATTATTAAATTGACTCCGAGGGCTGTAAATTTTATCATTAAAGGGATTTGAGTCACCTGAAAAATCGTGAAAATCAAGACTGAGATGTAATTCCACCGACGAAGTGTCGGAAAGTTCTATAAAGATGTTATTCGAAGAAGACCTGAATAATGAAACATTTTGATAATTGAGATAATTTTATTTAGAACTAACAATAAGTTCATCGGTGCATAGTTTTGCTTTATTTTCACTAGTCCTAAGAATCAGGTCACACCGATGAACCAAATTAGATTTTTTCCAATTCGAGTTTAGGAATTACGATTTGAAGTTCATGCGCAGAAGATCAACTCACTTTCGTACTAAATGGCTTCCGCAGGAGTGGTTTTTTTTTCGTAAAAAAAAATGATCCATGTTTTAAAGCCAACGCGTTTAAAACGCATTAAAATGTTGAAAAAATAATTGCGTGTGTGTATGTGTGTGTGGCGGGGGGGGGGCTGTGTGCATACAAGAGGTTTCCAAAATTCAAACGGCCATATTTCGAGAATAACTTGAGCAAACACGCTTAAATTTGGCACACGAGTAGAGCAATCAACCCTCTTTCATTGCTGACATTGTTAGCGAAATTACTCGTGAGTTTTAGATTGTACAGCATTTTGAATATTCCAAAAATTGTCTGTAATCGCTATAACTTTTGTAAATATTTAGCTGTCGAGCCAAAACATTCGACAGAAATAGGTCCGAGTTCAAGAACGTAGCGGCAGTAAAATTGGTGATAATCGATAAAGGGCTTCAGGTTTTATGAAATTTTAAATTTTTCATTAAATATCTCCATGAATGATTTAAGGTAGTAGTCTGGTAACTTAAGCCGATTTTCATGTCTTTTTTGGAGGGCGTTTTTTTGTAGGAAAATAAAAATGAATCGTTTTGGATATTTAGGATGTTTTTATTTACATATTAAAGATACAAAAATAAATTTTTTTGAAAAAATTTAATAGTTTATTATTATTATTATTGATCGAAGTTGGCACCTCGAAAAAAAAGCGCGTGGGTTACCCCGGTGATTTTGGCTCTTGATGTTATCTGAAATCAAAAATTCTTGTTAATTCTTAATCTCTAGACATGTCATTCTGGTCGGAACTACTGAAGTTAAATTTCATGGATAAATAACAAAATGGCGGACTTTGGAAAAAAAACTTTTTTTTCCAATGTTCGCCATTTTGTTATTTATCCATGAAATTTAACCTTAACTACTGAAGTTAAATTTCATGGATAAATAACAAAATGGCGGACTTTGCAAAAAAAAACTTTTCTCCAAAGTCCGCCATTTTGTTATTTATCCATGAAATTTAACTTCAGTAGTTTCGACCAGAATGAAATGTCTATAGATTAAGAATTATCAAGAATTTTTGATTTCAGATAACATCAAGAGCCAAAATCACCGGGGCCACCCACGCGCTTTTTTTTCGAGGTGCCAACTTCGATCAATAGTAATAATAATACTAAACTATAAAATTTTTTCAAACTAATTTTTTTTTGTATCTTTAATATGTAAATAAAAACATCCTAAATATCCAAAACGATTCATTTTTATTTTCCTACGAAAAAACGCCCTCCAAAAAGGATAAGAAAATCGGCTTAAGTTACCAGACTACTACCTTAACTCAAATAAACTTTGAGCCACCAATACGTAACATTTTACAAAAAATAAATCCGGAGACGTGGCAGCGTCTTAACGCCAAGTAATTAAACATTTTTTTAAAATACGACAGCCGCTTGTTGGCGGAAAAGAATGTTTGATACTAAATTTCGTGAGAATCGGGAAAACGATTGAAATTTTATAGAGTATTGAATTTCTCGATAAACAATTCCTTCAAACTGAATCAAAGTACACTAAATAGAACAGAAAAAACGGTGCAAATGGAAACTTGCAGATTGCTCCCTCATGATATTTGCGCATTCGCATATTTTCTTCTATGAGCAAAAGACTTTTTCAATTTTCGATTCCTCATAGAGAAAGCTTTGTTCCCATGAAACAAACAATCGTATTTTTAATGTCCATGTGTTCAAAATGTTTCAAAACATCGGAAAATCTCATTTATAAAAAATATCCCGATGATTGTCTGTGTGTGTGTGTGCAAAATTGAAACCCCCGTAATTTCCAATAACTTTGAGCTTTCGGTCTGAAATTTGACACGCGAATAAATCAGGCCCTAAAACACTTAATGCGTTTTTCGAAAAATAAAAAATTCCATAAATTTCGAATATCTCGAGTGAATTTTCCCAAATTCGAGAGCAAACAGCGTTTTCCGATAGTTTATTTGTGCTGAAAGGTTTAAGCCTCATAGTTCGATAATTGCACGAGCCATGCTCTTAATAGATTAATCGAAAAAAATTCAAAATCATGTACAATCTAAACGAGTAGTTCAAGCTTCATAAAAATGATATCGAACAAAGGGAGTAAAGGGAGCAATTCCACTGACGTGCAAAAATTTCGGCCGATCGCTTAAGTCATTCCAGAGTTATAGAATTTTGATTTTTGCAACCACACACACGCACAGCCACATACATCGATCCGGACATATTTTGTAAACGTGTTTTCCCAACGTTTTGATACATTTTTAACATAATGGCATTGTAAAATGGAAAAAAGCGTCCATAAAAACAAAGCTTTCTTTAGGAAGAAGCAAAAAGGTGCAAATTGAAACGCGCACAATGTTTTCTCCTCATTTTCGAATATTCACATAGCTTCCGTCACTTGCTCATAGAGGGAGATTTCTGAATCTTACTACTATAATAAAGCTCGAGAGTTTGTTTGTATGTGTGTATGTTTGTACGTTTGTATGTTTGTTCGAACGCGCTAATCTCAGGAAATACTAATCCGATTTGGAAAATTCTTTTTGCATTAGATAGCTCGTTTAATCGTGAAGGCTTTACGCTCTATAACTTTATGTTATGGCCCCAAGGAGCGGCGGCGGCGGTACGTTGAATCGGGGGACGGAAATTTAACGCGGGTGAAACCGCGGGGCACAGCTCGTCTTCAATAAAGATGAGAAAGCGATGTCCCAGTTTCAATTTACACTTTTGTTTCACAGTGACATTTCATTAACTTGACTGTGTAATTTCTGCCGAAAAGCTTCAAATGGAAATCTGAACACTTCGGAACGTTAAGATTTTTCTTACGAACAGAAGTCCTTGGAAAGCCACTTTGATTGAAACTTACGACAAACAAAAAATGTCATAATATTTGAACCGATGTACCAATAATAAAAAAAATGATTTAAGCTATAAAAATGTCTCGTTATTCCGGTCTGTTTCGAGTAGTGATTTTTTAACGAAGTTCCGAAGTTTCATGCGGACAAATTCATCACATTTTTATTTTGATGGTTTTTAGCTAACTCAAGCACGATAATTGCCGATAATTTATACGTCATAGTATAATTTTTACGATGCTTTAATACCAGACTCAATTCTCGCACCACGACTAACAACTCGTGCGTAAAAGTCGATGCGATCTTACTCCGTTAATTGTACTATTTTTTTTTTTCACTAGTTGACTTTCCACAATTTCACAAAGAAACATCAGTCGTGAAGAATCCATTTGTTACTTGATTCCTTAAAAAAAAAAAAACGAAATCTCAATTGACTGGAATTTTTGTCTGGAATTCCTACTGAAATTCTCTCAACTTACCAGAAATCATTCCGAATGTAATTTCTTTTATAATCAAACGAGACAACAAAGGAATTCCTCATTATATATTTGGATTCATCGTTTCGAACCTGTTTCTTCATTGTGCAATATTTCTCAGGCTATTTAACATTTATTTCTCTTTTTTATCTTTTTTATTACCCCTCCCCACACGTCATGCTGCCACCCAAATTTCTGAGTTACTTGCATAAACTGAATTTCAAGTTCAGTAATCATCTTGTCGCGGAATGGATCGAAGTGGACCGAGACGATCAAAACGGTAGGCCATTACTCGGGGAGATTGGCTTGTCCGACAAATCGGTGTTGTTGTTTGAATTTACTCTCCCGGTATTTACGTTGTCCACGTTGCTCGCGAGAGTCTCGGATGGTCTTGGTCCATCGAGAAAGTACGTAATCATGCTTCCCTTCCCCTTGACTTGTATGGCACCGCGGCACGTTAGAGGAAAACCTTTCGAGGAGAGAATCTCATAAACTTCTTGGGTAACTTGAATACCATCGAGTACACCGGTCGAATCCATTCTCGACGCAACGTTAACGGCATTTCCCCATATGTCGTACTGTGGTTTTCTCGCGCCAATCACACCGGCGACAACCGGACCGATATTTATACCAACGCGCATTCTAAAATTATTGAAACTGTGCTCGTTCACGTAGGCCAATTGATCCCGAATTTTCAGCGCGTAATCCGCCATCGCGGTCACATGCTTGAAGTCTCTCAAGTCGCGAGTATTTCTCGTTAGACCTGAAATTGTTATGTCAATTGTCAGAAGAATTGGCCGTTTTATACGATTTGAATGAGGAAGACAAAGGTTTTTTGATGAAATAACAATTAGAGGAGTATGCGGCAGACGGAGCCTCTTAATGGGAGAAGTAAGCCCCAACCCTCCGCCTTTCCATCATTTTAAGTGCGAAAGAGATGGACAAATACTTGCTAATACATTTTTCTTGGAAACTGTATAAGGGAAGGTTCCCGTCCAAAGAAAACAAAATGTCTGCCAATGGCGGCCAAAATGGCAAGCATGAAAAAATGAGTTTCTTTTTAACGGCCGCCATTTTGTTTTAAAGGGCTTTTTTAAAAATCCAAAACCGATAGGGCCCCACAAATTTGATTTATTGCAAAAATCTTTTTGGTTTTGTTATTTCAGACCACTTGTTGAGGCTGTAGAAGGTACCGGGCACATCACTTCACGCCTTCTTTGGCGGGAGCTGGAGCCGCCATTTTGAATTATTTTATTGTGAAAAAACTCAGTACAATACTTCTTTTATATACAAATAAAACCCACAACAAAATTTTCGCAGAATAATTTATTTTGTAGTGAAAAAAATAGAGGTATTTTTAGGGTCTTTGGACGGGAACCTCCCCTTCATCGATTGGAAAAAAATAGTGAAGCCGTCTGCGTTTATGAATTACGCAACGCTTGTACTATTTTTTTTTCCATTTCAATAAGCCGTCCTTTTGATGTTGAACCTTCCCTTAAGCAAATTTTCAATCACCCAAAGAGTTTGTGTACGCGGATTTTTTATCACCCTCAATTTGAGTTATTGAGGGTTGCATAAAGGTCCTTCTACATGTGTTCCAGAAACGGATGTCGCAACGTACCGATAGGCTAGCTGCCATTGGCTGAAATTTGTACCGTGACGAAAAACTGAATATCCGTAAAAGGACTTTGAACTGTCAAAAACATGTAAGAGGTTACGTTCACGCGAGCCATAAAGGCGTTCATACATAGAAATCCGTAACTCGTAAGGTGTAACCGTAGGGAAATGGACGACGGTCACGTATTACAGCGTTCGCAGCGCCACCTAAGTTGCGCGTAGTCCGTAACGTCGAAACTTTCCGTACGGATGGAAACTTTACGGACCTTATGTATAGTCCGTGAGGTTTTCACCCTCACGGATATTTCGATCGTTACGGATTACGGGGGACTTATACGACGCCGCGAATGCGGAAATACGCGGCTGTGATTGGTCCATTTCCTCCGTTCCACCGCATTTTTATGTGTGAAGGCCTTGAGGGAAAACCCTACTGGGAACGCACTCAAAAAAGGTCCTTTTTCACGAATGGTTGTTTGCTACTTAAGGATACTTTCAAGTTGTTTTATAAAAATGTTTATTAAAAAATAATAAAAATCATCCGTAAACATTTTTCTTTTAACGGTAGAATCCCTATCTCTGGCATGGTTCAACTGAATGTAAAAAAAATTGTTTTCACCATGCCGCCATTTCGAGGAAAATTAATTATAAAAAACGGCTCTGCTTAATGAAAACTAGCCTTACGCAGATCAAGAAAATATTTTTGTTTTATTGTTCAGATGAACCATGCCAGAGATGGGGATTCTATTTTTTAATGACAATTTTTATAAAACAACTTCAAAGTGTCCTTAAAAAAATATCAGTCTGCCAATCCTGAAATAATCTATTAAGTAGCAAACAATAATTCGTGAAAAAGGACCTGTTTTGAGTCTGTTCACAGTGGAGCCTCACCTTAATTATGTAGCGCTCCGGGCGTTGCTTTACTTGCGTATCAAAATCTCGCGAGGACGCCATCTATTCATTTTCCATGTTACTACATGTACGCGTTTGACAGTTTATTGTACGTAACCTGAAAATTTGAATTTAGCGTGAGCAATAGTCCGCGTAAACAAACGCTATGGAACTAAATGAAGAAATTTGCGTATAGTCTTCATACGCCTATTCGCACACAGAAAGTCTTTGTGGGGATTCGGTATCAGTTGTTTAAGAATTAGCAATGACAATTTCCGAATACATTGAGATAACGGTTCTTAAAAATTTCGAGAAGGAATGGCCGCTTGCAAGATAACACATGTTATTATTCAACCAATTGAAAGGTCATTGCAAGTCGGCGTCTAATCACATCGAGTTACCGCCGTACTTAGAAGTGAACGCGCATCACCTATTTTAAAAAAATGTTATGTCATTATTGTTATTGATTGATCTATAAGTTGTTGACCGTTGAAAGATGGAATAAAACGTATTAACCATTGCCTCCAATTGAATTTCGTTTCTTCTGTCTTTTTTCAACCATTTATCTTTTATATATACGGAGAAAAGGGTTCATCAGTCGGCTCTGACAATTAAACAATCATTTTCCTAAAATTTTGATGAACTTTTAAGAAATGACCGTCACACGTTAATGAAGGAATCGTTCCAGTACTTTGAAAAAGATTGCAAATCAATTTCGTGGAGGTATTGAAATTTCATGTCGGTTTGGCCCGATTATTCAATATCGAGCTAAAATCATTTGTTTCTGCGAGGTCTGTTAAAAAAGTATCGCGAATTTTGAATTTACGCGGGCTACGTATATTCGATTTTCGATTTTTTGTGGCGTTATGTTGGTACTCATATCCCTCACTTATGCCGAAAAAATCGGCCATTTTGAATATTTACTTAATTGTTGACAGCTGTTTTGGTTAGACGTGTTTTGGCTTGTCTTCGATTTTTGCCTATTCCAAAAAATGGATCAAAGAATCTGTGTCAAATTTTGTGTGAAAAACAAAATTAAGTGCGCGGACGCATTCCGAATATTGACTGTGGCATATGGTGAAGCTACCTTGGACCAAAGCAACGTTTATCGGTGGTACAAAATGTTCTCAGAGGGCCGAGAAGATGCGAACAACGAAATGCGTTCCGGACGCCCGAGCACATCAACAACAGACGAAAACATTGATGAAGTGAAGAAAATAATCACCGTTAGAGAAGTTGCTGAGGAACTAAACATATCGATTGGCTCGTGCTATTCGATTTTTACCAATGATTTTGGCTTGAGACGGGTCGCCGCAAAATTCGTGCCAAAATTGCTCAATTTCGAACAAAAACAGTGTCGCGTTAACATTACTAAGGAGCTGTTGGACTCGGTCCGCGACGACCCAAATTTGCTCCAGAGGGTCATAACTGGTGACGAATCATGGGTTCATGGTTATGACGTGGAAACCAAAGCTCAATCATCGCAATGGAAGCTGCTTTTTTGGAATAGGCAAAAATCGAAGACAAGCCAAAACACGTCTTACCAAAACAGCTGTCAACAATTAACTGAACATTCAAAATGGCCGATTTTTTCAGCATAAGTGAGGGACATGAGTACCAACCTAACGCCACATAAAAATCGAAAATCGAATATACGTAGCCGGCGGAAATTCAAAACTCGCGATACTTTTTGAACAGACCTCGTATATTCAGCTAATTCTAGCTTGAACCCGATCGACGGCTGTATCAGGAAGAAATAAGTACAAGTATATTTGTCAAACCTGAAGCGGCCATGTACGTAGCGCCGGTGCTCTTTATCTTCTCGATGTAACGGAAGCCTTCTTCGGCAAGTAGCTCATCGAAATCAGCGATTATTTCATTGAGCAGCCTCAGACACTCGACCCCCTCGTTGTTGGACTCAAGTTCCACGTAGAATTCCGAGAAATTTGGTATCGAGGCAAACATAATGCAAACATAATCGCACTGTTCGTGATAGAGTTCCTGCGTGACGGTAAGAGAAGAATGAGCGATAAGTGACTCAAACGAATGAATTTAGTGAAAAAAAAAAATTAATATCTTGAGAATGAAATATCGAAAATGTTTAGGACGCGTTTTTTTTCTCTCTCTTTGTTCGAAACTCACATCGGAACTGACGGTAGCGAGGAAATGAGCGGCCACGTGTTCCGGAAGAATATTGGCTAGTAGTTTCTGGTTGTAGGCCTTTAGATGTTCCATTTCTTCCTTTTCCTCGGTAGCTTGAAGCTTCCAAAGAAAATCAAGTCTATAGGTTGCCTCGGTGTGTTGCGAGTGAGCGACTAGGAAGGCCATGAAAAAAACGACAAGAACACCGGCCAGCCATCTACATGCTGGATCAATGTCATTATCGTCGAGTGCTTGGTATATGCTCACAGCCAAATAACACGCCACTACTATACTGAGCACAGCGACCTTGAAGACTGACGTTAATATTTGATAGACCGCACAGGTTACCATCACCAGCATCACCAGAACCGGAAACAGCTGGAATTACACGAATTCATGAGGATTGGTGACTTTCGTAAGTGATGGGGATGTGGGATTAGGAAAAGAGATTATGGAGTACACATATAATGGTCGTTCGAAGTTTCGGGATTCCATGGATTTCGAAAGCAACGTGGTGATATAAGGCGTCCCAAATGTGAATCTGGTGGATTAAAGCGAAGGCCTTCGACCGCTTCGAAAACGAGAAGTGAACTTTCTACGAAATGGTACAGTAAATCGGGCTCAAACGGGCTTAGGCAGTCCCGATTATAAGGACGTCTTAAAATCGAGGTCCGAGTGTATTTTGGTATTGTTACCTCTAATTTACTACGTTAGGACCCCAGAAACTCTCGAAAATTGTCTGTGAATTGAAAATCCCGCGGTCGGGGCTTCAAGTGGCGCCAGTGGAATATAAACGAACTAAGCCAAAACAGTTTTCCACGATTACTGTATATATTTCGGCCAAATGCCATTTCGTTAATTTTGGCGATACAGCAACAAATAAATGCTGGTTAGATAGAGTTTTTATCCATCTATATCGTAATGATAACTTTTTTCGGAATTACGCTGTACAATTATTGTATAATCATATCCTGTTTTTGTTTTAGACCTCTTTGTCTTTAGCTGGAAATATATTATACAGTTCTATTGATTATTTTAACATTTTTTGATCATTACGACAGAGATAGAGGTGTCGAGAATTACTTGACCACATTTCAAATCATTCGAGCTCATAGTTTAGGAATGGCATTTGCCCGAAAAATTCAATGTTTTCTGTCGATAATATACAGAGTCGGTAAAACAGAACTTTCACATGCACTTAAATTAAATCGAGAGTTATTTCAATTCCCAAGTAACTCTCAGTGTATTCATTGAAATAATTTATATTTAAAACGTAACCGTTCGTGGATGTCGCCCTTTAAGGTAGTAGTCTGGTAACTTAAGCCGATTTTCATGTCTTTTTTGGAGGGCGATTTTTTGTAGGAAAATAAAAATGAATCGTTTTGGATATTTAGAATGTTTTTATTTACATATTAAAGATACAAAAAAAAAATTTGTTGTAAAAATTTAATAGTTTATTATTATTATTATTATTGATCGAAGTTGGCACCTCGAAAAAAAAGCGCGTGGGTGGCTCCGGTGATTTTGGCTCTTGATGTTATCTGAAATCAAAAATTCTTGATAATTCTTAATCTATAGACATGTCATTCTGGTCTGAACTACTGAAGTTAAATTTCATGGATCAATAACAAAATGGCGGACTTTGGAAAAAAAAGTCCTTTTATTTTGCCCGCCATTTTGTTATTTATCCATGAAATTTAACTTTAGTAGTTCCGACCAGAATGACATGTCTATAGATTAAGAATTATCAAGAATTTTTTATTTCAGATAACATCAAGAACCAAAATCACCGGGGCCACCCACGCGCTTTTTTTTCGAGGTGTCAACTTCGATCAATAATAATAATAATAATAAACTATAAAATTTTTTCAAAATTTTTTTTTTTTTATCTTTAATATGTAAATAAAAACATCCTAAATATCCAAAACGATTCATTTTTATTTTCCTACAAAAAAACGTCCTCCAAAAAAGACATGAAAATCGGCTTAAGTTACCAGACACGGCCAATTCGAAAACTTTCGACGACCGTGACGCAGTTGCAATAAAATGCGACGTATCACTGGCTATTGAAACTTCAATGGGGTATTTTCGAACCACTTGTTTCCGATACTCTCGACAACATGTACATTCGGGTAATTGACGTTGCTATGGAAATCTCGGATTTTGTACGATACTCACGTCCGCGAAGAGCGTGTAATAGCATGGCCCAGTGGACGTTGGAATGCTCTGGATCGTCACCGACGAATTGTCGTGCCACTCCGTGATGTTGCTGCAGAACTCGCTGCTGTTCAACGTGACCTGTTACATAAATTTGTCAGTCGGCAATATTGTTTTAGTTGATTAGTTTTGTTATCGGATTCTCCGTCCGTTTGAGATTTTGCAAATACCTAATTCCGGTCTAAAGTGGGTTATCTAACAAAAACGAAATGCAAAACAAGTTTACGAATATAATGTTCGCGAGTTAAACAGGTTTTTTTGTTATTGCAATTTTTTATTGTTTATACTGATAAAAAATCATTATGATCGTTTCATTACAAAAACATTAATAATAATAGTTATAAGAATAATCTACAATAATCACCCTTTTATAATGAACATTAATATTGTTCTTGGACTAGGATTATAAGTATACTAGCTGACTCGACAGACGTTGTCCTGTCCGAGCTATGAATATTTCATTCAAACTGGAATAAATAAATTTAAAAAAAATTATTTCAAAAACATAGTGTTTATTGTAACTGAAAATAAAAAATTGACTCCCTTAGTGTTTCTGTATAACCATGTATACCACGTGTTAGTCTATCAAAACTTACCAAAAATCGATATTAAATTAAACTTTTAATATAAGGCGTGATTGCGGTGAACTAACTGCGATGAAGAAACACTCCTCAAAAAACTCACTCAACAAACTCAAAACTGGATAAACGTTCGGATCGAATGGACTGTGCACTAAGAAATGAATAAATGAATTTTTTTCATCAATAGATGCCGACCGATGCATCTATTAAATCACATTTGCTTCGCCCGAACTGTCCAACACGCGAAGGTTAAATGGTCGTTAAGTTTTCTGAAATTTTCCAATTTTCTGCGCAATTTTCTTAATTTTTCTTTCCGTAAGAACCTTCTACAGAGTTTTAGAAAACTTAAAAAAAAAATATGAATGAAATCGGTAAAGTCGTTCTCAAGTTATGGCGTGACCAAGGGAAATAGAGATTCATTTTTATATATACAGATTACTTTTTTCTAATTTCGAATGTTTTTCATTCGAATGATATCTATTCGGGATTATAATTGTACATTCTGTGTGACTATGTGTAAAATTGTGCTTAAGAGGATACACGCTTATTTTTTCCTATTCTTTTTTTCAAATTGTTCACTCACCAACGGTGACAATGCTGTAATGAATGTGAGAAATACGACCATTGAAGCAATACTCTGAGCTACGAGCCTGTTCTCGAATATCGTAACCGATGCATTTCTCACGCACTGCGGGACCGACTGAAAAAATAATTTGATACATATTTTATGATCCAACAAACCTACAACTTCGATAAATAATTTATCGATTTCATTTATTATCTATGTATCTCGATTGAATTGTAATAAAAAGCGTGCAAATTAGAAACTTATAAATTGCTTCATTATTTATCGAAAAGCTCAAATTAGTTTTTCAATTTGGGCTTTTCGATAAATAAAGCTTTGCGAAGCTTTCTGAAAGAGAGTAATGAAGAAGCAGGTTCAAATTGATAATTTGTATATTCCCTAAGGCTATCCCAAAAGTGCTGGCGTCCCTGCGAGGACCTTCCTCAAAACTGATCATCATCCGAATCATACGAGGTCTGTTCAAAAAGTATAGCGAATTTCGAATTTCCGCGGGCTACGTATATTCGATTTGCGATTATTTTGTGGCGTTAGGTTGGTACTCATGTCCCTCACATATGCTGAAAAAATCGGCCATTTTGAATGTTTAGTTAATTATTGACAGCTGTTTTGGTTAGACGTGTTTTGGCTTGTCTTCGATTTTTGCCTATTCCAAAAAATGGATCAAAGAATCGGTGTCAAATTTTGTGTGAAAAACAAAATTAAGTGCGCGGACGCATTCCGAATGTTGACTGTGGCATATGGTGAAGCTACCTTGGACCAAAGCAACGTTTATCGGTGGTAAAAAATGTTCTCAGAGGGCCGAGAAGATGCGAACAACGAAATGCGTTCCGGACGCCCGAGCACATCAACAACAGACGAAAACATCGATGAAATGAAGAAAATTCACCGTTAGAGTAGTTGCTGAGGAACTAAACATATCGATTGGCTCGTGTTAATCGATTTTTACCAATGATTTGGGCATGAGACGGGTCGCCGCGAAATTCGTGCCAAAATTGCTCAATTCCGAACAAAAACAGTGTCGCGTTAACATTGCTAAGGAGCTGTTGGACTCGGTCCGCGACGACCCAAATTTGCTCCAGGGGGTCATAACTGGTGACGAATCATGGGTTTATGGTTATGACGTGGAAACCAAAGCTCAATCATCGCAATGGAAGCTGCTTTTTTGGAATAGGCAAAAATCGAAGACAAGCCAAAACACGTCTAACCAAAACAGCTGGCAACAATTAACTAAACATTCAAAATGGCCGATTTTTTAAGCACAAGCGGGGGACATGAGTACCAACCTAACGCCACAAACAAATCGAAAATCGAATATACGTAACCCGCGGAAATGCAAAATTCGCGATACTTTTTTAACAGACCTCGTATTCCATTTCCAGTTTGCTATTTCGATGCAAATATATTAAATCATTCGAGCGGATATATGTATACGACTTCCGATTCTTTTCAATATTTTTTCATTATTCTACATCTACGAGGGGAAACGATAATCTAAAAGTGATATATTTCCAGTTGCGTCGTCACTAGCCCCATGTATAATTCCAGGCTTGATCGACAAAATTGGCATTGACCCGTAAAGCTTTCCCTTACTATGATCACGGAAAAAGCGCGCGAGTCAAGGCTTGTGGCAAGGTTCCAGAGAGTCTGACCTTCCGATGAATCAGTTATGTAATAGCATATAGTATTCTTTGGCTTTCGGCATTTTTTAAGAAGCACAGATCATCCCAAAAACAGTGCATTTTACATTTTCATTTGAAATATTGTTAGCTCAGATCTGCACCCCTGTTGCTAAAAAATAAATCGTTTAATTTTTTTTTTATAATTAATTTATTATCGCCGTACTCGTGATTACAGGTACTATTTACTCCACATTGTAGATAATTATTTTCTTTTGAATCCCTTGAAGAAAAAAATCTGAATTTCTTGAAGAGACAATTCTAAGAGAAACAACAAAGTAACGAACGCTACTTTCTTCATTTTTTGCTTTCTCATATAGAGGAAGCTTTGTTTTTGTGGAAAGTAAAATCTTTTCAAGTTTTTAATGCGAATGTGTACAAAATATGTGAAAACATCGGAAAATCACATTTAGAAAAAAATGTGTGTATGTGTGTAACAGGATTTCAAAATGCTAATGGCAAATATCTCGAAAATAGCCTTATCCATCGTGCTCAAATTCAGCACACATACCAAGGAGGCAGCCACCTTTATTTGCTGCAATTTTCATTGAAATTAATTGAAATTCTCAGAGTTTACAACATGTTGAATTTTCCGAAAAATATGATAGCTATGACTTTTGTAAATTGTGAGCTATCGAGGCAAAACTTTCGACAGAAATGGGACAAAGCTAAACGATATTTGGTATTGACTTTCGCGAAAACCGATAAAGATGTTCAGACTTTATGAACTTTGAATTTTTTTCGAAAAATGTTCTTTAACGATTCAACTCGAACAAACTTTGAGGAGGCAATGTGTAATATTTTTGCACAAATAACTCGACGTTACAAAATGTTTGATAGCGAATCCGACGAGAAATGGCAAAACCATGAAGTTTCGTTGAAATTTTGAATTTTTCGGAAAATTATTTCGTCCATCAAACCCGAGCAAAATACACTAAACTGTAGTGAAAAGGGTGTAAATAGAAAATTGCACATCGCTTCCTCCTCGTTTTCTAATATCCACAAAGCTTTCTTAATAAGGAAGTCGAAATAAAGAAAACCACTTCCACGCAGAAGGAGATTTGTAGATTTGAAGAAAAAAAGCAGGAGGCAATGCGCAAGTGTAGTTTGCATCTTTTGTTTCGTGCATTACAACCGAAACTAATTGTTCAGACTATGGCATACGGAGTGAACGTATTCAGTTCAAAGTAACAAGACGTGCCTGTCTGCGTTCGTTAGCAGAAAAATATCACATTATCATATAAAGAAGCGTACCTCGTTTGTCTCAGCAAGTAGAATACCGTTAATCAGTCCGATGATCAGTATACTAACTCCAGTGCAAGCGTAAAAATATACGCTCCTAAAATATTAAATAATACATTAATTTAATATTATATTTGTTATTTCTAAACTTTAATGATTGTAATTGTGTATATATTTTTCAATTATTACAACGTGATTGTGATCATGTTTAATAATTGTATGTCAGTGGTCGATTGGGTTAGATTCCCTAGCAACTTGAGCAACCGTCACGGGTAACTAAAAAGCAACCAGTTGTTTTTCCTAAAAAGATAACCGCATCGAGCAGCCAAACCATAATCGAAAGAGAACCAACGATAAGGACTAAAAAATTACCATTGAATTGGCCGGTCCTCGAAAGTAACTTGAAAGCAACCAATTCCGTAACTATAAAGAAACTTTCGCCTTTTGGTTGTCCGTTGACCATTTTGGAAAGACGACCGAAATGGAATCATTTGGCAACTACCATCGTTCAGCCCTCAAAAATAATGTAAACGCGATCAAATTAGTAACCATAAAGCAACTGTTCTGTTTTTGGTTGCGTCCGTTGGTCATTTTGTTCGGAAAAGCAACGGTTGCTATCCGGTTAAAGGAAGGTAAGGCAACTACAAACCGTAAAAGCAACCAGTTGCCCACGTTGCTAGGGTTAGCTTTGGTATTTATTCTATATAATATTTATTTATACAATTTATTCTGTATAATACAAAGTTTTTATGTCCTCAACGAGTGAATTGATTACCTACCCCCAGGCCACATTTTCTGACCCTCAACCTGGCCTACTTAGTCCCCACTCTCTTGGGGTTGATTACTACCCTAGGATTGTAGCACGTCCAAATATCAACGACAAAATATCTGACCATGAAATGTCGACGAGAAAATAATTGAATTGCGACAATAAGTCTATGGATAGTGTTATTTTCGAATATGATTACGAATATATGTCGTAATGAGATAACAGAGATTTTATAACTCATTTGTGTCTTGGATAGAGTGAGCCAGACAGAGAGGGAGAGAGAGTTAGCAAAATATGTCATTCATTTCCATGAAGAAATGCCATTGAATTTTCATTGATTCAGATGCACTGGCAATGAAGGCACTTTTGCCAAGGATACAAATTCCATTCAAAATCCCATTGATATTGCCACTGCTTGTGCCTATTAGAAATCAATGGTAGAAAGGTCAGCTGAAACCTGAATGGTATATATTGTCCATGGGATTATCCTTGGAAAAATAAAAAATGTCTTCACTGCTTTTGTGCCTAACAATACATGAGTGCAATAAGCGACAACAGTGGACGCGCCGTCGGTGCGCGGCTTCGGCGATCACTCAAGTTAGTCAGCTTTGGCCGCGATCACTACTTGGATGGGTGGCCACTTAGCCCTGCACTGGCTGGGGCGCCGACTTCCGCTTCACCGCACGGGAATTACCTTGCCCGTTTGGTAAAGCTGACCGCTTTCCCTTTATGGTAAAAGGAAAATGGTCAGCTTCACCGCACGGGGCGACCGTAACCCATTTGGTGAAGCTGACACCGTCGAAAATGACCGCAAATGCAATGGTGAATTTGCGGTCATTTTCGGCGGAGTCAGCTTCACCGTACGGGAATGACCTTGCCCGTGTGGTGCAGCCGACCTCCACAACTCTTGTACACGGCGACGGTGGCGGCGATATATTTATATAATATAGAGTGATTTCGTGATTGAAGTCAACAGGGCGTATTTTCGATGCTTATACACATTACGTACGTCATACAATACTGAAATCAGTTGGAAACATATTCAGAATATTATTATTAGTATCACCTTATAGACGCAAGGGAAATATATATTGTATGGACATGTATTGTGAAACATTATTGAGAGGCCAGTGACAATAAATATCATACGAATTTCACCCTCCATAATCAATTGGTATTTACATCCAGTTTCTATGGAAAGAAACTGCCATTCGAGCTTGCTCATTGTCTTTCCGTTCGGCTTGCTGCCATTAAAAGTTTTCCTTTGATTTTTCCATACAATTCGCATTGAAATGTATGGTAACCGGCCTTTTCCAGTGACATCCATTGCAGTAGTCAATGGCACATTTTGCTAAGGGATATCGTGAAGTAGGGAGATATTATTGTATTGTTTTGCGCGTATATTATTGTACCGTCTATGTTTAAATGATTTATACTGTCTAATGTTATATTTCAGTTCCGTTGCCATTCATGCGTCTTTTATTTAACTTGAGTCAGTCAGGAACTTGATCTGCGGATGAAAGTTGTTGTCAAGGATCATGCGAACCGCGACATGATGGAGTATTTGCAAGCTGTTACTCCTAATGTGTGTCATTGTAACCGACGTTGATAGATGAATGAAGAAATAAATATTGAACGGGCAATGAGTAACGAATGGATAATGGTGTAAACGATTCATAGTTAGTGGATCTTGGAATAATAATCTAAATATTAGATATTTTGTCGTTGATATTTTGTTTTTTGATAATTTGGTACGCACTCCCCTCAATCACCGACAACTATGTCTTACTCCCTCGCCCCTACTTCCTATCAAATTGTTCATTATCTTTTTGATAGGTAGGGTCGTGAGGTTCATCCCCTCGAGATTCAAATAAATATTTCGTGAAACTCCCGCGAAACCTCGTCGGCGGCAAGCTAATAATAATCATTTTTATCATTTTTTATTAAAAGGAAATCGTTATTCTGAATTTATTTTACATACGTCGAAACAATATTTTGAAAAATTCCGCCTATTAGTTTGAACCGCTCGAGTTTTATGATACTAGCATCAACGTTTGCGCTTCGTAAATAATAAAATGTTTTTACGTTAGGTGTATCGTTATCAGCTGACCCGTGATTCAATAATATGAAGTGTGTTGACGTTCGATGTCCACGTGACTAAAAGTCACTTTCTGATTTGTCTTTTCAATCCGCTTCTTTGTTTTTCGATATTAATGTATCGAAGTGCGATCTTCAACGAGTGTGATCACATTTTTTAAAAGGGAAACCCTTGTATAGTAGCAGGCATATAGGAAACTCGATATTAATTGACAATAAGATACGAATAAGACGGAAAGAAGAGAAATTGCCATGGAGGTGAAATATGACAGTTCTCCTTTTGGGATATGAAGGCGCGTTTCTATCCGGCTCGTTTATCGGATATTACGAGAGGAAAACTATAAAATAAGACGCACCCTGAAACAGTGATTGCAATAGCAACCACGACGACAATGTAAACGAATCCGGAACATACGAAATATGCCGATAGCATTCGATCTCTTTCTCTCGAGTACTGAAAAAAAAAGACAATTTCACTCGTTATTCGATGCAGGCAAATAATAATAATAATAATAATAATAATAATAATAATAATAATAATCCTCGCGACACATATAAAATTTCCGAAAGATTGGAACAATTCATTTTGCACATTTTAATTGACGCAAATAACAAAAGACTTTTCCACTCGTTTAACTGTCTCATGCGACTTGCAAATGTGTCTTAATTCTCAAATTATGTTCACTGACAGTTTAAATCATGTATTTTTTTTAATAATCAAGAAGAATAATGATCTTTCACATGACTTGATACCATACCGTATCGCAAAGAAAATTGCAATGGCGATCAACAAAAATAGTTAACATTAATTCGATAATTAACAAAACAATTATTAAATACTTTACTGCTTTTGTTACTGAATTAAAAATAAAATCTTATACAATTAGTCGTAAAGTTACGAAAACAGCGTGCTCAGAGGATAAGTATTGGAAAATTAAATATCGTAAAATTATAAGAAAATATATTTTTGCTACCTTTTCCTCGATATCGGGCCTACGAAAAGTCAAAATAAAAGGAGTACAGTGCTCGGCTCGGAGTCTGTCAATGCTTCTCGCATCGATTGCCCTCATGAGATACTCGTTAACCTCATCCTCTGGATCTTTCTCACATTCGATACTCTCGCCGAAGCCGAGTCTGTCGGGCAACAATAAGCATTTATCAAAATTCGCGCGTAAATGAAAATGTTTCTCTCGAACGAAAACAAAACGTAACATTGTATTATCATTAATGATATTTTATGAATTTATTTATTTTTATTTCTCACTTGGTCTGTTTCCCATGCTGCGAACCGTGGCCCATTACTCTCATCTCTTTGGAGACGTTGCCATTCGCTGGATATCCTTTTTTCATACTTGGACTTGTCACGTTGTCCTTGAACGTGTCACCGGGTACAATGAGGTAGGTCTGGATATTGTGCTCCTTGAGATAGGCATTTCTTTCACCACCGCGACCCTCCTCAACCTCGTAATCATCACCGAGACAGTCCAACGTCTCTTTTGTGATGTGTACACGACTTTGAGATATTCGAAGGATCATTAACATACGTAACTTTTTTTCGATGATATTAAAACTATTAGTTTTCGAAAAAACAAATGTATTCAAAACCTAAACAAACGTCGTACTGATAAGTTTAAGGCGAGCAATAACGTTGCAAACTAAAGTTTTGTTTATTACGAACCCGAAATTGAAAACGCCTTTTCGAAAGCTTGGAGCTTGGAAAAGCTCATAGAAGAAAATTTCTGAATCCGGAAACATAATGAAGAAGCAATATTCTAATTTTATCGTGACTTGAAATGCATATTTCAGCATGTTTCAAAGCTGTCTATACATTGTATGTTGAGATTATGTAGCCAAGAAAGGCAAATTTTAATTTTTCCAATTGGAGCTTGGAAAAGCTCATAGAGAAAAATGTCTGAATCGGGAATCATGATGAAGAAGCAATATGCTAATTTTACCATGACTCAAAATAAATATTTCAGCGTGTTTCAAAGCTGTGTGTACATTATATGTTAAGATTATGTAAGCAAGAAAAGCAAATTTCAACTTTTCCAATTGGAGTTTGGAAAAGCTCATAGAAGAAAATTTCTCAATCCGGAAACATAATGAAGAAGCAATATGTTAATTTTATCAAGACTTAAAATGAATATTTCGGCATCTTTCAAACCTATCTGTACATTGTATGTTGAGATTATGTAGGCAAGAAGAGCAAATTTCAATTTTTCCAATTGGAGCTCGGAAAAGCTCATAGAGAAAAATGTCTGAATCGGGAAACATGATGAGAAAGCAATATGCTAATTTTACCATGACTCAAAATAAATATTTCAGCGTGTTTCAAAGCTGTGTGTACATTATATGTTAAGATTATGTAAGCAAGAAAAGCAAATTTCAACTTTTCCAATTGGAGCTTGGAAAAGCTCATAGAAGAAAATTTCTCAATCCGGAAACATAATGAAGAAGCAATATGTTAATTTTATCAAGACTTAAAATGAATATTTCGGCATCTTTCAAAGCTATCTGTACATTGTATGTTGAGATTATGTAGCGAAGAAGGGAAAATTTCAATTTTTCCAATTGGAGCTTGGAAAAGCTCATAGAGAAAAATGTCTGAATCGGGGAACATGATGAAGAAGCAATATGCTAATTTTACCATGAATTAAAATGAATATGTCAGCATCTTTCAAAGCTATGTATACATTGTATGTTGAGATTATGTAGGCAAGAAGAGCAAATTTCAATTTTTCCAATTGGAGCTAGGAAAAGCTCATGGAGAAAAATGTCTGAATCAGAAAACATGATGAAGAAGCAATATGATAATTTTACCATGACTCAAAATAAATATTTCAGCGTGTTTCAAAGCTGTGTGTACCTTATATGTTAGGATTATGTAGGCAAGAAAAGCAAATTTCAATTTTCCCAATTGGAGCTTGGAAAAGCTCATAGAAGAAAATTTCTGAACCCGGAAACATAATGAAGAAGCAATATGTTAATTTTATCAAGACTTAGACTGAATATTTCGGCATCTTTCAAAGCTATCTGTACATTGTATGTTGAGATTATGTAGGCAAGAAGAGCAAATTTCAATTTTTCCAATTGAAGCTTGCAAAAGCTCAGAGAGAAAAATTTCTGAATCGGGAAACATGATGAAGAAGCAATATGCTAATTTTACCATGACTCAAAATAAATATTTCAGCGTGTTTCAAAGCTGTGTGTACATTATATGTTAAGATTATGTAGGCAAGAAAAGCAAATTTCAATTTTTCCAATTGGAGCTTGGAAAAGCTCATAGAAGAAAATTTCTGAACCCGGAAACATAATGAAGAAGCAATATGTTAATTTTATCAAGACTTAAAATGAATATTTCGGCATCTTTCAAGACTATCTGTACATTGTATGTTGAGATTATGTAGGCAAGAAGAGCAAATTTCAATTTTTCCAATTGGAGCTTGGAAAAGCTCATAGAGAAAAATGTCTGAATCGGGAAACATGATGAAGAAGCAATATGCTAATTTTACCATAAGTCAAAATAAATATTTCAGCGTGTTTCAAAGCTGTGTGTACCTTATATGTTAAGATTATGTAGGCAAGAAAAGCAAATGTCAATTTTTACAATTGCAGCTTGGAAAAGCTCATAGAGAACAATTTCTGACCCCGGAAACATAATGAAGAAGCAATATTTTTATTTTATCATGACTTAAAATGAATATTTCAGCATCTTTCAAAGCTATGTGTACATTGTATGTTGAGATTATGTAGCCAAGAAGAGCAAATTGCGACAAATTTCCGGCGCTCCGCCACTGGGTTCCATCGTTTATGTAACGTAACGTCGATCGATAAAAAAAAGACAATTCATTGATAGCCTTTTTTTGAGTGAAACATTTTTTTATTTTATTTACTTCACGTCTTTCGTTTGACTTACCCTGGTATCCCACCACTTTCCATGTAATTCGCGAGCGTAACGTCGTTACTCCAAACATCGAATTGCCACTTTCTCAGTCCTAGAACGCCGCAGTGAACCCGACCCGTATGAATTCCAACTCTCATGTTAACGTTCACAGCCATCACTTCTCTGACGAGCCTGGAGGTGACAAAAAAAAACCATCTGTTTTTCGATTTGCACAAACTCTAATGACATTGTCTTTTCACTGTATGATATATTTTTACGTCTACTATTATTCGTATCAGAAACAGAAATAAAATGCGTCAGAGACGATACATTGTTTTTATTTCTTGTTTTCTTCTTTCATTCCTCGAGGAATTCCGGTGTGAAATTGCATTTTTTTTTAAGAGATGAAATCGATATCGAAAATCCATGAATAAATAAAATGTTTTAGTAGTACAGAGGCCACAAATGATACCGTACCATATTCATAGGTTTTCAATACAGAAAACATGCATATAGAACTGGGGAAAATTCCGTGTCACCCGATCGCCAGTACGGTACAAAAATATCTATATACATATATGTGTATATAGGAGGAAATTCGATCTAGGGATGAGACTCGATTGATGTTCGTAGCTATAGCTCGGAATCGGAACGGAGTATTATCCTCTGACTCGGTCTTTCGGTCAGGGGGTATTATCTCGTATCGAATATATACATACGGAGCATTCCACGCCAACTGCCAACTTGACATGGCTGCGACCCTCATCATTTTGCTTTCTCATAGACGAAGCTTTGCGATGATTAAAGATTAGATATTTCGAGTTTTCAAAGTCCATATGTGTTCAAACTCTAGCAAAGCGTCGACACATCAAATTTATTAAAAATGTCATGACGTACTGGCGCGCACATGTGTGTGTGTGTGTGTGTTTGCATGTAATGAACCATGAAAAATTCAAACGTTTATATCTTGGGAGCGCGTTGAGCCACAGCGCTGTAATTTTTCACAGAAGTAAAGCAGTACGTTCACTTTATTGACTGCATTTTGTATAGAATGGTTTTTTGATATTTTCGAAAAATGTCCATAGGAGTTGTAGCTTCCGTAAATTTTCAGATATCGTGCTATTTAAATGAATATACAATAGAATATCATTAAAGGGTGGTTGGTATGGAGTTTCGCGAATACTGGCCGATGGGATGTGATTTTATGAATTTTATAATTTTTCTGAAAATACTTGTGGTCGCTGTAACTTTCGCACATGCTAAGATTTCGGACTATATTTTCTCTATATCAATGGAATAAATATTGAGTATGCGTTGTTATTGCCGAAAATTAACTATACGGATAAGGTATTAACCAGGAATTGACTCCAAAAATTTACAGACTATTCCCGGAAATAGTCTGTAAATTGAAAATTGATTAAGAAAAATCTCGTGTTGGGGGCTGCAAGTGGCGCCAGTGGAATATAAAGGAACTAAGTCAAAACACTTTTCCACGATTACTGTGTATTCTTTGGCCAAATGCCATACTGTTAATTTTTTACATACAGCAATAAACAACGGCCCGTTGGTCAGGGTTTTTATTCATCTAGAACTCAATAGTGAATTTTTTCAAAATTAAGTTATACGATAATATTAAGAGTACAAATTAGTTCGGTCCGTTTTTTTTGTGGGCAAAAATGCATTTATGCTTTTGAATCATTCCCATGGGTTCCAATTGTACGGAAACTGCTTGTTGAGACATTCCCGATGATTCTGCAAGCTCCTCTTGCGTTTGACTCCGATCTTCATCGAGTAATATCTCCATTTCTTTGTCTGTGAATTTTTTTGGCTGCTAGAGCGAGGCTTGTTTTCAACGCTGAAATCACCATGCTTGAAACGTCGAAACCAATTAAAGAAAAGCAATCTCTTCCAATTAAAGCAGAAAACTAAAATCTCTCGCTAAGTCTGCTTAGTTAACACAACATTTTACATATTCAACACAGTAAAACAAATAGGTTTTTGTATGAAACTCAAAGCGATAAACACTGAATATTATTGAAAGATGTCTAACCTCTCTAAAACCACCGAAATCAACTGTACTATGAAACATTTGTAGCGGTCTCGCCCGCTCCTCCGACCTCAGTCGGTAACCAACGCGCCAACAATCAGGGAATAGTCCATCAGCATCAGCCACGAAAACAGTCGCTGGTTCCGAAAGTCGATGCGACTTTCCGAACGCTACAGCTGCGCGGTCTATGACTGTTCACGAGAACAAGGAACGCGCGCTTTCTAGGGATTCTTTCGTCCTTCTGACTGGACACACGCTTAACTCTAAAACGATATTAAACCTTGTAAACATTTTCTTCTTCTACGACTGTGATATTAATAAAGTTACGTTTAACTGTAATGCCTTCGGCGAGTGTTTATTCCACCGGTGAAATTGAGCAAAAGACTACACATTCATAACAGCCAGCCCCATCCTTTGAAAACGTACGGAACTAATTTGTACTTCCAATAATTATATCCATTTTTGTTGTAGACCTTTCAGATTTTAATTGGAAATATACATTTCTATTTTCAATTTCAACATTTTCTCGCTATTAAATTCTAGATAGAGATCTCCAGAATTATTTATCCAAATTTAAAATCATTCGGTTTGAGGGTATAGGACGTTTGGCTTAAAACTTCAATGCATCCTGTCGGTAATACAGAGTCGGTAAAACGGACCTTTCACATGCTCCCAAGAGCAATATTTTATCTAGTTCGAAAATGGGGCGAATAAAGTAAGTACAATATGAAATCTGCACTTTAACTCGTCGTAATTTTCTTATTTCACAAAGTTTCCACTTTGATATAAAAATTGGATAAACTCGCTTCTAGAGGCGTGTTTGTAGATGAAGAAAAATTACGAGAAAGTAACGTGCAACTTTCATTTCGCGCTGTTTTTCTCTCAAATATAATATCTATAGGAGTTAATCGAAGCAATGGGATACGAAAACATAATTATTTTGAGAGAATCCTCGTGGATGGTTTTATTTGTCCTGAAAATAGGAGATGTAAGGAAGGGCGCGGTAGATGTACGAAAGGAAATTTCTGCGCAACAGGGATAACACAATGATCGTTGGAACATCAAAACAGCCTCTATGTTACGACACAATGTGTCTACTAGCTGAAGCAAAGCCGCCTGTAGCATGACGCTTACATTTGCCCGTACAGAAGTGGCTTTGAAAGCTCCCGGCTTAATTATCTCTCGAACCCCCGGAGGCTGTATATTAGCCCAGCTGATAGTCCGATTACGTAATCTATATTTGAACAGTTGCTTTAAAGAAAGATAGCAATCGGAGATTCAATCAATTTGCGATGTATATATATTCCTGGCGCAGGAAGCTTTTTTTATCAAAAAATATATTTGGAGATTTTCACACCAGACTAGACTGTTTGAAATGTCTGTAACAGACAGATATTTCAAAAATGGCTCGATCAATCTCGCTCAAACTTTTCACACATCGTGAGCATCGAACACCCTTTGTTTTTAAAATTTGTTGGAAAAGTTTATATCGGGTAACAAACTTTACACAACTTTGACTTGTCAAAAAATCTTTTTGGTTCCTTTATCTTTTGTAAATTTTGAGATATCGGACTGAATTTTTTATCGTAAATACAACTTTATTGAATAACGATTGGTATTGAATGTGGTCATAATCGGTCAAAGCGTTTAAGTGTTATACATTTTTGAATTTTTCGAATACTGACTGTAATCGTTCTAACTTCCGGAAATTTTTAGATATCCGGGCACAATCTTACACGAATATAGTATCATTAAAGGGTCTTTGATATTTTAGTAGAATCGATGAAAGGCTTCAAATTTTATGCATATTCGATTTTTTTTTAGGTTAATAGAAAAGGCTGTGATCATTCTAAATTCCGCAATTTCTGAGATATGGTATTAATTTTTTTTACATGATTACAGTATCGTCAAACGATATTTGGTAATGAATTTAGGGCAAATTAGTGGAAGGGTATTAATTGTATGAAACTGATTTTTTTTTCATAATACAAAATAAGCCTGTGATTGTTAAAAAAAAGGCAGAAAAAAACGTGCAAATTAGATACTTCCACATTTCTTGATTACTATTTTTCCTCGCTCACAAATCCCCCTCCATGAGCAACTCATTTGTTCAATTGTGGCTTTCTCATATACAGCGAAAGTTTTCTGAGCGAAATGAAATAATGAGGAAGCAATTCACAAGTATCTAATAAGCACGTTTTTTTTACTGAATTCGATCTGAACATTTCTAAAGTATCACGGGTTACAAAGTATTAAGATTCTCGATTATCATTTTGTAAAATTTACTAAAGTTAGAGCAAGCTTTCGAAACACACAAAATATCAAACATAAAAAATGTTATACAATTTTGGAGTTCTTTTACCAACTCTTTTCAAACTAAATATTCAACATGCTTATTCCTTAACCCATTATTATGGCAGTGCTGCTTCTACAGTTGGAAATTTAAGAAAGCTTAAGCAAACATATAATTTTCCATAAAATATGAAAATTAAAAAAATCAAATATAATCTTAAACCTTGTACACCGATTCGCGCCAAATTCAATATCAATCATGCTTCAATGAAAATTTGTGCAAGTTATATCAATCACAAACATTTTTCTTGAAGAAAGTGGCGCAGTTCTCCAGTAGGAGATGAGTCAACATTGGGTTTGAACGCAAACGGAATTATCGAAAAATTTGAAATTTTGTAAAATCTGAACATCTCGAGCGATTCTCACCCAATTTACAGGAGCATTGTGTGAAATTTCGAGGAAACAATTTGCACGGTTTAACGCGCAGTTATTTTTTTATTATTATTTCTCAAGAAATATCCATTATTATTTTTTCATAAATAAACATTGTCCAGTGATTTTTTTTTTTCAATTCACACCTAGTCCGAACAGTTATTTTTCACGTTTTCAGACTCTGCAAGTATATCGAGCAAATGTTTGTTACCTAGAAGTAACAAGAAAATTGCTTGTCAACCTTTTCATTGAGTTTTATCTCACGTGCCCGAACTCCCGTCACCCTGCGTATAAATAAATTATCTTCAGACTCTTCGTGGACAATTTAATATCTCGCCTGAAAGCACGTTAACTCGAAGTAGGATGCAGTTAACTTTTTCTCTCTCTCTCTCTCTCTCCCTCTCTCTTTCTCTCTCTGTATGCTTTGAAGCAACTAGAGATAATAACATGGCTGTAGAGACGCGAGAGTCAGTGGATGTTCGGGCTAGACGCAAGAGCGCGTAGAACAAGTCGGTGTATAGTCAGCCGTGCACTCTGGCGCTCTTCTATCTTTCGTATAAGATTGCATACGGTGAATCTGACTGGGGAATTTTGCTAAACGATATGCAGGACACATTTTTTTAGTGACTTACTGACCAGATTTATTTTGTTATAAATGGTTATTAATAAATCATTGACATTTTGAGCAATCGAATCGAAAGTAGAAAAAAATTATAAACGTGCAAATTTATTCCTTATTATTTTCCCTCTCTTACAAATCACCCTCCATGAGCAAGTTAGCTTTTCAATTTTGGGCTTCTCGTGATGTGAGCATTGCAAACGGGATAAATAATGAGGAAGCAATGTGAAAGCTTCTAATTTGCATCTTTTTTTAAATGAGTTCTATCTGAACCATTCTAAGATACGAAAGGTTGCAAACTTTTATGATACTTGATTATTATTCTGCAAAATTTATGAAAGTTTGAGCAAATCACTGATTTAAAAAATATATACAAAAGTCCAAACATTCAAATTTTTTTTAACAAACTTCAATTATTTTACCAATTCATTTTGAACTCAATACTCTATGTGGTTATGTGCTAACCTATTTTTATGGCAAGCGCCGCCTTTATAGTTGAAAATTTAAGAAAGTTAAATAAACATACAATTTTGTGAACATGAAATATGAAAATTTCAATAATTCGAAATTTAATATAATCTTAAACCTTTCACCGATCCATACGAAATTCGATACTTCTTTAATGATACTGTATTCGATAATTTTTTAATGATACTCTATTCGCGAAAAAAAAATTAATCCCAGATCATAAAAGTTTTTTTGAAAAATTCAAAATTTTAGAAAATCTGAACCCCTGAAACGATTCTTGCGAAATTCAATGCCAAATATCCTAAGCATTTCATGTTCGAAGTTTTAACTCGATAGCTGAAAATTTACGTAAGTTAGAGTAAACCATACTTTTCGAAAATTGCGATACGGCGTAAAATCTCTAACCCTCAAGTAATTTCAACAAAAATTGCAGCAAACAATGGAAGTTTGATGGTTAAAATCCGTGCAAAACTTGCAAGAAATCGGTCAAGTCGTTTTTGAGACATAACAAGTTGAATTTTTGGAACCTATCATAAGCACACTCCCGCGGATATTTTTCCTAGATGTTATTTTCCGATGTTTTCGTACATTTTGGACACAGTGACATTAAAAATTAAACATTTTTTCACGAAAACAAAGCTCCCTCAATGAAGAAGAAAAAAGTCGAAACTTTTATTTGTAACGGTTTTATAGTAATCATTAAACAAACCACGTGAAAAATGCATTCAATAAGAGATATATCTATTAAACATCACGAAAATTATGTCGCACAAACGGCGTTGGGCAGCTCCACTTACGTGTAAAATTTTGACTTGATCGGTTAAGTCACTTCAGCGTTATAGTACTTTAATTTTGTCAACTATGTACGTCCCACAAATACACACGTATACATTCATGCGGACATTTTTTTAAGGTAGTAGTTTGGTAACTTGAGCCGATTTCCATGTCTTTTTTGGAGGGCGTTTTTTTGTAGGAAAATAAAAATGAATCGTTTTGGATATTTAGGATGTTTTTATTTACATATTAAAGATACAAATAAAAAATTTTGTTGAAAAAATTTAATAATTTATCATTATTATTATTATTGATTGAAGTTGGCACCTCGAAAAAAAGCGCGTGGGTGGCCCCGGTGATTTTGGCTCTTGATGTTATCTGAAATCAAAAATTCTTGATAATTCTTAATCTATAGACATGTCATTCTGGTCGGAACTACTGAAGTTAAATTTCATGGATAAATATCAAAATGGAAAAGGACGCTTTTTTCCAAAGTCCGCTATTTTGTTATTTATCCATGAAATTTAACTTCAGTAGTTCCGACCAGAATGACATGTCTATAGATTAAGAATTATCAAGAATTTTTTATTTCAGATAACATCAAGAGCCAAAATCACCGGGGCCACTCACGCGCTTTTTTTCGAGGTGTCAACTTCGATCAATAATAATAATAATAATAATAAACTTAAATTTTTTCAAAAACATTTTTTTTTGTATCTTTAATTCGTAAATAAAAACATCCTAAATATCCAAGACGATTCATTTTTATTTTCCTACAAAAAAACGCCCTCCAAAAAAGACATGAAAATCGGCTTAAGTTACCAGACTACTACCTTAAACGTGTTTTTCCAACGTTTTGAAGACATTGGTATTGAAAACTGGAGAACAATTTTTTTTTCACGAAAACAACGCTTCCTTTATGAGGAAGCAACTAACCCTTTTAAGGGGGCAAAAGTACTTTAGTTGATTTCACTCAATTTCATTCCGTTCTTTCAGTCACTACAGGAAAATCACCGGCTACGTCGAAAGAGCTTCGTATGTTTCCCCATGATTCATTAAAGTCGATCTCCCACATCCGAAACTTTGCGGGTTCGTAAGTAGGGGCTGATTAATCAACAAATTTGATTAGGCGTAGCAAATTGGATCCGGTGACTGTGGGTGAGAGGAAGTCCGGTGGAACTTGGCGGGTAAACCTTCGAGTTTTCACCCTTTTGCTTGGATAACAAAGGAGGGATCCTAATTGGTTAGCTCGCCAGGAAGAAAAAATAATACGTCTAATACAAGCTTTCAATCGCTGCTCGACATCAGACTTTTAGAACTGACGAAAAAGAAATAATTTGCCACTTATAGGCGATGAGTGAAAATGAAGACGTAGAAAATTTTAGACAAAACATATATTTATGTGGGCCACTCTACGTCAAATCGACCTGGCTGTGACCCTCACCCGTTGAGATTTGATGTAATTTTTTTGCGTCAAATGTGAAAAACCCTAAACGACATGCATTTTTATCCTAGGTTTTTTCGCTCACTGTTATTTAGTAATGATGTAAAAAAAAATTATTGCGCATAAAACTGTGGGTTAGCCGGAAAGTAAACATCTTAAACAAGGATCTGAAAAATACAGTGTCTAATATCAAATTTAAGTAGTGTTCGCTTCTATTTTCTTTTTCGACTTTTTTGTGTTTGCACAATACTTGAAGTCGGTGAAATAGAATTCAGTTGTACTTGGGTGAAATAAAATTTGTTTACTTGGCGTAGAGGATTATTGAGATTTTTTTCCACTTAAGCGGTGCCGCTAATCATTATTGAAGTGTCATTTTTTGAAATAAAAAACATCTTGTTAAACGAAATCTGATAACATTCGCAAAAATCCTCTGTCAAAAATCAACATTGTTAAACCACATACGGGAGGAGCTCGACTTTCGGTTCTATTGCTTCCAAGTATTTGACAAAAAAAAATTTGATAAAAAAACAAATAAAAGCAAACGCCGGCTCACTCTGCGATATGGCTCAACATTTTTTATATTAGACATAGGTTCATTCATCGACGAAAATGAAGACGTAGGCTCACTCTACGATATGGCTCAACATTTTTTATATTAGACATAGGTTCATTCATCGACGAAAATGAAGACGTAGAAAATTTTAGACAAAACATATATTTATTGTTAATAGCAATATGAAGATGTGTGAATCAAACGCCAAAGGGCGAGGGTAGTCAGGGGACATACTCAGGTCGGTTTGACATTGAATTTCCCATGTTCAACTATTTAAGCCTACAGGGGAGGATTTAAAAAAAATCCTCAGAAGTGATCATTTTTAAATACGTAGAGGTACTCCGCATTGCACGTAAACTAGGACGTTGACTAGTTTCATAAATATATTACTCTAAACAGTCATGAGAATGTAAAAATTATTAAAAATTCTTTGATATTGAATAAATCTAAGCCAAACAAAAATTTTTCTCGGACACTGTCGAGCAGAATTTCGAATTTTTCAATAAATGACATAAAACAAAAACTACGAAAATTATACAAAAAAGGATCGTGCGTACTCAAAGGTAAGCAGATTTAGTGTATAAAGAAAAAAATACATTTGTCTGAAAAGTTAGTAGAAAATATTTTTTAACTTGTTTAATTGATAACTATTTAACGTTATCATTAAAAAAAAGCTCAATGTTTTTTGGTATTTACAATATAACCGATTTTTTCAGATCTTGATCTCATTGTAATAATATACAAATCTCATTGAAATTGAAATATGAACGTGATATGAAACTATACATACACCGTGGAAATCAAATCGTCATCAATAAAAAAAATCAACATGTTTTATATGCTACAAAGAGAATAATTTGATTCGAGAAAATTAAAATTGTTTTATTTCAAACGACATAAATAAGCCCCCGGTTTAACCAATTAATCTGATATTTTAATTGTTAGAAGAGTGCATGCTTGTAAAGAGATCAGATGAAATTTTAAAGTTTAATTTATCGATACTTTGACACAAAATGAAGATTCATATGATTGGACTAATGGAAGGCCAACAGTTTTTTGTTTTAATTTGCTAAACGATCGATTATATATGAGACTCACGTGATCGCATCAATCATGTCTAGTCCCATCTCAACACAGCAATGTGCGTGATCGGGTCGCGGTTCTGGTAATCCCGAAACACAGTAGTAACAGTCTCCGAGGAGTTTGATCCTCAGACAGTAGTGTTCGGCCGCGAGACGATCGAACCTAAAACAAAAAAAGGGGTATTGCTATCAAAACAAGGTTAATCATTCGCTACCGAGGGTTTAGTTGAGCGAAAGGACTTTTCGAGTTTTGTCGAACGAATGAAATCGACCGGTGATTAAATCCTTTTTGCAAGACGAAACGCGGTTGAATATAATATTTAAGGTAGTAGTCTGGTAACTTAAGCCGATTTTCATGTCTTTTTTGGAGGGCGTTTTTTTGTAGGAAAATAAAAATGAATCGTTTTGGATATTTAGGATGTTTTTATTTACATATTAAAGATACAAAAAAAAATTTGTTCGAAAAAATTTTATAGTTAATTATTATTATTATTATTGATCGAAGTTGGCACCTCGAAAAAAAAGCGCGTGGGTGGCCTCGGTCATTTTGGCTCTTGATGTTATCTGAAATAAAAAATTCTTGATAATTCTTAATCTATAGACATGTCATTCTGGTCGGAACTACTGAAGTTAAATTTCATGTTTTTTTTCCAAAGTCCGCCATTTTGTTATTTATCCATGAAATTTAACTTCAGTAGTTCCGACCAGAATGACATGTCAATAGATTAAGAATTATCAAGAATTTTTTATTTCAGATAACATCAAGAGCCATTTGTATCTTTAATATGTAAATAAAAACATCCTAAATATCCAAAACGATTCATTTTTATTTTCCTACAAAAAAACGCCCTCCAAAAAAGACATGAAAATCGGCTTAAGTTACCAGACCCTACCTTAAGTACATAGACTTCTATTTATATATTAACAATATTTTGTTTAATAAGAGTATGAATGAAAATAAGAAGTGAGCCTTGTCTGTTGGTACATAAAAACAACATTTTAGTTTGGCATTAAAAACACAATATTTATTTTTTTATGAAAACAAAGCGTCTTCTACGAGGAAGCACAAACGGTCATACATGTTTTTATCGTCTGTTGACTTTTTTTTGGCTGATGTTGACAGTATTAACTTTTTTGAAAGACTTTGAATGACTTTGACGCTGGCCGACTCTGCGGAGTCTCGCTTTATACATTTCGGTTAAAATTTGATTCTTTCACGTTCCAGAATGACCGTCTTGCTGTCTGCAGTAGAAAAGGCAATATCCTGAAAGAGTGTATATGTGTTATTTGTCAGCGAAGCCTCGCGCTCTCGTCGAATAGATTCTATTCTTGGAAATCTCGAAGACCTGGGATCACAGACTGGGATCCTGACAATTCAACCGCGTATGTTTGTCACGGAAATGCTTGCGGCCACGAATATACCAAACGTATAGTAGAATTTCGCTCTGTTTTCATCTTCCCAACACGGCTATAAACAGCGTGCACAAAATTGAAGACGATCAATATTATTTCCAGTTTCGAATCAAACTTTTGATAAATAATCAAACTGTGAAAAAGTGAAAAGTGAAGTTATAACAAATATTTAAGTTTAATAAAAAGTACTTGAATTTATGTGAAAACGATCTGTGTTTTTTAAATCTAAAAAGTCTTAATTTTATTCCTAAAAATTAACGATCGCACTTTATTCGTCTACATCAACAATTTTTCTTTGTTTGGGACATTGGGTTTGTTTATGCGGACTTTTTCTCATGCTAAGTTGAGATATTCAGGTCGCTCGAAGCGTCAAACGCGCACGTATAGTAACACAAGGAATGGACAGATGGCGTTTACGCGAAATTCTCATAACGCCGGTGGCCCTACAGCAAAGTTGTGGCTCGCGTAAACCTAACCTCTTACATGCCTTTGATAGTTTACGCGATCCCGAATATCTGCATTTAGCGTAAATAAAAGTCCACGTAAACAAAATCATTGTGTCCGTTTGCGGATTGTGAAACTTGCACATTTCTTTCTCATATTTTCTTTTATTGTTGGAAGACCTTCCTTTATGGAAAAAAAGAAGCGAGAATGTAATCTGCACATTTTATTGAAAGTTTTCCTTCTATTTAAATAAATATTCATACTTTTCCGTAAAAAAAATCATTCCCGGATAAATTCATCGAGTTTAATCCGGCTTATATTACGGCGCGTATGCAAATAATACCTACGTTATTAGCGAAACTTTAAAGTCAGGATTTGTACACGAGTATCTCAAAACTGGAATTTCACTCGATGGCACATCTCTTGCTCTTAACGTGAGCAGCACCAAAGAGCGAACAACGAGCGCTATACCCATTCGCAATGTACTGGCAGACTGCATTGGAATTCCGAGATCGTGATTCCGAGAGTTTCATGATGGAGGGGAATAAAGCTCGAGTCCTGTGTGTTACCTATGTTGGAAATGGCGAACACAGGGCCCAGCTCCTCGTGAAATCGATGCCATTCACGAACAGAAACTGTTCATGACAAAGAGAAATCTCGTATTGCAGAAATTTATTTTTAATTCAACTATTTCATTCTTGCATGTACTTAAAAATAAAGCGAGCAAATAAGAAACTTGCACATTGCTTCCTCATTATTTTATATCGATCACAAATTTTGCTCTATAAGCAAGTTATTTTTTTCAATGTTGCCATCTTCATGGAAGAAATGATCCTGGAGATAAAATAACGAGGAAGGTATGTGCAAGTTTCTAATTTGCACATTGTTTTCCCTGACTTTGATTGCAACATCTGTTGACTTTTTTTTGTGAATAATTCTAAACACATTCAAAGGTTCATAAAATATAAAGTCTCTCGCAGATTTGCCCTAAATTCAATGACAAATATCATTTTATGATAATCCATTCGTGTGAAAAAAATTCGTACTATAGCTCAAAAATTGCCGAAGGATGAATGATAATAGACTTTTGTTTGGAGAATTAAAAAAAATTCAATACCAAACATCCTTCGATGATATTGTATTCTTGCAGAGAGTTTTAGGCGGAAATCTCAAAATTGTGCGAAAGTTAGAGCGATCAAAGTCATATTTAGAAAAAATCGAAAATTCATGACGTCCCAGAGTTTTGACCAATTTTTGGCCAGCTCCATATTAAATGTACGTTAATGATGTTTCATTTATAGAAAAAAAGATTAGTTCGATATGTTAAAACTTGCGCCAGTTTAGTGCAACCACAAAAATTTTGTGGCAATTCAAAGTTGCCTAAACCCCGACATACGTTTTAATCTCTTTAAAAAAACTTCATCGACCAAAGGGGTTCTGATGCCAAAGATCTGTGCAAAGTTTCAGCGAGATCGGTTGAGTCGTTTTCGAGATAGATCTATTATTCGACTTTTTAGATTTTTTTTGCTGTCACACACATGCATTCAGATACGAGGTCTGTTAAAAAAGTATCGCGAATTTTAAATTTCCGCGGGCTACGTATATTAGATTTTCGATTTTTTTGTGGCGTTAGGTTGGTATTCATGTCCCTCACTTGTGCCGAAAAAATTGGCCATTTTGAATGTTTAGTTAATTGTTGACAGCTGTTTTGGTTAGACGTGTTTTGGCTTGTCTTCGTTTTTTGCCTATTCCAAAAAATGGATCAAAGAATCTGTATCAAATTTTGTGTGAAAAACAAAATTAAATGCGCGGACGCATTCCGAATGTTGACTGTGGCATACGAGGGGGGACCCAAAAAAACGGGAATTTCGTCATAATTTCTTTATTTTTTAATATTTTTACACCAAATTTTGATCACCTTCAAAGTATTCTCCTTTGACAACAACGCACCTCTGCACAGTATCCTTCCAATGTGCAAAACATTTTTTAAATTCACTTATCAGGATGTTCTTTAGGCCTTCCAGCGATTTTTGTTTTACCTCCTCCACAGTGGCAAAACGCTTGATTGCTGCTTTGTTTCGGGGTCGTATGCGTAGCACCACGATTCATCACCAGTAACCACCTTGGAAAAAAGTTCAGGGTCCTCTTCGAGCTGATTTTGAAGTTCAAAACATGCCTGAAGTGGACGCTCCCTTTGCTCGTCTGTGAGAAGGCGAGGGACAAATTTGGCTGCAACTCTGCTCATGTGCAAATCTTTGAATAAAATCCTCTGAATTGAACTGCATGATATCCCAGACATCTCACAGAGTTGATCAATGGTTCGGCGACGGTCTTCATGAATGAGAGCATTGATTTTGTCGACGTTTTCGTCACTTCTTGACGTTGAGTGGCGTCCCGAACGGGGTTGGTCTCCAATTGACATTTCTCCATTTTTAAAACGTGAAAACCACTCGTAGACTCTGGTTTCACTTAGGGCAGCATCTCCATAAGCAGTCTTAAGCATTACAGTAGTTTCCGCGGCCGATTTCCCCAACAGGAAACAAAAATTCACAGCCGCGCGTTGCTCTCGACAATCGGCCATCACGTTTTCGCCGAAATGGAAAAAGTTGTTTTACTACAAAAAATCCCACGGGCGAACCGATGCACTCACGGCGATAGAACTTCGCACACTAACTCAGGAGACGTGTCCCCAACGGACACCTGGTCGAGCAATGGGTTCCCCCACTCTCCCTCCCCGCCGCAGCGCAATTCCCGTTTTTTGGGTCCCCCCTCGTATGGTGAAGCTACCTTGGACCAAAGCAACCTTCATCGGTGGTACAAAATGTTCTTAGAGGGCCGAGAAGATGCGAACAACGAAATGCGTTCCGGACGCCCGAACACATCAACAACAGACGAAAACATTGATGAAGTGAAGAAAATAATATTGGCCAATCGTCGAATCACTGTTAGAGAAGTTGCTGAGGAACTAAACATATCGATTGGCTCGTGCTATTCGATTTTTACCAATGATTTGGGCATGAGACGGGTCGCCGCGAAATTCGTGCCAAAATTGCTCAATTTCGAACAAAAACAGTGACGCGTTAACATTGCTAAGGAGCTGTTGGACTCGGTCCGCGACGACCCAAATTTGCTCCAGAGAGTCATAACTGGTGACGAATCATGGGTTTATGGTTATGACGTGAAAACCAAAGCTCAATCATCGCAATGGAAGCTGCTTTTTTTGGAATGGGCAAAAATCGAAGACAAGCCAAAACACGTCTAACCAAAACAGCTGTCAACAATTAACTAAACATTCAAAATGGCCGATTTTTTTAGCATAAGTGAGGGACATGAGTGCCGACGTAACGCCACAACAAAATCGAAATTGAATATACGTAGCCCGCGGAAATTCAAAATTCGCGGGACTTTTTTAACAGACCTTGTATTTTTCAATCTCATACAGAAATCTCGAACACAAAAAATCTCGAACACAAACTTTTCTCTATGAGGAAGCTAAATTATAAATTTATTTTCGTTTAAATTATGCAACTTGTGAAAATCGTTCCCATCGTCACCGCCCTTACGTTAATATCTATTAATTTGTTGTTTTATCCGTGTTCATTTATGTCAGACTTGGATAAAAGACTGAGCGTTGTCTCTCGGATTTCTGGAGATACATGATCTCTTTTTCTACATATATATATACAGCGAGATCTAATGTTTTTAAAAGAAAAAGAATAGTAGTGAATGGTGGTCAGACAAGTAAAGGGGGAAAATCGTGCATTTTGAAAACCATTTACATGACACACGCACACACACACACACATTTTTCTAAATATCATTTTAAACTTCATAGACTATTTTAAGTATTTTAGTACGATAAGTTTGGAATTTTTTTTTCACAATCACAAAGTGATTGTGACGAAGTAACAATAATAAAAATTACGAAACGAATTATAATAATAACACGAAATTTTACATAACCAATAAAATATTATTTTTCTCGCAATACTTTTGTGAATCGTTGCCTCCAACAATCACTGAGTTGGTTAACCCACAGCGGTAAATTCATGGAATAAATGGAGAGAAGAGATACAGCAAGAGGAAATTGTTACAGACGTAAAAAAAAAGTCTACCTTTGATTTATACAATATTTATGCAAAATCATTGCAATATTCATTCGTTCGGTTCGAGAATCGGTAAAATCGGCACAAAGAAGGTTTTGTTTTCATTCGCGTAGAATAAAAAAAAATATCGAGTTGTCAAAGACAATAATTGGATTCGGATAGGAAAAAAAATCATGCATATCGTGCCATCCACTATTAAAACGGTATACAAACACAAACGCGATATGTAAAGCAGCAACAAATGGAACGCTCGTGAGAGTCGAGGATCAAAGGGGGTTGCGTGCAGCGCGGGAGCCTCTTCTCACGCTTTTATTATCGTCCCTATAACCATAGGCAATCTTTGCACCTTCCCGTTAATATAATATATATGTGTAGATGTAACCGAGGGACGTGTACTTTCTATACGATAGTAAATATAAAGGCAGATCAAAGACTATGGACGTGAAGACTATTGTGTTACTGAAATAATATTTTGTTTGCAAAGTATGAAAAAAAAATTTGAAATTTGTAAATTGTTTGGCCGATTCTCATTAACCATCGGTCGATCAGCAATCTTGATTATACCATTTAATGCCCTCGTTCAAATCTATTTTTTGTTTGATACCTTCTTAAAAATTCATACGAATTTCTGAATCATTATTCATTATTTTTTAGTATCATTTTATTAAACTTTTTTTGCATTCGCAGTATATTTGTCGGTCATTATTTCAATATAGGGCGTTGTACTGTGGTTTTCGTAAATCTTTTGATGATTTCCACAGGAGTTGTGAATTCCTGTGCCCGGTGTTGCAACGGAATTGCACGGTTCTTGTTTCAGTCAAAATTAATGGACAACAACTAGTTTGGCGTAACTGATTGTATGAAATAATGTAGTATTAAGGATAACGATAAACAAGCTATAGGTTCAAAATTTATGATTAAATCAATTACAAGTGTTGGTGTGTGTCGAAAGTTTCTTTTTTTTTTACTCTCGATGTTGACTCGGCAAGAAGTCGCTCTAAACTAAAGAATGATGTCGAAAAAGAGTGACGCTTGAAATTTTACTCCGTCTTTTTGTGAGTGGAAGGAGAAGTCATTGTGAGTTTGTGTCGTGGATTCTTATTGGTTAATTTAGCACAGAAAGAAAAATGTGCCTGATTGCTCCAAGGGTTGGTGTCCCACGCAGGTAAAGAGCGGAACGTTTCGACTCGTAGAATCACGGAAAAAAAACCCAACGGTTAACCCGCAATAAATCATCTGGTCGCCAGAGACTAATTCATGGACCATTCTGTCGATAAGCATTTGACTGTCAAAAGTTATTCGGCGAGTTTCTCTTGAAATTAAGCGATTCGTTTATGTTTGGAATGCATAGTGAGCGTTTGTGTATGAATGTGTGCTTATTCTAAGATAATCCTTTCTTTTTTTTCATGTACAATTGGATATCGTCGTCGTCGACGATCCAGACGTTCTCCACCTTTTTCAATATGTCTTCTGACTGGTATAATATCAGGCATCAGTTTTTTTTAACTAAATAAATATCCCTTTGTATAATACATTTTATTTACTGAATATAATATCTCGTTAAAATATCTCACAAGAGCATAGAGATTTTCATCAAATACCTTGAATTTTCATAATTGAAAACGACTCGATTAAGGGGGGAAATAGGGTAAGACGGTTGAAAAAACGATCTTTTTTTATTTCATAAATTGTTAGTAAAACTATTGAAAAATATGTTCCCAAAATTTTTAATGAAAATTCCGACTCGTTCTATTGTTATAAACCATTAAGGGAGGAAATAGGGTTAGGAAAGCGTTTTCTCAATAATTTTCATGAATTGTTTTATAGTATAAAAAATGAATATAATTTATTGAAACTTTGAGAATATTTTATACATATATTTAAGTATATACTATAAAATTTGTATACAAATATTCAAGTATATACGATAAAATATTAGCGACCCCATATTGCTTGTTTTTCTTAGTACTGTTTTTTCAAACGCGTTTTTCTGAAAACGACTTTTTTTGAACTTGCGTACACGCTAGTTTGAAAAGTTTTCAACCAGTCGTTTCGAAAATCGGCAGTTACTTTCTTCATAGTATTGCGCTCTATATGAACCTAAAATAGGAATATTATCATTATTGAAAATAATTTTTTTTTGCAAATAAACTTGTAAAAAATGGCAAAAAATCATGCTTTTTTGTTTTGACCACTGTAAAAAATTCAATTTTCTATTTTTTTGATAGCATTTAGGTTCATATAGAAGAGAGACATATAATAAAAGTAAATTCCAATCTCGTTTGATTTCAGATAAAAATTGCGGCTTCCAGAATGTACGCAAAATGCTGAGTCTGATTGTGACCTGCAATATGGGGTCGCTAATATTTTATAGTATATACTTAAATATATGTATAAAATATTCTCCAAGTTTCAATAAATTATATTCATTTTTTATACTATAAAAAAATTCATGAAAATCATTGAGAAAATGCTGCCCTAACCCTATTTCCTCCCTTAAATCCGAGGCTACCTGTAACGCTATTTCAATAAAATGAAAATATAATATCTTACCTTGCGAAAAGTTCATTCAGAAGTCTGACTAGTTCTTCTGCTGTGCACTGGTCCGAGAGCGATGTGAAGCCACATATATCAGCGAAAAGAATGCTGAAAACACAGACCTGATATTTTACATTGGGTTTCGAATTTAAAGGTTAAAAGAAAAGAACTTGTAAGAATGAAAAAAATCCTTCGTTCATGTAAATTTTCCAACGCTTTTCTTTTCTGTCTCATAGAGAAAGCTTGAAGCTTGTCATGAAAATTTTTTTTTTTTAATATATTCATACCATAGTTTAGAGTGTTTCAAAAAATTCAGAAAATTAGGTTTAGAAAAACTGTCTGACCGTATGTGTTTATTTAGGTATGTGTGTGGTCAGCCTAAAAAGTAAAATAAATATCTCGAGAATGACGAGACTGATCTTGCTCAAATCTGACAGACATCTTCAGCATCAAAACCTATGTCTTTGTTGAAATTTTTAGTTTATGACGGACATTAAATTTTAAGCGTTTTTGACTTGTCAAAAAAAGTTTGCGGCCGATTTAACTTTCGTAAATTTGGCATTCGAGCTAATTTTTTTTTAACTATAAATCGAACACTATTGAACTACGGTTGGTATCGAGTTTGGTGAAAATCGGTGGAAGGATTTAAATTTTATCGAATATTGAATTTCTTTGAATTCACCAATAAAGTCTATTGTGACTGTAACTTCCGCAATTTTTTCTACAATGAACTAAATTAATTCACACTTATGGACTATATAAAAACGATAATTGGTATTGAATTTAGGGTAAATCGGTGAATGGATTTAGATTTTAGGAATCTTTGAATTTTTCAATAACAAAAAAGTCGCTGATTCTTGAAATCGAAGTGAAAAAAAACGTGCAAATCAACTTATGCTTTTGCATTGTTTTATTTCGTTCGCACAGCTTTTTCCATCGGTGAGCCAAAATTGCAAAACTAATTTCGAATTTGCACGTTTTTGTCTTTTTTTAAACGTCCATGTGTATACGGGTAGAGGACGAGTATAACACGCAGCTTACTACTGTAATAAATCTGGTGAGTTTGTTTGTTTGTTTATTCGAACGCGCTAATCGCAGGAAATACTAATCCGATTTGAAAAATTCTTTTTGCATTAGATAGCCCGTTTATTTAGAAAGGCTCTAGGCGATATAACTTTATGCTATGACCCTAATCTTACTATATTACTATCTATTAGACCGTGCCATTTTTGGGCAACTTTTTTTTTCTTTACGAACAGATTGAATACTCTCAAAAATGGAAAAAAAGAAGTCTGACAAAATTTTAGCCCTTAATATCAATATTCAAAGGTCGCTCATCATGATTTCCTATTTCCCATCTAAACAACATGGAAAATTTTTCTTTAAATCTACAAAATTGATGAGCAACTATCCTAACTTCTTATTTCTGAACCGATTGTACTCGTATACTCTCAAAAAGGAAAAAAAGAAGTCTGTTAAACTTTTAGCCCTTAATATTAATATTCAGAGGTTGCTCAACAATTTTGCAAATATAAAGAAAAATTTCCCATGTTATTTGAATGGGAAATAGGAGAACGTGATGAGCGACCTTTGAATAATAATATTAAGGGCTAAAATTTTGACAGACTTCTTTTTTCCCCTTGTTGAGAGTATACAATCTGTTTGGAAAGAAAAAAAAAGTTGCCCAAAAATGGCACAGTCTAATATCTATACTATACTATAATAAAGCTAGGGAGTTTGTTTGTTTGAACGTCCTAATCTCAGGAAATACTTATCTAATTTGAAAAATTCTTTTTGCATTAGACAGTCCGTTTGTTCAGAAAGGCTTTACGCTATATAACATTATGCTATGGCCCTAAGAAGCGGCGGCGGCGGCGCGTTGAATCGGGGATCGGAAATTTAACGCGGGTAACCCCACGGGACACAGCTAGTAAATTATATAGGCTCTTAGGTAGTGCCATTTTGTGTCGCGTAGCGGTAAAGTAGTAAATCGATTTGTACCAAGATGAATTGAAAAGTTGACTATGGGCAAACACTTTGATCGATTCACCTGATTCTATTCGATATTGTTTGCACTACGGGCATTTTCCCTCTTTCTATACTATCCAAACAAAGTCACTCTTTGCTTCATACTTCAATCTGATATATATATATATATATAACAAAAGGCACACATACATATATGTATACATACATACATATATATATATATACAATATGCCTCCTGTTTGCGAACGAGAAATTACTAAAGGTACTTTTTACTCTACGCATTAAGACGTTTCTCGTTACGTTGCCGAAGGGTAAATACACCCTAAGGCACTCCAATGTTTTTGAGTCAGCAAAGACTGATGATGGAAAGTAAATATAAAAAAATATTACCACGAAAAACATATATAAATATACGCAAATATACCGGTTGCGTTTGAGATCGTTTTCATTTGTTTAATTGTGCATGCGAAAGCATTTATTTTTTTTGTTCAATTCTTCCGTACAGGTTTTTCGAAATTATACAGAACAAATATTGCGTTGAAATAATTGAGATCAATTGTCGTGTCGTCGATATCGTGATTTTCTTGAATTTAAGGGGGGAAATAGGGTTAGACGGTTAAAAAAAATCGATTTTTTTTAAATTTCATAAATTGTTAGTGAAACTATTGAAAAATATGTTCCCAAAATTTTAAATGAGAATTCCGATTCGTTCTATTGTTATAAGCCATTAAAGTGAGTAGCTCTCCTTCAGGCCCCAAGCGCGCCACGTGTATAACTGCGTTTTTCTGAAAATGACTTTTTTTTAACTTGCGTACACGCTAGTTTGAAAAGTTTTCAACCAATCGTTTTGAAAATTGGCAGTTACTTTCTTCATAGTATTGCGCTCTATGTGAACCTAAAATCGGCGAAAAATCATGCTCTTTTGTTTTGACCACTGTAAAAAATTCAATTTTCTATTTTTTTGTTATAATTTAGGTTCATACAGAAGAGAGACATATAATAAAAGTAAATTCCAACCTCGTTTGATTTCAGATGAAAATTGCGGCTTCCAGAATGTACGCAAAATGCTGAGTCTGATTGTGACCTGCAATATGGGGTCGCTAATATCCCCGGTGTTATTCAAGAAAATTCTCCAAAAATTTTATAGTATATACTTAAATATATGTATAAAATATTCTCAAAGTTTCGATAAATTATATTCATTTTTTATACTATAAAAAAATTCATGAAAATCATTGAGAAAACGCTGTCCTAACCCTATTTCCTCCCTTAAAAGTGTGTAATTGTTATTTTTAATATTATTATTTATTACGCGAAAACAAAAGGGATGATTTCATCGCCCGATTGCAATATCTACTCACGATGGAGTTTCCTTCATTCGACCTCATTCGACGAAGTAACCGAGTGTCTTTAAACACTTATTTCGCTGGCCATGCCATAGTGAACCGAATTGGATTTCTGTAACCCGAGGCACAGAGTACGAAACGAGGAGAGAAATGTTAACGTTATTTTACAATTGTCAAAGGAAGCGGTGCGTGAGTGAAAGCATGCTAATGAGAAATTTATTGCGAGGGTAGAAAAAAAAATCGAAAGAATAACATTAAATTTCGTCTCAATACATTCCAGTCTTTTTAATGCCAATCGGCTAATTCGCATTTTTCTTTCATTTCGTTCGTATTATTCGTCCCAGTTGAAATTCAATAATAAACGAAGTAAATTCATTGTTTTTCTTGAATTTTCAAAGCTCGAATCAATGGATTATGTGAAAGCCACACATATTGCTTTTCACATTTGTCTTAAGGTACGTCGAATTGAATTATCAATGAAAATAGTTATTCGAAATAATTAATTTTTGTCTATCGTTTTATCACTGAACGAATAGCGGAGTCATATTAGTTTCGAGGAATTATGGCTACCTCGTTTGAAATATGAAGAAGAAAAAAATTGATAACCTTCTTAGAGTCATTCCTATAGCAATTCCAAAATCATCGGAAAAACATTTTTCTTCGCTAATAATCCGGATTTCGTATTTTTTATTTGAGGTGTCACATACTTTTCCCGGACCAACAAGGGCCATTTTTACGAATTTATTTCATTTGACAATAATGTTTTATTGAAAAATAAACATATACATCTTATTGTGCATCAATTAAATACTATTCCATTCTCACAACGCCTCTTCACAAAAACGTTCACGCTACTAGAAATCTATCCTGTGTTGTTTTATCTAAGAAAATATCTTTTGCATTGAACAAAACAAAAAAATAGTACTTGTCGAGACCGATTTGGAAAAAAATCTATTTCTCGAGCAATAGCAGCCACTTAAAGTAAAAAATGTGAGGTACGACCTTAAATTCCATATTCTTTGTTTATAAGACAAAAAATAATAATACGCGAATCGAAAAAGAGCTTCGGTAAGTACGAAATTAAAGTCTTAAGAGTAATCATGTAAAATTTTCTTCAGATCGGTCGAGTGGTCTTCGAGACATTTCGGGTACTGATTTTAAAAACCTCGTTATTCGACAAATGGACCACATCATCATTTTCCAGATATTGAGCTTTCAGTTTAAGCGAATATTATTTAACTGATAGACAATAAGACGCGTAATTCGATTTTTCACTAGACTCATGTATTTTCACTATCTTACTCTTTACTACTATAATAAAGCTGAAGAGTTTGTATGTTTGTTCGAACGCACTAATCTCAGGAAATACTAATCCGATTTGAAAAATTCTTTTTGCATTAGATAGCCTGTTTATTCGGGAAGGCTCTAAGCTATATAACTTTATGTTAACACCTTAAGGAATTTCCAGATGGTATTTATAGTTAATGAGATGCACTTGCATATGTACTGATAATGCGTATCACAGCAAGTTTTATATTTTATATGAAAGAAATGATAAAAATTACAATATCCTACTTTTTTGTCCCGTCAAACATATACCCCGTCAAACCCTGTAATAATAAAAATCTCTTTGTGCCAATATATTACCTGACATTTTCGTGTCTCTGTATATAGATCTTATGAAACATAGTGTCCTTTGGCTTCCCGGCTATATCGGCTTTCATTTCCATGGCTACGTGTCTCGGTAGGACGCTCAACAATAGCCTCTCCTGAAACAAAACAAAAAAACTGCGTTAAGGGAGGAAATAGGGTTAGACGGTTCAAAAAATCGATTTTTTTTATTTCATAAATTGTTAGTAAAACTATTGAAAAATATGTTCCCAGAATTTTAAATGAAAATTCCGACTCGTTCTATTGTTATAAGCCATTAAGGGGGGGAAATGGTCAGGACAGCGTTTTCTCAATAATTTTCATGAATATTTTTATAGTATAAAAAATGAATATAATTTATTGAAACTTTGAGAATATTTTATACATATATTTAAGTATATACTATAAAATATTAGCGACCCCATATTGCTTGTTTTTCTTGGTACTATTTTTTCAAACGCGTTTTTCTGAAAACGACTTTTTTTGAACTTGCGTGGACGCTAATTTGAAAAGTTTTCAACCAATCGTTTTGAAAATTGGCAGTTACTTTCTTCATAGTATTGCGCTCTAGATAAACCTAAAATCGGAATATTATCATTATTTAAAATAATTTTTTTTTGCAAATAAAGTTGTAAAAAATGGCAAAAAATCATGTTTTTTTGTTTAGACCCCTGTAAAAAATTCAATTTTCTATTTTTTTGATAGCATTTAGGTTCATATAGAAGAGAGACATATAATAAAAGTAAATTCCAACTTCGTTTGATTTCAGATGAAAATTGCGGCTTCCAGAATGTACGCAAAATGCTGAGTCTGATTGTGACCTGCAATATGGGGTAGATAATATTTTATAGTATATACTTAAATATAGGTATAAAAATTTTATAGTATATACTTAAATATATGTATAAAATATTCTCAAAGTTTCAATAAATTATATTCATTTTTCATACTATAAAACATTCATGAAAATCATTGAGAAAATGCTGTCTTAACCCTATTTCCCCCTTAATTCGTTGAAATCATCGGTGAAAGGGTCTTCTTATATGTTGAACGGACAAGTACCCTGCCTCTATGAGCAAGTGGCATTCTTCATTTTGGCGTCCTCATAGAGGAATTTCTGTAAATATTCGAAAACGTGGGCCAATTTTGGGCGCTATTGCTGAAGTCATTCTTGAGATGTGGTCATTCGAATTTTTGAAGTCTCTCACGTAAATACAGACATTATTTCTAAAAGTATTTTTATTTCCTTTGTTCCAATGTATGCCCTTGGGGTTTTTACGCGTAACCCTATCCAATTCCATTTTTCCATTGTCACATCCTACCACCACTTCGCTAAGCTAACCTAACTTCCATTGCGCCCGCTGACGTCTTAGCTACACCGTATCGCATTAGCCACTGACACAGGGAAACTACGAAAAGCCTGTGTCGATACGGACGGCTTTATTTTTACTGAGTTTCAGTTGTACTGCCATCAGAAACGGAGAAGAGCTACCTCCCGTTTGGTAATCGGGAGGCTAAGTGTAGTCACTCATCCAAGTAGTGACCGCGGCCAAAGCTGCTGAACTTGGATGATCGGCAGAGACGTATACCGACCGCGAGTTCACTGTTGCCGGTAATTTTTCTAAATATCATTTTCCCATGTTTTGGCATCTGTCAGGATCACTGGCATTAATAACTCGACAATTTTTTATGTGAAACATCTTTAGGCGCGTTAGAGAGTAAATCAGTCAGTAGGGAACTCGATGCCGCGTCGCGGCGACTTTTCCCCCACTCAAAGTGACGCTCCCCTCTACCCAACTCTGCGCACGGGTTGATTCATCAGCATGGGCTCTGCGCATGCTGATGGCAGCCATTGCCAGTAACAACGCATGCCGATGTGCGTTTTAATCCCGGAAAGACGCTTTAACACGTGCTTACCTTATACTCTTCAAGATAAATTTTCTATATCGTGTGTAGCTTATATATATTCCTGTGTATAAGTCTATAAATTGTTCTATTTCTGTCGGAATTTTTCCGACGAAAAAGACAGGCTTATACATATATACACGTAATAATGATCGAAAATTCTACCACGGCAGACGAATTGATTCATCGGTTGTAGCGTTGCAAGAAGAATTTAAAAGATTATCGCTTAATAGACTCGAGACACTCCAAGGATTAGTATTAAATTTTATAACATCAAGAAAGGGATTGTCGTTATTTACGCTGAATTGTCAAAGTCTCCGAAAGCATGCCCCAGATCTACAAGATTCGATTGTTAAAAATAGTAATTTCTTATTATTGAGAGAAACATGGCTTGGTAATGAAGAAAACGTCGATATCCCGAACTTTGATTGTATTGTTCATTTCAAACGCAATACTGTTAGAGCTGGTGGTGTAGCTATTTATCAAAATAGAGATTGTTTGGATATTATTACATCTCGCATAATTATTAGATTCAGAAATGTAAGGGGACTTGGTTTTGGTCAAGACGATATTGGCGATTTATGTGCGGCAGAAATTGTTATGGAGGATGGAAGGGAATTGGTCATGGTTGTCGTATATATTTCTCCAAACCAAAAAATTGACAATATCATAAGATTTTTACACGGAGAACTACTGAAATATAGTCCAGCTGGTTCAAGGCTATTAGAAGCAGAATTTCATCAACTTCCATTAATTTTAGCAGGGGATTTTAATGTTAATTTTGCCAAGGCTGAATCATTGCCGCTTATAAATTTCCTCCACAATGAATTTCAATTGATTATGAACAACCCCGTAAATGAGCCTACTACAAGGTATGGCATGACTATAGATGCAGTGTTCTATAGATATCTTGATAACATGACATCTAAAACATTCGTGTCATACTTTAGCTATCATCGACCGATTGTTAGTTTCATCGAATCAAACGCAGCACCGACTGCTACTATAACCGAAGTAATAGATGAAGCAACTAAATACAAAATTATAGAAGAAAATCAAAAGCTACTTTTCTTTTTAATTTTCCACGCCACATATCCCACACCGTATTCTCAAGATGTTGGATGTTTCACATCTACCAGCTGTCCCATGACAGCTTCATTTTTTTTTGTTGCACGCAAACACAGTTTCCTCCATGAGAAAGCAAAACGAAACTCGATACACCGGATTTATTATTCTGTGTTATGTATTTATTTCGATTGTCATCGTGAAACAGGACAAAAAGTCTCGAACGCGAAGTCGACTCCAGCCTTGTGGTTTGTGCTAATTAGCAACGCGAAATTATGTATCTCTCTGAAATTACGTTGGATCATCAGACGAGGCCGAATTACATACACGACGCTAATACACACGACGCGATAATGTGTCGAATTTCGAATTCTCTTTTACTCTGAAAGGTGGCTCATTTCCCACGTAACGAACTGTATATGCATTCACAGAACGTTCATCGTTATTCCTCCCAGTTGAATTTGTAAATACGACTGCGCAGAGTTTGTCGGATAATTCGCCTGTGATCTAACATTTTGGATTCTATATACGTCGTGCTTCTTGTCCTCTTGATGCCGGCTTGAATATTAGAGGCGGGTGAAATTCAACATGATATATCTGGTCGACTGTCGTCGCTTGTATATGGGATTGTAACGCTGATACCACTGGGAATCAAAGAGAACGATGAGGGTACAATGGACACGGAAGCGTACACGGAAGTCTACATCTGATGGTAGCAAATAAGCGGACATAACTTACATCATTTTACGTGTTGAATCTTGTAAATTACGCCCTTATGTTTGTCGGCATCTATATATGAAATATATGGGAAATTCAACGGCAACTTTTCCTGACTGATTCTCACCATTATTCATTAATTTTCCCTTCTAAAATGTCATAGAGTGACAGTAGAAAATTCGTCCCAGCAATTTTCAGATTTTTTTCGAAAATCCGTGTGGCCGTATTAATTTAAACTTTTTCTTCGGTCACGAGGGCCATTATCGATTCGTTTAAGGGGGGAAATAGGGTTAGACGGTTCAAAAAATCGATTTTTTTTTAAATTTCATAAATTGTTAGTAAAACTATTCAAAAATATGTTCCCAAAATTTTCAATGAAAATTCCGACTCGTTCTATTGTTATAAGCCATTAAGGGAGGAAATAGGGTTAGGACAGCGTTTTCTCAATGATTTTCATGAATTTTTTTATAGTATAAAAAATGAATATAATTTATTGAAACTTTGAGAATATTTTATACATATATTTAAGTATATACTATAAAATTTTTTGAAAAATTTTTGAATTTCCTTGAAAAACACTGAAGATATTAGCGACCCCATATTGCTTGTTTTTCTTGGTACTATTTTTTCAAACGCGTTTTTCTGGAAACGACTTTTTTTGAACTTGCGCACACGCTAGTTTGAAAAGTTTTCAACCAATCGTTTTGAAAATTGGCAGTTACTTTCTTCATAGTATTGCGCTCTATATGAACCTAAAATCGGAATATTATCATTATTTAAAATAATTTTTTTTCTGCAAATAAAATTGTAAAAAATGGCAAAAAATCATGCTTTTTTGTTTTGACCCCTGTAAAAAATCCAATTTTCTATTTTTTTTATAGTATTTAGGTTCATATAGAAGAGAGACATATAATAAAAGAAAATTCCAACTTCGTTTGATTTCAGATGAAAATTGCGGCTTCCAGAATGTACGCAAAATGCTGAATCTGATTGTGACCTGCAATATGGGGTCGCTAATATCTTCGGTGTTTTTCAAGGAAATTCTTCAAAAATTTTATAGTATATACTTAAATATATGTACAAAATATTCTCAAAGTTTCAATAAATTATATTCATTTTTTATACTATAAAAAAATTCATGAAAATCATTGAGAAAACGCTGTCCTAACCCTATTTCCCCCCTTAAATGTACACAGGATCTTGAGAGATAAAAAAAAATGTGCAAATTTAAAACTTGCACGTTGCTTCCTCATAGAGGAACCTTTGTGAGCGAGATAGAACGATGAGGAAGCAATGTGCAAGTTACTAATTTCCATTTTTTTTATCAATTCAATTGAAATTGTTCCAAGGTACCACGCTGCAAAATTTTATGATTCTTTATTGTTATTCCGCAGAATTTACTAAAGTCAGACAAATTCACTGATTTTACAGAATATACCAAAGTTCGGACATTCAAAATTTAATATAATTCTAATCCCTTTGACATATTCATGTTAAATTCAATACCAATCATTCTTCAATGATACTTCATTAATGAAAAAAAATTAACCCATAATCTCAAACTTTTGGAAGTTAAATCAATCTCAAACATTTTGCGAAAAATTGAAAATTTTCTAACACCCGAACCCCTCAAGCCATTCTTGACGAATTCAATACCAAATATTATTCTCCACTAACCCTTTTATTTATAGAAAATTTGGACTCGATGACTGAAAACTTACAAACGTTAGTGCGATCACACACATTTTTCAACATTTTCAAAATGCCGTAAAATCTCTAATCTTCTAGCAATTCTGATAAAAAATGCAGCAAACAAAGGAGATTTGATATCCGAGATCCGTGCAAAGTTTCCACAAAATCGGTCAAGTTGTTCTCGAGATATAACAAGTTAAATTTTGAGATTTTATATACGCACACACACACCCAGGTATCCAGACTTTTTTTGTAAATCCACGTTTCAGCATATTCCGAACATATTGCGACATTCAAAATTTGAAAACATGTCAAGTAGCAAATACAAATAGAGATACATTTTTTTCAACATATGTTGGAATTATTCTTATCTTATTTATTGTGTATTAAAGAAATATTTTTATTTTTCAGAGATGGAGCCTGAGTTTAAAAAATGAATCTTTAAATTATAATATGATATTTTGATGGTATTTTCCTAGTGCGCGTGGAATGGCTCGTACATGTATGAGGGGAATCCCTCTGAGGCTGCAGGAGCTTACAGAAGCTGTAACAGGGATATATCAATGTTGCTCACTCGGATGCATATTTGGACCACCGCGCTGAATCGCCTCCGCTATATCCCTCTGTCCAATAAAACGTATTTATCATACCGGTCGTTGAAAGATAAAAGGACTTCTCCACACACAACAGGATCTTTCGACGTTAGCCCATCAATATACATATGACATTACACATCATTTGCCATGTCTAGTTTTTCAAGAAAACCTCCTTTTTTTTCGTCGACCGCCATGGAATAATTGATGGACAGACCGCCGCGAAAATCATATTTTTTGACTGCATGTAGAAAAAGATTTGGCCATATTTTAACGATTATCAAATACGATTATAATTGCTGACAGTGCTCATTAATCAAGAATGGAAATTATTTACTACTTATTATCTCTTTAAAATATTAATACTATTAACAAAAATGTAAAATAAATTGATGACAAGATAATTGTAAGGAGTAGAAAAAAAAGATAAGCGACCCTTACAGTAGTCGCATATGATGTGTAACATCTGACATCTCACCTTGGTAATAAGCAACACTAACATTATATCCCGAAAAAAATGATTCAGGTATTATTTGAAATGATTTTTCGTAACGGAGAATAATTCTTTTTAATGAAAATTGTATTTTATTTTATTAACGCTAGGAGTAATGCAATTTGTTATTGGAGACAGTTATTTTTGTTCAATTTGGAGGAGAGCACAGACATTTCATCGAAGTATTACATGCAGTCGCTGTTGATGTAGACGAAGTAGGAGAAAATGGCAACGATGGCAATCGTAAAGTTGCATGACTGACAACCAGATTTGGTATAAAGCAGTAGTTGGGTCGGCCGTTGATGTCTGTGAGAGAATTAAGTTGGCTGCACGTGCCCGAAAATTCCTGCTGCGCTAAGTCGAATTATGCGCATTTTTTTTGGGTCTACCTGTCCAGTTTTTCATTTTCCTCACGTTTTTTCTGCCGGTAATCTCGCATATATTCTGCTCTGGATTTGCCCATCTCTGCAACTCACGAAATCATTAGAATTAAATTAGAATTATAAATATTTAAGAAATTATTAATATCAAAGAAATTATCCGTGTAATTAATTAATTTGTTTTTTTTTATCAAAATAAAAAATATGAATTGAGCAGCGACAGAAATCAACCTTAAAATTTAAAAAAGCTAAATATTATATTATATTCATTATTACTCACTCGCATTTTTTATCCATGATCTGCACTGTTTTCAGACACATTATCAATAGTAAATACATTTATTAATATAGTTTACACATATAAATTAGTTTATATAACAGCACACTTTATACACAACACTGTATGTTAAGCGCACAGCTGATGCGTTCTCCTCTATTTCCCTTTCTCTTTCTAGTCACACACGTACACGCTGTGTGGCTGACAGTACCAACCTCTAGGAAAATGGATTGATACCATCTGACGGCCAACGCTACCACCGCGCGCGCTCATTGGTCAAACCAAATAGAGCGCGCTTCTCGCGCTTCCTGTTACACACTTCCGTCCCTTTTCACGAAATCAATGCCACAGAAACCGAGCGGAAAGATATGACACATAAAAAATAAACCGCGATTGCCGGTATACTCGGAACCTTCAAGTTTCAATTTTTATTCTATCTCCTTAATTTGGATTTGTCGCAAAATTATTTTCAGGTTTTGATGTCCTCCAAAGAGGACATCGTTATATATTAATCTTGAGGCCTCGAGATGAACAAAATGTATGCACCGACACGTTACATTTGAGTATAACTGGTGGTTATGGATTTCTGTCCAAACACAAAATGTCCGTCGTAAAATCTCTACTTGATCGAACAAATAACTATTGTAGAAGGACGAGATTACCGAGAACTAGAACGCGATAAGCCACGCTCAACCTCTGCAATCTCATTCTCGGATTGTGGCATTTTCCTCATAGCATGAATTTTCCGCGGTATATGCACTGTACATACAATAATTATGTACGTCAATAGTAATAAAAAATTAACTTTATAAGTTGTGTCTTATTTTATCACCATACTATAAAGGTTTCGTTATTCTTCTCATTTTCCTTTTTATTGCATTCGATGATTTATAACATCTCTAGGTTGGTTAAAATATAAGTGTTGAAAGAAAAGAATAAACAAGGAGAAAATCAAAAAGACAATTTTATGAATAATTTATATCAATATATGAATTGCGATAGCGGTAATCTTGATTGAATTTTCGGAACGATGATCGTTTCGAAGACTATACATTGCTGCAGGTAGATAACATATATAGATTTAAGGTAGTAGTCTGGTAGCTTAAGCCGATTTTCATGTCTTTTTTGGAGGGCGTTTTTTTTGTAGGAAAATAAAAATGAATCGTTTTGGATATTTAGGACGTTTTTATTTACATATTAAAGATAAAAAAAAAAATTTGTTTGAAAAAATTTGATCGTTTATTGTTATTATTATTATTGATCGAAGTTGGCACCTCGAAGTTGGCAGCCCGGGTCCTAACTTTTTTTCTATCGAACCGATTGCTTTCAAATTTTAACAGGCTACTCTACACACTTATAGTTCTCGTCGGAACCACCGAGAAATTTTTTCACCCGTAACTTTTTATTTTATAACCCCTTCTTTGCTAAAGTCCTTTTATTTTATCAAAGAAGGAGTTGTAAAATAAAAAGTTAGGGGTGAAAAAATTTCTCAGTGGTTCCGACGAGAACTATAAGTGTGTAGCGTAGCCTGTTAAAATTTAAAAGCAATCGGTTCGATAGAAAAAAAGTTAGGACCCGGGCTGCCAAATTCGAGGTGCCAATTTCGATCAATAATAATAATAATAATATTAAACTATTAAATTTTTTCGAAAATTTTTTTTTTTGTATCTTTAATATGTAAATAAAAACATCCTAAATATCCAAAACGATTCATTTTTATTTTCCTACAAAAAAACGCCCTCCAAAAATGACATGAAAATCGGCTTAAGTTACCAGACTACTACCTTAAGGAAAATCTACAATGCATGTAGATTTAATGTGATACACTATTGAAATGGCAGTGACAATAAATACCATACCATCTTCCATACTTTCCATGAGTCGATTTCCATTGGAATTTTCACTGGACGACATTGACCAATGGTGAAAAAAATTCCATACGAACATTTCCTTTCATAATCCATTGGCTTTGCCATTCAGTTTCTATGGAAAAAAATTACCATTCAAGCTTGCCATTGTCTTTCCATTCGGTTTATATGGGAAGAAAATTGCCATTTGAGCTTGCCATTGATCTGCCATTCAGTTTGCTATCATCAAAATGTTTCCCTTGAGTTTCCCGTATAATTCGCATTGAAAGTGTATGGTAACCGGCCATTTCGATTGACTGCCATTGGGTACTCAATGGTACGAGGTGTGTTCAAAAAGTATCGCGAATTTTGAATTTCCGCGGGCTACGTATATTCGATTTTCGATTTTTTTGTGGCGTTAGGTTGGTACTCATGTCCCTCACTTATGCTGAAAAAATCGGCCATTTTGAATGTTTAGTTAATTGTTGACAGCTGTTTTGGTTAGACGTGTTTTGGCTTGTCTTTGATTTTTGCCTATTCCAAAAAAGCAGCTTCCATTGCGATGATTGAGCTTTGGTTTCCACGTCATAACCATAAACCAATGATTCGTCACCAGTTATGACCCTCTGGAGCAAATTTGGGTCGTCGTGGATCGAGTCCAACAGCTCCTTAGCAATGTTAACGCGATACTGTTTTTGTTCGAAATTGAGCAATTTTGGCACGAATTTCGCGGCGACCCGTCTCATGCCAAAATCATTGGTAAAAATCGAATAGCACGAGCCAATCCATATGTTTAGTTCCTCAGCAACTTCTCTAACGGTGATTCGACGATTGGCCAATATTAATTTCTTCACTCCATCAATGTTTTCGTCTGTTGTTGATGTGCTCGGGCGTCCGGAACGCATTTCGTTGTTCGCATCTTCTCGGCCCTCTGAGAACATTTTGTACCACCGATAAACGTTGCTTTGCTCCAAGGTAGCTTCACCATATGCCACAGTCAACATTCGGAATGCGTCCGCGCAGTTAATTTTGTTTTTCGCACAAACTTTGATTCAGATTCTTCGATCCATTTTTTGGAATAGGCAAAAATCGAAGAAAAGCCAAAACACGTCTAACCAAAATAGCTGTCAACAATTAACTAAACATTCAAAATGGCCGATTTTTTCAGCATAAGTGAGGGACACGAGTACCAACCTAACGCCATAAAAAAATCGAAAACGAATATACGTAGCCCGCGGAAATTCAAAATTCGCGATACTTTTTGAACAGACCTCGTACATGTTGCTTAGGGTATGCACCCCGAAATGTACTTCGTATGATATTTATACAAATTTAAAGTTGACTGCTACAAAATACACCACGTCGTCTACATTAATTCATTGCTCCCGTTTTTTTTTCTGTTTTCTCTTTTGCGCTCTTTCCTCTGTTATTTTTTCATTGTTCAACTCTTGTAATAACATCTCTACTCTTATCCTTCATATCGCTAATATTCAAATTCCAGCGATAATCTGTATAACTTTCATTGTCACATTCTTTATTTACCTCAAACAATCTGTTTCACTGACTATACAGATATTATTTGTGTACTGCAAAAATTAATTCGAAACTATGTATGTGATGATCAAATACGAAGAGCTATGATAATCACCGAAAATCGCCGTTATTCCGGTTCGACGATTTTCGTCGATTCTCGGTCTCACACTCTTCAGTAATTCACTCACGAGGACTCTTCATCGATCCAGCGTAGTACTTATCATCGTTCTTTATCACCAGCTTTTAAAAAACACATTCATAAAAAATACCCTTATATTTATGTTTATATGTGTGCTGCGTGTATTTGACAGGCTTCCAAATTTTAAACGGCCATATCTCGAGAATAACATCAGCAATCATCGTGCGTCAATTTAGCACACAGGTAGAGCAGCCAATTCCTTTTGATTGCTGCACTTTTTCATTGAAAGTACTGGAGGGTTTCACATTCAACGGATTTTCGAATTTTCCAAAATATTTCTCTGATCGCCGTAACTTTCGTAAGTTATTAGTTATCGAGCCAAAACTTTCTACAAAAATGGGACCGGGGTCGAAGGATATTTGGTAGTGAATTTAGCGAAAATCGATAAAGCCGTTCAGATTTTATGAAAATAAACATTTCTCGAAAAAATTTCCGTCAATGATTTAAACGCGAATAAATTTCGAGACAGCCGTGTGCAATTTTTTTCAACCTATAAACTGACGATACAGTATGTTTGATATTGAATTTTGTGAGAATTGACAAAACGATTAAGATTTCATCAAATTTTGCATTTTTCCAAAAAATATTATTCCGACCATCAAACTCAAGCAAAACACAGTATCGAATGTACTAAAGAGAACAGAAAAAAGGTGAAAATTGAAACTTGTACAAAGCCTGTCCCTTGTGCTCGAATATTTAAATTGTTTCCTCTGTGAGGCTAAAATGCACAAAGTCCCACGTACAGACACAGGGAGTTTTGTAAATATTGAAAAAGGAGGAGGAAGCGATGTGGAAGTTTCAATTTCCACTTTTTTTTCTAATTTAATTTCATTCTTTGTTCTCTTTTCATTCCAGTTTGTTTTCGTCTGACAGAATTATAGCCGTTCTCGCAGGAATAATGAAAATAAAAATGATGGAAAAATTATATTGAGGCAGCGTTTGAACGATACTCCTATCATCGCCATGAACACACACACACCCACACAGACGTGCGCACACTCGGACATTATTTTATTTGCATCAGTGTCGGTAGATATTTCCAACCAGGGCGAATAATGTCGATTAATTCTCTCTCCAAAATTCAACTACACACTGTACCCAAGTATAGGGTACAGTGTGGGCGTGCGTTGTATGGCCTCGGTATCATAATGGAATTTGAGAAAAAAATTTGATGAAAATAAAAAATATAGTGATTGCCTTGCCTGCACTGGAGGCAGGGAGGTAAAAAATTGTGAAGTAGTTATTTCATATTTGTTCGATGGAAATTGAGACAAGCATTGAAAAAAAGAAAAAACCCTACTGCACCTCCTGTATAGGAGGGAAAAAATATATGAATCAATTTTTTTAAGGGGTTATACGCAGTCAGAAGACCGAAAAAAGGTGATTTTTCAAGAATTTTTCCTGGAAAGACATTTTATTTGTAAAAATAATGATTTTTAATGCTGCTATAGCCGATCTCCGGGAGCTCCTCTCAAAAAAGGCGTCTTGCGGTGAGCGGGATACCTGTGGATTGGATCATCGAAAATGAAAAAACAAAAAAGATTTCGTTAGTATAAGGTATTATCTAGCATTTAATCGAAGGAATAAGCAAAATATTGATTTTTAACAGAATGGCGGCATCGCAAAAAAAAATTTCGATTTTTGATAAAAATGTTGGCCTTAAATTGTTTGTAAAATGGAAAATATTTATCGGCGACAAAAAAATTTCGATTAATCACTAAAAAATATATTTATAAAGCTTGTGTAAAAATTTGAGACTGAACGGTTTAGCCGTTTCCGAGGAATCTTGCTCACCGACTTTAAAAACACAGTTTTGAGAAAAACGCATTCATACTTTCAAAATCATTTTAGAAATATGCGTGTAACTTCGAAAATATTTATCGGATTGACATGAAATTTCCTATGTAGAGACTTAAATATATGTACATAACGATAATGAGATAAAATAATTTTTTTTTTTTTTAAATCCTGACTGCGCATTAACCTATGAATTAGCCTTTTCTATTCTGAGATTATTCATATCCTCAAAATCAGATGCGAGTCATTATGGCCTCTTTAAGGGAGGGTTAGACAGTTCAAAAAATCGATTTTTTTTAAATTTCATAAATTGTTAGTAAAACTATTGAAAAATATGTTCTCAAAATAAAAAATGAAAATTCCGACTCGTTCTATTGTTATAAGCGATTAAGGGGGGAAATAGGGTTAGGACAGCGTTTTCTCATTGATTTTCATGCATTTTTTTATAGTATAAAAAATGAATACAATTTATTGAAACTTTGAGACTATTTTATACATATATTTAAGTATATACTATAAAATTTGTATACATATATTTAAGTATATACTATAAAATATTAGCGACCCTATATTGCTTGTTTTTCTTGGTACTATTTTTTCAAACGCGTATTTCTGAAAACGACTTTTTTTGAACTTGCGTTCACGCTAGTTTGAAAAGTGTTCAACCAATCGTTTTCAAAATTGGCAGTTACTTTCTTCATAGTATTGCGCTTTATATGAACCTTAAATCGGAATATTATCAATATTTCAAATAATTTTTTTTTTACAATTAAAGTTGTAAAAAATGGCAAAAAATCATGCTTTTTTGTTTTGACCCCTGTAAAAAATTCAATTTTCTATTTTTTTTGATAGCATTTAGGTTCATATAGAAGAGAGACATACGTACAATAAAAGTAAATTCCGACCTCGTTTGATTTCAGATGAAAATTGCGGCTTCCAGAATGTACGCAAAATACTGAGTCTGTGACCTGCAATATGGGGTCGCTAATATTTTATAGTATATACTTAAGGTAGTAGTCTGGTAACTTAAGCCGATTTTTATGTCTTTTTTGGAGGGCGTTTTTTTGCAGGAAAATGAAAATGAATCGTTTTGGATATTTAGGATGTTTTTATTTACATATTAAAGATACAAAAAAAAAAAATTTTTTTAAATTTAATAGTTCATTATTATTATTATTATTGATCGAAGTTGGCACCTCGAAGAAAAAGCGCGTGGGTAGCCCCGGTGATTTTGGCTCTTCATGTTATCTGAAATCAAAAATTCTTGATAATTCTCAATCTATAGACATGTCATTCTGGTCAGAACTACTGAAGTTAAATTTCATGGATAAATAACAAAATGGCGGACTTTGGAAAAAAAAACCTTTTTCCAAAGTCCGCTATTTTGTTACTTATCCATGAAATTTAACTTCAGTAGTTCCGACCAGAATGACATGTCTATATAAACATCCTAAATAAAAACATCCTAAATATCCAAAACGATTCATTTTTATTTTCCTACAAAAAAACGCCCTCCAAAAAAGACATGAAAATCGGCTTAAGTTACCAGACTACTACCTTAAATATATGTATACAAATTTTATAGTATATACTTAAATATATGTATTATAAAATATTCTCAAAGTTTCAATAAATTATATTAATTTTTTATACTATAAAAAAATTCATGAAAATCATTGAGAAAACGCTGTCCTAACCCTATTTCCCCCCTTAAGGCCTTACATACGTCCAGCGGTACCGAAAACGTACCAAAAGAAAAACTGTTTTTAGGAGGGATAGAAATAGAAATTGATAAAAAAATTCTTACACATTGTTTATTACTGTGTTAAGTTTGTAAAAAAATTTATTTCAATTTTTTTTTTCAAAAATTACAACATGAAAAATCACATTTTTTGAAGCACTGTAAAAAAAAAGTTGCTCCACGGTCGGCAGTATTTCTTCCTCAAATGTTGACGGATCTGCAAAATGTAAAGAAATTCTTGTAAAATAAGGTAGTAGTTATAGTCTGTCGAGCCGGATTTTTGAAATTCGAAAAATTAAACAATTTACGGTAATTAAAAAAAAAATGTTAAGTTTGTGTCAAAAAAGTGACACTTTAATTGTTTTTATAAAATTTTCTAATTATAATTTTACAAATCCGGCTCGACAGACTATAGAAAAAACAATTCCGAATATTTAAAAAAAAAAATTATGAAAAAATATTAAAAACCGTGCGAGTTATCATGCCGACCGTGGCAGAAAAAGTAGTTTTGAGAAAAACGCGTTTAAAGTTTCAAGCGCGTTTCGCTCGAAGTCGCGCGCGGCTGGAGCAAGAACTTTATGAATTTTTTAAATTCATTTAGTTAACTTACGTCTAATCTCCCATTCCAGCTTCATATTGTACGCCTTCCTTGTCAGTAAAAAATTGTTGTTGTTTATTTTTTTCTAATCGACGAATTGTTCTGGCCTCCAACTCAGGTAGGCGCGCGTCAGACCTTTGTCCTTTCGTCGGGCAGTCACATTATCTACAATAACTTTTGAACTATGGGGAATTTTTACAATCAGCTTACACAGAAATACGCCTAAGACTATAAGGAATAATAATCTGTAAACAAAAAAAAATCGATTTTTTGAAAATTCTCGACGTATGTAAGGCCTTAACTGCATGCACCTCTTAACTTCTAAACAATTTGGCTACATTAAGAAGTCTTTATTTAAAATAAACCAAATTAACTTAACAGCTCGAGATTGTGCCAATTGAAAAAAAAAAATTGAACCAAAGTTTTTTTAACACGCCTCATTGTTATGTACAGTTTTTAATTCTTCTCGAGTCTTTATGACGAGAGACAAAAACATCGATGAATATCTGCCTTGATCCATTCTCATTTCCCGTGCTCCGACAGGCTTCACTAGTGGATAAAGCCGCTGTCCCAGCGAAACGCTTCGTTCTCATGCAACATAATAATAAATAAAAAAAACCTCCCTTCAGAACCTCATAATTATGATCGTCATTCCTTACTATGAGTGCGACGACGCACGATGACGCGAACATACAGCCAATTAGACACTTGAGAATGTACGCCACGACACGATACATGGAAGTTTCGTAGTGGAGTATACAAAATCGTTAATCACATAATCCTGAGAATCACCGTGGATGTGCGCAAAGATCTCGTCCCTCTCACTTTGTCTCCGTCATTTTCATCGTGACGAACTTTGCTCCCATCAGTCTGGCGAGCAGAGCGTACCGCACACCAAGCAATAAATATTCATGATCAGCACTCACCACTATGTCCATTGAATTATACATTATTTATGATGGCATTAATTGACGTCCAGCTTTTCTTCTCGTTTGTAACGTACAATATCGTCCTGTATAGATTTACAGGACAGGGTCGTTGGAGTTATGATAATGATCGATAATTAACGTATGAAGCTGTCGGTTGCATCAATAACAATGTCGTCGGGACTGGCAGGTGGACAAAATCATTTACTTATAATCGAACTGAAATTTCCACCATCGCTCTATAAACCCTGTACATATATATAACGGCACCAATGGCTATTAAAACGCTTCGCGCTAATTGAAATTTAATGTTATAATCAATTTTCTGACTATTGTTCGCAGTTTCGAACGAACCCACAATCAATTAAGCTGTACACGATACACTTGATCCCTGGGATCAATCAATTTCATATAATATTAATTGTGGAATTTTATTAGTTTTACTTCATGGCTATCGATCCCTGCCGGAAAATCTCCGACAAAATATGTCCGAGGGACTAATGATAGAACCACAAGAGATTTCATTGTAGCTAGAGTTAGAAATATAAACAAAAATACACTGTAAACTAATACATCATTTACGGAATGATGTTAATTAACAATTTTTTATCAGAAGTGGTAAATAAATAGAAAGAGTATTAATAACCTTTGTACGTGGATTCGTTTGTTGTGGGGATAAATTGTTGCATGCGTGTTGTGTTGCGTTTATCATAGTAATCGTTTAATAAGGGGGGAAATAGGGTTAGACGGTTCAAAAAATCGATTGTTTTTACTTTTCATAAATTGTTAGTAAAACTATTGAAAAATATGTTCCCAAAATTTTAAATGAAAATTCCGACTCGTTCCATTGTTATAAGCCATTAAAGTGATTAGCTCTCCTTCAGGCCCCGAGCGCGCCACGTGTATAACCGAGCGGTCACTATTTTTTCAAACGCGTTTTTCTGAAAACGACTTTGGTAAATATGGAGCAAAAGGGACCCACTTCCGATGACCTTGTCCTTCATATATGATGTCAAGGGAGCCTTCCCGAGCAACTTTTTCCTCTGGCAAAATTGGGGGCCATTATTTATTAAAAGGTTATTAACAAATAATGTTGATAATTCAGATAGCTATTTTCCTTATATGTCAGTCCCAATCATCTTGTCCTTCACATACGTTGTCAAGAATAACCCCCTGAGTAAGATGAAAAGTTTAATCCGTCGCTCATTGTTTGTTAAAAAGTTATTAACGATAGAAGTTTCATAAATCGAACATGAAGTACTTTTGCTAGTGTATAGCGAACAGTACACGTATGAGCGGGGGAGCTGCAGCCCCTGCATCCCTCCCACACACCATCCCAAAAACAAACCAAAAACAACCCAAACAAACAAACCCATACAACCCAAACAACATAAACAAAGAAAAAACCCTCCACCCCCACACACGACCCACCCCTCCCGCCACATGCCCCCTCACCTTCTCACCCCTATTCACTCATATGTATTTGTGTTAGTATGATGAGTACGTATCAGCAAGGGGTATATGTGTTATTTACTATATTTACTGGTTGTTTGGGTTGTTTTTGGGTTGTTTTTGGGCCGGTGTGTGGCGGGGTACAGGGGGGGCGCGGCCTCCCCCGCTGATACGTGTACTGTTTGCCATACACCAGTAAAAGTATTTCATGTTCGATTAATGAAACTTCTTTTGTTAATAAGTTTTTAACGAACAATGAGCGATGGATAAACCTTTTTGTAAATTACTCAGGAGCGGTATTCTTAATAAGCATGTGAAGGACAAGATGATTTGGACTGACTGGTATAAGGAAAATAACTATACTAATAATTAACTTTATTTGTTTATAAATTTATAATAAATAACAACCCCCAATTTTGTCAGAGGAAAAAGTTGTGTCCCCTTTGCTCCATATTTACCGTTACTTCCTCCATAGTATTGTGCTCTATATGAACCTAAAATCGGAATATTATCATTATTTAAAATAATTTTTTTTTTGCAAATAAAGTTGTAAAAAACGGCAAAAAATCATGCTTTTTTGTTTTGACCCCTGTAGAAAATTCAATTTTCTATTTTTTTGATAGCATTTAGGTTCATATAGAAGAGAGACATATAATAAACGTAAATTCCAACCTCGTTTGATTTCCTGCAATATGGGGTCGCTAATATCCCCGGTGTTTTTCAAGAAAATTCTTCAAAAATTGTATAGTATATACTTAAATATATGTATAAAATATTCTCCAAGTTTCAATAAATTATATTCATTTTTTATACTATAAAAAAATTCATGAAAATCATTGAGAAAACGCTGTTCTAACCCTATTTCCCCCCTTAAGCTCGCTACGATTAAACAGTTTGATGAAAAATATCATGGTTCTATCGCGATGTACATTTTATATCGACGCTACTGCACCAAATGTTGGACAACCAATGGGGGTACGGCGGAATGATTGCGGGTATACCTTTAGTAATTCCGTGATCCACTTCCTTACGAAACAAAAGAGAATAAAATGGATCGATGTGCGAGGCTACGAGGCGCGATTAGCAAATTTTAGTCATGACCACTAATCCTCAATCCCAACCCTCTTTTTTTTCTCAGGAAAATAAAGCTTTCTCTCTGCGGTAGCAACACAATATATATTTTAGAAAAAAAACTCCATATTTTATTAACTATTCATTTAACTATACTTAACTGTCATTTTAATTGTTATTTCGCCAGCACATTTCGTTTTTTTTCAATGGCAAATTATCTTCTGGCGAAAAGTGTGCTTGTAACGCGAAAAATGTGTTCGGTGATTTGCGAAAATAAAATGGAAAGTAAAGTATGTTGTATCTTGGGGGTGGTATTCAGGATTAGTAGTCTTGAAATTTGCTTATCGCGTCTCCTAACCTCGCACGTCGATCGATTTTCTTCTCTTTCGCTTGGTGAGGAAGTGGATCATGAACATACTAGAGGCATACAATATTTTGAACACATATTTTGATTGCATTCCATTGTATTCAAAATGTTTCAACAAATTGTAAAATCATGTGTCGAAAAAACGGCCAAATGGATACGTGTGTGCTTTTACTGCGAATTGATTTCAGCTTTGGATTTTGGAAATTGGAAATTTACTTTTTTTTGGGTATTATAAGATTTGAAAAATTTTCAAAAACGCGCGTTAAGGGCATAACTCCGGTACTTTTTCAGCTAGGTGGCTAAAAGTTTCTACATAAATAGACTATCACCATAGATGGTTCGCTATTAATTTCGAAGAACATCGATCAAGGCATTTTTAAATTATAGAATTTTGAATATTTCGAAAAATCGATATATATACGTATTAAGGCCTTACATACGTCGAGAATTTTCAAAAAATTGATTTTTTTTTGTTTACAGATTATTATTCCTTATAGTCTTAGGCGTATTTCTGTGTAAGCTGATTGTAAAAATTCCCCATAGTTCAAAAGTTATTGTAGATAATGTGACTGCCTGATAATGTGAAAAACGCTCGAATCAACGCTACCAAAGCAACAAAAGAGGCCAGAACAATTCGTCGATTAGAAAAAAATAAACAACAACAATTTTTTACTGACAAGGAAGGCGTACAATATGAAGCTGGAATGGGAGATTAGACGTAAGTTAACTAAATAAATTAAAAAAATTCATAAAGTTCTTGCTCCAGCCGCGCGCGACTTCGAGCGAAACGCGCTTGAAACTTTAAACGCGTTTTTCTCAAAACTACTTTTTCTGACACGGTCGGCATGATAACTCGTATGGTTTTTAATATTTTTTCATGATTTTTTTTTTTAATATTCGGAATTGTTTTTTCTATAGTCTGTCGAGCCGGATTTTTAAAATTACAATTAGAAAATTTTATAAAAACAATTAAAGTGTGACTTTTTTGACACAAACTTAACATTTTTTTTTTAATTACCGTAAATTGTTTAATTTTTCGAATTTCAAAAATCCGGCTCGACAGACTATAACTACTACCTTATTTTACAAGAATTTCTTTACATTTTGCAGATCCGTCAACATTTGAGGAAGAAATACTGCCGACCGTGGAGCAACTTTTTTTTTACAGTGCTTCAAAAAATGTGATTTGACATGTTGTAATTTAAAAAAAAAAAATTGAAATAAATTTTTTTACAAACTTAACACAGTAATAAACAATGTGTAAGAATTTTTTTATCAATTTCAATTTCTATTCTTCCTAAAAACAGTTTTTCTTTTGGTACGTTTTCGGTACCGCTGGACGTATGTAAGTCCTTAAGGTGGTAGTTTGGTAACTTAAGCCGATTTTCATGTCTTTTTTGGAGGGCGTTTTTTGTAGGAAAATAAAAATGAATCGTTTTGGATATTTAGGATGTTTTTATTTACATATTGAAGATACAAAAAAAAATTGTTTGAAAAAAATGTAATAGTTTATTATTATTATTATTATTGATCGAAGTTGGCACCTCGAAGTTGGCAGTCCGGGTCCTAACTATTTTTCTACCGAACCGATTGCTTTCAAATTTTAACAGGCTACTCTATACACTTATAGTTCTCGTCGGAACCACCGAGACATTTTTTCACCCCTAACTTTTTATTTTACAAACCCTTCTTTGCTAAAATGAAAGGACTTTAGCAAAGAAGGGGTTGTAAAATAAAAAGTTGGGGGTTAAAAAATTTCTCGGAGGTTCCGGCGAGAACTATAAGTGTGTAGAGTAGCCTGTTAAAATTTGAAAGCAATCGGATCGGTAGACAAAAAGTTAGAACCCGGGCTGCCAACTTCGAGGTGCCAACTTCGATCAATATTAATAATAATCATAAACTATTAAATTTTTTCAAACATTTTTTTTTTTGTATCTTTAATATGTAAATAAAAATATCCTAAATATTCAAAACGATTCATTTTTATTTTCCTACAAAAAAACGCCCTTCAAAAAAGACATGAAAATCAGCTTAAGTTACCAGACTACTACCTGAAGATTCTGGTCTCGTATAATTTGTGGGACTATCGAGTAAAAACTACTCACATCGAGTGAGTACCATTGAAGGATCAAGATTCCGTATCAAAATTGGACAAAATTCATCAAGACGTTCATGAAATTTTCAATTTCTCGAAAAATCAATGTAGATGCTTGTTGTGACTCCGTATTGAATGTAAAGAAAACAAAATCGCTTGAGGCATTTAACTTTTGTGAAAATTTTAATTATTCGAAAAATCGAAACAGATGTTTGCTGAGACTCTACCTCGTGCAATTTGTAGACTTCGCGGTAGAATACTGTATATAAATATCGTTTGTCGTTGACGGATGATTGGGTTGAATTTCACGAGAATCGATGAAACGGTTGCGATTTTATAAAATTCCAAATTATTCAAAAAATTTGTGATTTACAGTATGGATGTAGGGAAAAGAGCTGCAAGTTAAAACTTACCGGTTGTTTCCTCGAAATTTTACACAATACTCGAAGCTTCCTTTATGACGAAGGATACATTGGGGAAAAATATAGTTCCTCGGAGAGAGGGCTTTGAGAATTGTGTGACATTTTGAGGAAGCAACTTGCAACTTTTTTTTTCCATAGAAACATTCGATTGAATCAAGCCTTTTTTGCTAGTTAGCGTGCATCAAATTTCATACATCGAAATGCCAATTCATTTTCCAACACAAAGACTACAATCGCTGGTGCCACAATGTCGTATCGAAATTCCTGTGAAAATGTCATGATATTTGCCGGGGAAACCGGATGAATTGCGATATTCCTGGTGAACTATATATCGAGAACTTTAGATGGAATCGATGGCGCGCGTGGTGCACGGACATGTGTAGTTTAACCGCGAGGTTCCAGGTTTGTGTAATATAATACCTGTTGCTGATTCTCCCGTTGGGTGGTCAGCCGTGCCTCGACGCACTGTCGGGTTTCCAGGAAAGCTTGCCTCTGAGCCAACTCTCGGGGATGATGGGTCAGTGCACCAGCGACATTCGTTCCACCGACTACGACAATTGAGCTCAGCAACTGGAACACGAACGAGCGAGAAAAAAATGTTACGGCAAAAATGCGTTTCAATAGAAAAAAATCGTGTCAACAACGAGACGGGTTGCTTGTCGAGCACATCGTGCTGGTAGCTTTTTGTGTATTGGTGAAAAAAAAAATTTCGGACATGGCACAAAATAATGTATGAATATGTGAGGAGGTATTGCAAAAATACTCATATATTTGTACGTTAAGTGGGGAAGAGCGTGGACAAAACCAACTTTTTGCGTTTCTATAAAAATTTCAATATCCTATCGAGCAATTTATCGGAATCTGCGCATGAATTTCGTCAACGACAATCTTTTGTCGCTCATTTTTGCATGGGACAAGATTTGCATGGAAAAATGTTTTTTTTTCCAAAGTCCGCCATTTTGTTATTTATCCATGAAATTTAACTTCAGTAGTTCCGACCAGAATGACATGTCTATAGATTAAGAATTATTAAGAATTTTTTATTTCAGATAACATCAAGAGCCAAAATCACCGGGGCCACCCACGCGCTTTTTTTTCGAGGTGCTAACGTCGATCAATAATAATAATAATAATAAACTCTAAAATTTTCTCAAAAAATTTTTTTTTTGTATCTTTAATATGTAAATAAAAACATCCTAAATATCCAAAACGATTCATTTTTATTTTCCTACAAAAAAACGCCCTCCGAAAAAGATATTAAAATCGGCTTAAGTTACCAGACTACTACCTTAAAGTGAGTAGCTCTCCTTCAGGCCCCGAGCGCGCCACGTGTTTCAAACGCGTTTTTCTGAAAACTTTTTTTGAACTTGCGTACACGCTATTTCGAAAAGTTTTCAACTAATCGTTTTGAAAATTGGCAGTTACTTTCTTCATAGTATTGCGCTCTATATGAACCTAAAATCGGAATATTATCATTATTAAAAATAATTTTTTTTTTGCAAATAAAGTTGAAAAAAATGGCAAAAAATCATGCTTTTTTGTTTTGACTCCTGTAAAAAATTCAATTTTCTATTTTTTTGATACCATTTAGGTTCATATAGAAGAGGGACATATAATAAAAGTAAATTCCAACCTAGTTTGATTTCAGATGAAAATTGCGGCTTCCAGAATGTACGCAAAGTGCTGAGTCTTTTTTATTTTATAGTATCCTTTCAAAGACATGGCACTCGATTCTCGAAACTCTCGAAATGCGAGATAAATATATCGAATTTTGAAGCCAGTTTATCGTCAATCTGATTGGTTGTCGTAAAGCACCCGTAATTCAAACACGATTTAGTTCACTACGAAACAACATCTATGGTATACAAAGATTTAATAAGATTAAACATTCAATAGATCATTGACTCTCGCCCAATGCAATTCTCAAAATTTAAAAACCTTATATAATAAAGAAATGCGAGATGAATATATCGAATTATGAAGCCCGTTTATCGTCAATCTGATTGGTTGTCGTAAAGCGCGCGTAATTCAAACACGATTTCGTTCACCATGAAACAACATCTATAGTATACAAAGATTGAATAACATCAAAGATTCAATAGATTGTTGACTCTCGCCCAATGCAATTCTCATAATTTAAAAACCTTATAATAAATTATGTACTATTTAACGAAATGACAACCGATCGAGACGAAATAATCTTAGCGAATGCAGTATGATGACAAAATCCGTTGTGCCGTTTGGGAAAAAGTATCTATAAGAATTTGCAGTTGATTCTTAATCTAAAGGACAAGTTCGAAATATGAAACATTCAAGCGCGAGCGAAGTGAGCTCGTTGTTGCTAGTATACTTAAATTTTATAGGATATAGTATATAGTATATACCAATTTTATAGTATATACTTAAATATATCTATAAAATATTCTCAAAGTTTCAATAAATTATATTCATTTTTTATACTATAAAAAAATTCATGAAAATCATTGAGAAAACGCTGTCCTAACCCTATTTCCCCCCTTAATGGCCTATAACAATAGAACGAGTCGAAATTTTCATTTAAAATTTTGGGAACATATTTTTCAATAGTTTTACTAACAATTTATGAAATAAAAAAAAATCGATTTTTTGAACCGTCTAACCCTATTCCCCCCCTTAAAAAAGCGACAGTTGAAAGTTCGGCGGTACTCGCTGAATTACGCTCAGTAGCCGGCTACTAACCGGTTGGAAGTTTTTCTAAGTTTCCGATGATAATATAACACAAATTCCGTAAGATGTAGCCGCCTGTGACAGTCAGGTTTTCCGCAATATCCCTGTGCCGTCGCGCATATTCGATCCAAAATAGTGCATTAGGAAAGAGTGGCTGCGGACAAAACTCTTGGGGCGGGATTACTCAAGGAATCGGATGGAGGTGGAAACAAAAGGGAAACGAAACGTAATAACCGGAAAAAGCCTACGATGGACAAATTAATAATAAAAAAGTAATTATAATCAAAATCATCGGGACATGCCTCCGGGTTCTTCAAAAGCACTCTGACAATGAGAAATTGTACTAGTCATGTTAGCAAATTAATTTGTCAAGCATTTGAAACGGAAAATGTTTTTTTGTAATCCGAATTCTTGAACTAATTTGTATTTACACCATAACCGATAGAATTCCTATTTAGATAAATACGAGGTCCGTTCAAAAAGTATCGCGAATTTTGAATTTCCGCGGGCTACGTATATTCGATTTTCAATTTTTTTTGTGGCGTTAGTTTGGTACTCGTGTCCCTCACTTATGCTAAAAAATCGGCCATTTTGAATGTTTAGTTGATTGTGGACAGCTGTTTTGGTTAGACGTGTTTTGGCTTGTCTTCGATTTTTGCCTATTCCAAAAAAGCAACTTTCATTGCGATGATTGGGCTTTGGTTTCCACATCATAACCATAAACCCATGATTCGTCACCAGTTATGACCCTCTGGAGCAAATTTGGGTCGTCGCGGACCGAGTCCAACAGCTCCTTAGCAATGTTAACGCGACACTGTTTTTGTTCGAAATTGAGCAATTTTGGCACGAACTTCGCGGCGACCCGTCTCATGACCAAGTCATTGGTAAAAATCGAATAGTACGAGCTAATCGATATGTTTAGTTCCTCAGCAACTTCTCTAACGGTGATTCGACGATTGTCTAACATTATTTTCTTCACTTCATCAATGTTTTTGTCTGTTGTTGATGTGCTTGGGCGTCCGGAACGCATTTCGTTGTTCGCATCTTCTCGGCCCTCTGAGAACATTTTGTACCACCGATAAACGTTGCTTTGGTCCAAGGTAGCTTCACCATATGCCACAGTCAACATTCGGAATGCGTCCGCGAACTTAATTTTGTTTTTCACACAAAATTTCATACAGATTCTTTGAACCATTTTTTGGAATAGGCAAAAATCGAAGACAAGCTAAAACACGTCTAACCAAAACACCTGTCAACAATTAACTAAACATTCAAAATGGCCGATTTTTTCAGCATAAGTGAGAGACATGAGTACCAACCTAACGCCACAAAAAAATCGAAAATCGAATATACGTAGCCCGCGGAAATTCAAAATTCGCAATACTTTTTGAACAGACCTTGTACATTTTCGCGACATTCAATTACTAATAAAACTAAATGTACTTGGCAATATCCACTTTGCCATTTTTATTTATTTTCTAACTTTTTGTAAAGGTACATGAATCGACGTATATAAATGTACTTGTCTCAAGTTTTTTTAGGGGGATAGAACAATACCGCACTGTATCATAGGACAATCGAACAATTTTTTTCCTGATCGATAAACTCGGTCTCTTTGTTCTTCTGACAGTAAACATGACGTTCGTTCTGCGGGACGATGAGCTCGATGTCGTTCTGAGGGCGCCCTCTTGTCATGGAATTCACAATTGAAAATGACAAGAGGGCTGTCGAGCGCGAAAAAGTTCTTACAGTACCCACGCGACTCTGTGACGGTTCCTCCTTTCTCTCTTTTATTGCGCTAGCATGATGCTCCTTTTATTCTACCTATACTCATACGACTACAGCGTATTGTAGCAATGGAATAAAGCTGTATAAGGGTCATTTTACCCCAACTTCACCCGGCTGTGACTTACCAGTTTTTACTTTTTTCCCTTCTATAGCGTGTTACAGAGTGCACAAAAAAAATGATTAACCCTCATGTTCAGATTTTTTGCTTTCGACGATCGGTGTGATCGTAATGATCTAAACTGTTAGGCCGTTGTCGATTTTGTTAAAATTTACAGAGTAAAATTCTTGATAGACCATAAAGCGTTCGAGACTGTTTCGGTTATGATCGTAGTTTTATTTTAGACGGCACTATCAAATAAAAATACAATATTGTTTTCAACAGATGTCGCGATTTTTCTTTTATTATTTACACAAGGAAGCAGCCTGAATAAAAAAAACACTACGAGTTATAATACGGCATATGATGTAAAGAGTGAAAAATGCCATGAAAATAAAATATTATAACTCGAAGGCTCACTTTTTTATTCAGACTCTCTTCTGGTCGTATAAAAATATTTTTTTAGCTGAATAATATGAGAGAACTTCCAACATTTTTTCAAAAAAATTGTACCTTAATTTGTTTGTGGTACCGAAAATAAAGTCACGGGCAAAACCAAGATGGACTGTAAAAAAGTTAACTGGGTAAATTTGAACCAAATCTATAACGGCCATGCTGAAATCAACAGTTTAGATCATTACGATCGCATCAATTTTCAAAAAAAATCTGATAATTCGTGTCATTTTTTACGTGTCACTTTACAACATAACTGAAGGAAGAGATAATGAAAAAATGGTAAGGACCACAGACAAATTGCGTTGGCGTGAAGTGCTCGGTTGTATCTGGAAAATGAATATTCAATCAATAGGAGATTTTAGTTCGTGATTTTGCTAATAAAGAATGGTAATTCCTGTTGGGAGATACAAATTATAATAAATAACAAGGCGTTTGAACATTGAAGAGTTTCAATAATAAATAATTGTAATCGCTAGTTTTCATTATTACTCAATTCGACGAATCAAGAATATCCGGTTGCAAAGAAAAGCGTCGAACTGATACGGTTGCTGTGTCGATCGCTACGACCATATATGGACAATCGTACGACTATGACCATATTTGTTCATAAACGTACATATGTGCATATTCTGAATTAGCAATATTTATTAGTTGCGAAAGCAATCGCCCTTCGTTGTATTTTTTTCGCTCGTTATATTGAAATATCACTTTTGGTTTAAGGGTGGAAATAGGGTTAGACGGTTCAAACTATCAATTTTTTTTAATTTCATAAATTGTTAGTAAAACTATTGAAAAATATGTTCCCAACAATTTTAATGAAAATTCCGATTCGTTCTATTGTTATAAGCCATTAAAGTGAGTAGCTCTCCTCCAGGCCCCGACCGCGCCACGTGTTTCAAACGCGTTTTTCTGCAAACGACTTTTTTTTAACTTGCGCACACGCTAGTTTGAAAAGTTTTTAACCAATCGTTTTGAAAATTGGCAGTAACTTTCTTCATAGTATTGCGCTCTATATGAACCTAAAATCGGAATATTAACATTATTTAAAATAATTTTTTTTTTGCAAATAAAGTTGTAAAAAATGGCAAAAAATCATGCTTTTTTGTTTTGACTCCTGTAAAAAATTCAATTTTCTATTTTTTTGATAGCATTTAGGTTCATATAGAAGACAGACATATAATACAAATAAATTGCAACCTCGTTTGATTTCAGATGAAAATTGCGGCTTCCAGAATGTACGCAAAATGCTGAGTCTTATTGTGACCTGCACTATGGGGTCGCTAACATTTTCGGTGTTCAAAGAAATTCTTCAAAAATTTTATAGTATATACTTACATATATGTATAAAATATTCTCAAAGTTTCAATAAATTATATTCATTTTTTATACTATAAAAAAAATCATGAAAATCATTGAGAAAACGCTGTCCTAACCCTATTTCCCCCCTTAATGTCCCAATGTAGTTGTACCTTATGAAGTATCCGAGATACAACAGCCGCATATATATATTCGGAAAAATGAAAGCCAGGCACTCTCAAATCCATCGTTCGTTTTTCAATTTGTCTTCAACCAATTCTACCGTTTCATCGAATTAGCCATGGTAAAAACTTCGTGTAAAAACGTAAGAGTTTTTGAACTTAACGGAATGTGGAATACCGACGGATGGTAAGCAAAATTATAATTCACTTTTAACTTCCCAACAGAGGAAGTTATTGTAATCACCCCGAAAATTGAAAATCGATTTTTCATCATATCTACACGTTTCAAGCTTTTACAATGTTTTTCGACCATTTTTGAAGCATATTTGTATGCGTGTGTGTGTGAGGAAAATGCATGTAACTAAACTTTTCGATCGCGATTTCTCATTATCGAATGAAGTGACTGAAGCCAACAATGGCGCGATCGAAGCGTTTTCGTGTAACTTAGAACTGATTAGATTTTGAATAAGATAGGTCCAGTGGATTTGCCGTTTTTTAAGAAACTTAGAATTTTTTTTTGATTATGGAAATTGTTTTTTTGTTCAGCATTTTGTACTATTGAAATTTATGTTTTCGAGGCTGCTAATCATGAATACGATAACCGTTTTTACTAATTCACATGGCGTCTACTTATTTATAACAATTTAAATGTTTGAATTACGATTGTACAAAAATGGTTGAAGATAGAAAAAAAAGTTTCAAACAAAAAGCATTATTTATAAAGAAAGACACATTTTTGTTCGGAACTGTTTTCTCTATCTCTAACGGTCTTTCGAAAATTTCGTTGTAAACAACAAATTCTCATGAATAAATGGAAATCGCCGGATGGAGTAAAATGCTAATCATATTAGTAATCAGCACCTTTAAAATTATGAACCTAAATGATATTTTTTTGATACCACTCTATTATAAAGATTCGGGAAGCTCTTAGAAAGAAAGTATCCGAGGTGTCCCCCTCCGATCTTGTTGAAACTCGTGTATGTTATAGAGTATTAAAAACTAAGCGGCGCGTTTTTTTTTTATTGGCGGAAAAACGGTTTCAAGGCGTGAAACTACCCCCTAAAGTTGCACAGGTCAAGGGGCGATTTTGCAGTTTCACATACAAGCAGTGCATCGATTATGATGAAACAAAAATTAAAATGTTTCTTATGCGAAGGAATGAATAACCCACCAGATAATGAAAAAAATATATATATTTTAAGGGATTGAAACACCCTGGAACATCTACTTCTTGCACCCCACATTGAAAACTTGTGAATCGATCGGAATGAAAATTATGTTCTTTTATAGCGGAAATAAAATTGAAGTTGACGTATTTTTGTATTTGTGCAACAAAACAGTTTTAAGGGGGTAAGCTACCCCTATTTGAGTTTTTACATTCCAGTTGTCTCCTGGTCATTCCAAATGTGTTCGCCGATACGAACTCTTCTCATTAAGCTAAGATTGATGATTCACCATTTTTTTTTTAATGGATTGAAACACCCTTGAACATCTACTTCTTGCAGCCGACATTGAAAACTTGCGAATCGATTGGAGTGCAAATTATGCTGTTTTATAGCGGCAATAAAATTGAAGTTGACGTATTTTTGTATTTGTGCAAGAAAACAGTTTTAAGGGGGAAACTACCCCCATTTGAGTTCTTGCATTCGAGTTGTCTCCTTGTCATTCCAAATGTGTTTGCCGATACGAACTCTTCTGATTAAGCTAAAATTAATGATTGATCATTTTTTATCAATTAGAACGAATACTTAAGCGGTCGGCTCACCCTTTCTAGCCCCTATTTAATAGATATTCAAAAGTTTCCGACCCACTGCCAAGAAATTTAATGATGGTACGATTTTCGTGTTCATATAAACTTACGGATTTACGGGGCTAGAAAGGGTGATCCACCTCCTTAATTATTCGTGCCAATTGAAAAAACGGTGAATCATTAATTGTTGCTTAATGACAAGAGTTCGTATCGGCAAACACATTTGGAATGAAAAGGAGACAACTGGAATGCAAGAACTCAAATAAGTGTAGTTTGCTCCCTTAAAACTGTTTTGTTTAAAAAATCCGAAACACGTAAACTTAAATTTTATCGCCGCTATGAAACAGTATAATTTTCATTCCAATCAACTAGCAAGTTTTCAATGTAGGGTGCAAGAAGTAGATGTTCAAGGGTGTTTCGATCCCTTAAAATAATTTTTTTTTTCATTATCTGGTAGGTTTTTCATTCCTTCGCATAAGAAACATTTTAATTTTTGTTTCATCAAAATCGATGCACTGTTTGTATCAGAAACTGCAAAATCGCCTCTTGACCTGTGCAACTTTAGGGGGTGATTTCACCCCTTGAAACCGTTTTTCCGCCGACGAAAAAAAATACGTGTCGCTTAGTTTTTAATGTTCTATAACATACATGAGTTTCAACAAAATGGAAGGGGGACACCTCGGGTACTTTCCTTGTTAGTGCGGCCCTAACGGATCACTTCCACATCAACGCACAGCTAGTTTCTTTTTGCTTTTCCCCGAAATCTCAAAGTATCTGTGGAAAATTCGGTGTGGAAAATTTTGGATTGGGATTACTACAGTGGACTTTTCACATCGCCATAAGGAACACGGATGGTTAAGGGGGGAAATAGGGTTAGGACAGCGTTTTCTCAATGATTTCCATGAATTTGTTTATAGTATAAAAAATGAATATAATTTATTGAAACTTTGAGAATATTTTATAGATATATTTAAGTATATACTATAAAATTGGTATATACTATATACTATATACTATATAAGTATATACTATATACTATATACTATAAAATTTAAGTATATACGATAAAATAAAAAAGACTCAGCATTTTGCGTACATTCTGGAAGCCGCAATTTTCATCTGAAATCAAACCAGGTTGGAATTTACTTTTTTTTATATGTCTCTCTTCTATATGAACCTAAATGCTCTCAAAAAAATAGAAAATTGAATTTTTTACAGTGGTCAAAACAAAAAAGCATGATGTTTTGCCATTTTTTACAACTTCATTTGCAAAAAAAAAATAATTTTAAATAATGTTAATATTCCGATTTTAGGTTCATATAGAGCGCGATACCATGAAGAAAGTAACTGCCAATTTTCAAAACGATTGGTTGAAAACTTTTCAAACTAGCGTGTACGCAAGGTAAAAAAAAGTCGTTTTCAGAAAAACGCGTTTGAAACACGTGGCGCGCTCGGGGCCTGAAGGAGAGCTACTCACTTTAATGGCTTATAACATTAGAACGAGTCGGAATTTTCATTTAAAATTTTGGGAACATATTTTTCAATAGTTTTACTAACAATTTATGAAATTAAAAAAAAATCGATTTTTTGAACCGTCTAACCCTATTTCCCCCCTTAATTGAACCCAATGAAAGTACAATATCGACGTTTCCTGTAAACTAAAACTGACTACGCATATCTACGCTCTGGTCAGATGATACTTCCTGCCGCTTCGTTTCATACAACCAGACCGAAACAACATGAGGAAAAAAAGACTAATGAAACATGACCGACTATCTTGACTATATGCAGTCGGGAAAAAAACCCCGAGGCCTAACCACGAATCGTCCGTTATTTCTGAACTTTTCAGTAAACTCTCTCTCGAGATCTTCCAAACTCAGACACATTGCATATCAAACGCGCCATCGACTGGGCCATATCGTGTAATGAATAAGTGATATAGGTTATTCGGTTGTCCAGGCTCCTGGAAATATGTACCAGTGAACTTCGATAGACCAGATATCGAACGAGTGGAATAACTTAATGAGATTGTGAATTCTCCGGGAGAGCACTTAAAGCTTGATCAGAAATCAGAGGAACTGCTCTTGAATAAAACAGCCGGAATAATGTCAGCCGTCAACCTACTTATTTTTCACATGTGTGTCTTTCGAGCGCTGTAAAGTCAATTCCAATCTAGGTTTTGGCTTCAAAAAATTCTGAGTGACTGTATGAATGTTAATAAATATATTGTAAAATTTCCAGAATGGTGTATTTTCATGGTTCGTTAAAAAAAATTTACAAAAAAGCGAAAAAATACAGCCGTCATGCGGTACGACAGCCCCAATGTATACCTACTAATTTTTCTTATCTGTGTGGTGTGTCTTGCTCAATGATCCCGCTCTGAATTTGTTATATGACAAACGATTTTCTACGATTTTTTTTACTAGATCCTGCTTCGCGTGAACGGGTTGTAACAGCCGCAGTCAAATAGTTTGTGAGACATTGTCTAGATGTATAAGATCGTACTAACGTGGTCCATTGTACTACAGGAGGATCCAAGAGCTGAGGCGTTCCTGGGACGCCACACGACGAAAATTTCGTTTCGTCCCAGCTATGTATCATCCATTATTGAGTTTGTCGAGGTTTTGTATAGACGCGTCAGGACAGTGGGAGGACATAGGTTCTCATATACACCCTTGGGTATACACATTCAAGATCACAGTTTACCAAAGAGAGAACTTGGTGTATATTCACACTGGCGTATCAACGTCGACTTCGTTCCACTGGTCATCCTAGTTGGTTTGCAACGTCATCATCGTCACCAATGTCGAGCGTGTTCTCTAATTAAATCCTCTTTGCCCTCTTGCTGCGTACACGTATGTCCATGATGTTATTGGCAGACGCTATATCGTCGCACAAGGGTCTTTGATGTAGACGACGGAGAAAGGGGCTAGTTATATCGCAGAACGGCTATGACTACATACAGCAACTACGAAAGGTCTATAGTATCAATGTTAACCTAAAGCACTACTATTTTGTTACTTTCACATAACGTCACGGTAACTGCAAAGGTTATTAGCGATAGAACATCTACTGTTGATATTACGATAAAATCCGAATGATCGATTTGGATTTAATTCATCTTGGATCTAATCCGTCCTGCGTCACGGATCAACTTAATCCATTTTGCATTACTTGACTATGCCAAGTAACAACACTAAAAAAATTGTATATATTTCTAATGCGTCACTTGCTCTAATACACCTAGCAACAAAACTAGGTCCTTAAGGTAGTAGTCTGGTAACTTAAGCTGATTTTCATGTCTTTTTTGGAGGGCGTTTTTTTGTAGGAAAATAAAAATGAATCGTTTTGGATATTTAGGATGTTTTTATTTACATATTAAAGATACAAAAAAGATTTTGTTTGAAAAAATTTAATAGTTTATTATTATTATTATTATTATTATTGATCGAAGTTGGCACTTCGAAGTTGGCAGCCCGGGTCTTAACTTTTTATTGTACCGAACCGATTGCTTTGAAATTTTAACAGGCTACTCTACACACTTATAGTTCTCGTCGGAACTACCGAGAAATTTGTTCACCCCTAACTTTTTATTTTACAACCCCTTCTTTGTTAAAGTACTTTTATTTTAGCAAAGAAGGGGTTGTAGAATAAAAAGTTAGGGGTGAAAAAATGTCTTGCTGGTTCCGACGAGAACTATAAGTGTGTAGAGTAGCCTGTTAAAATTTGAAAGCAATCGGTTCGGTACAAAAAAAAGTTAGGACCCGGGCTGCCAACTTCGAGGTGCCAACTTCGATCAATAATAATAATAATAATAATAATAAACTATTAAATTTTTTCAAACAAATTTTTTTTCGTATCTTTAATATGTAAATAAAAACATCCTAAATATCTAAAACGATTCATTTTTATTTTCCTACAAAAAAACGCCCTCCAAAAAAGACATGAAAATCGGCTTAAGTTAGCAAACTACTAACTTAAACTCTTACTTCACATTATTTTCTATCGTATTAAATCCGAGAGTGGTACCAGTGTCGCAAATGTTTTGTCATTAATTACAAGCTTCTATTAATAACTTTACAATCAAGTTACCCTCCCCTCCTCACGACATATCATTGACGTAAGAGTCCACTTTCATTTATGTATTGGGTATCGGAGTTCAGTCCTGAATAAGAAGATTTATTTATCCTTTTGATGATGATTTCAACCAAGAGAGTTCGCCGCAAGCACTCTCGCTGCTCAACGAAGTAAAAAATGATCTTTTTATTCGGAGGGGGCAACCGGTAATCCGCTCCAAGCTCGGTCCCGATAGAACGACGCCAATGGAAGCTCGACGGCGAATTAATCCGTGGATAAAATCGTACCTCGCCGGGCAATCTCTCAAAAAGGCCTCTCAAGTTTGCCCAGACAAGGTCAAAAATAGACGGCTAAATGCGCCATACGAAAAAGCTTGATTCGTCGGTAAAAAAAACACATTATTCTATTAATACATTTAATAATATAAATTTTTTGAAGTGAAACTTATTGGGCGGCGAGTGAAATTTCGAGGACACGTCACGTTTAGGGACATTTCGTTACACGAGAGAGAAGAAAGATATTATGTAGAGAGAAGGAGAAAGAGAGCTATATATTCCGAGACTACGGGAGTGGGGCAAAAGAGAGCTATACATTGTGTAGCCACGGTAGTGGGGCGAAAGAGAGCTATGTATTCTTATGCCACGAGAGTGGGGCAAAAGAGAGCTATGTATTCCGATGCCGCGGGAGTGGGGCAAAAGACGGCTATGTATTCCGATGCTACGGGAGTAGAGCAAAAGAGAGCGACGTATACACGATACAAAGCGATAGAATAAGATAGGCTCGGGCATGCGCGCGTTATAGATGTATGCGTCAGTCAGACGCTGTATATGTACAACTGAGGTACTACGCATGTGCTTTATAATTAATATTTATCATTGTGTTCTGTGATTATTTATGCGGCCATCTATATATCACCGAACCAGAGTCTCGCCGATATAATATATTTCATACACCGTTCCCTACTGGTTTACAGTTATACAGGTGGTGATGCTCTTGAAAGAGGTGAAGATAAAATCCCTATGATTCTCGCGGGAGATTTTAACATAAATTTTGCATCAAATGATTCTTTACCGCTAACTAACTTTCTTCGCGAAAAATTTGGTCTGTGCATGAACAATAAACCCAACGAGTCAACAACAAAATCGGGAACTACAATAGATGCAATTTTTACACGTTATCTCGAAAACATCGAATCACGGACATATATTTCATATTTTAGTTATCATAAACCATTAATATCATTATTACCAATTGAAGCACCAACCAATGATAATGTAAATATTGAATAAACGGAATATTTTTTATGCAAATTTTGTATTATTGTATTTATTTTGAAATGCTTTCTCTCTCTGTCTCTCACACTAAATCTCTCTTATTCTTTTTCTTTATTTTTTAAGAAGTTTCACTTTAATCATGTGCACGGTGCTGCACACGCAACTTTTTTCATTCGATATATGTGTTCCTCATATAAAATGCATTATTTATTTCTTATGTATCATATTTGTACTGATTAATAATATGTGGAAAATATGTTTTTGCGCATGCAGGAATTTTTTCCTCGTTCAAGGGTCAAGGTTAAAACCCGCCATGCTTTTCATTCATGATTATGAGCCATGATGAGTGGATTTCCGTATAATACCAGATTGCTGACGTTATTTCCCTTATTCATCGACCGAAGTTTTCCGAGGTTTGTCAGCGTTTTAATTGGAGGAAAAGTGAGATACAAGAATCAAGGTTAGTACAGTTGACGATTTATTTCAGCCGAAAAGGCGGTGAATGAATGCACAACGTATAGAAGTAAACTTAATGAGACACTCGAATTCAGCGAACACCGTTGCACGTAGCTATTTTAACCGGGATGCCACAAGAATTACGTTGCAAGTAATGACATGCTCACGGTGAAAGTGCTTGTTCGAAAAATGTTAACCTTGCATACATATCTTTAATATATGGCGTGAAATCTTTTCATTAAACTGAAAATTATCAGTGCACATCATCACTTTCACTGGTAATCTTTCGAGGTGTATGTTCCTCCACGTGGCAGAACATTTCACGGTTCTTGTTCTGAAATAATGATCGACCTATTTGTGCACGATTATAATTTGCAAGATAAAAGCATCTATCGCGAAAGGGTCAACCGCATGACGCTTCCGTTAAGCGTTGCCATGTGAATTTCATCGTTTTGTTTACTCGAAGCATTATCCGTGTATATTTATATCAATGTTATCAGAAAGATCGATTGAAAAATGAAATGAAATTCTGCTCGTTAATGTTACTAGAATAGGGCTACGCTAAAAATGCCCGAATTCGATGATTTATTGCTGTAAACAAGTACAAACCTAAGTACAAAAGACTCTAGGGTTGTTGTGCTCCAGGACAGCTTTGAATTCCTACGATTCGTGAGATTTTTATATGATTTACAAGAAGACTTTACTCGTCCATGGCTCAAAATTTAAACAATATTTGTAATAACGTAAATCTACGCGAATGGTAAGATCAAACCGCTAGCATCGATAAGGCGATGATTCCCAAAATAATGCGAAATAATGAGAAGTCCGGCTCTTCTCTCCGTAGCGAAGAATCGAGAGACACTTGTCGTCCGGCTACCGTAGGGCTCTATTGTACGAGGTCTGTTCAAAAAGTATCGCGAATTTTGAATTTCCGCGGGCTACGTATATTCGATTTTCAATTTTTTTGTGGCGTTAGGTTGGTACCTATGTCCCTCACTTATGATGAAAAAATCGGCCATTTTGAATGTTTAGTTAATTGCTGACAGCTGTTTTGGTTGGACGTGTTTTGGCTTGTCTTCGATTTTTGCCTGTTCCAAAAAATGGATCAAAGAATCTGTATCAAATTGTGTGTGAAAAACAAAATTAAGTGCGAGGACGCATTCCGAATGTTGACTGTGGCATATGGTGAAGCTAACTTGGACCGAAGCAACGTTTATCGGTGGTACAAAATGTTCTCAGAGGGCCAAGAAGATTCGAACAACGAAATGCGTTCCGGACGCCCGAGCACATGAATAGCAGACGAAAACATTGATGAAGTGAAGAAAATAATATTGGCCAATCGTCGAATCACCGTTAGAGAAGTTGCTGAGGAACTAAACATATCGATTGGCTCGTGCTATTCGATTTTTACCAATGATTTGGGCATGAGACGGGTCGCCGCGAAATTCGTGCCAAAATTGCTCAATTTCGAACAAAAACAGTGTGAGCGTTTACATTGCTAAGGAGCTGTTGGACTCGGTCCGCGACGACCCAAATTTACTCCAGAGGGTCATAACCGGTGACGAATCATGGGTTTATGGTTATGACGTGGAAACCAAAGCTCAATCATCGCAATGGAAGCTGCTTTTTTGGAATAGCCAAAAATCGAAGACAAGTCAAAACGCGTCTAACCAAAACAGCTGTCAACAATTAACTAAACATTAAAAATGGCCGATTTTTTCAGCATAAGCGAGGGACATCAGTACCAACCTAACGCCACAAAAAAATCGAAAATCGAATATACGTAGCCCGCGGAAATTCAAAATTCACGATACTTTTTGAACAGACCTCGTATATTCACTTATGTACCTATCTAATATCGTTCGGTATACAAAAATTCGTGTGCAAAACTACAACCATCGACATCATCAATGACTCGCTCATCGAATCATCATCTGAGGATCCTTCTTATCAGAACAGTCTAGGCCTGGCCGTCGTTGACGTATAAAAGGATCTTCACATCGTTACAAGAACAGAGCTGAGTAATTTTGTCTACGTACATGATATTTAAGAATTGTATAGAATCGATAGCAATATTTGTAACGATCGAAAACGATATTTTCATTAGAGAACGAGGGAGAGAGATCATGGCTAACGGTATGCGCAGTTAATTAAATTAAATAACGACTAAGTTAACTTTAAACTATTTGTTAATAAGTTTTATATTGAATTCTTTCCGTTACCAAATACACGACCGAGTTGTAATTTTATTGTTTATGTTATGTGTGGTTTTTGTCCTTGTATCGTCTCTTTTTTTAAATCATACCGAGTGTCTATGAACAAGATACAGAAAAATATTATAAATTCAATTTGGACGAGATCGAAATCTAATTGCGAACAAATTTGCTTTGGTCACCCATTCTCTTTTGCTTTCCATGACAGTAACAATAAAATAATCTTATCATTAAAAAATGAAAATATTACATATTGACGGTATAGTTTTTTCGCGGTTGGACATAAAAGTTGTAAACTTCAGATCGAATAAGACACAGAGTCTTATGGGGATCGTGGTGCACAACCAACGAACTAAGTTCTGTGAAAAACTTACAGTTGATGAAATAAATACAATAGATAACGTACAAAATTCAAAAATCCTATCTCACAGTCTAAATTCAACGTTACTTTCGCATACAGTTGATTTTCATGCAGGAACTTATGAGTTTGCGATGTAACACGCAATACGTGTATATTCTTAAAGCCGTAGTCTGGTCTAGAGCGAGATTTTTGACGTCATTTCTAATGTGCAATAACGTTTAAACCGTTGAAGTTGTCTTGATGAAAATTCACACGTGCATTTATTGATCCTTAGAGAATACTAGTACATTAAAAAAAAATTATTTTAAATATTTTCATGTAGTTTTTAGCCTTGTTGCAACATGGTGCGCCGAAATCGGCGCCCACTCTGGACGATGTTGTATGCATCAGAAAAAAAAATATATATATATATTCTCAATCTGTATGAGTATTCTGAGCACTGGTAGCAGAATTGGTACTTAATAAAAAATTGTATTGAGTCGAACAATAATTTTGCCGACATTTTATAACTCGGCGAATACCCGAAAATGTATGAAATATCATTAATGAAAGTTCAACAGGCCGCCATTTTGTCAAAAATTTTTTTTAAGTACCAATTCTGCTACCAGTGCTCAGAATACTCATACAGATTGAGAATATATATATATATTTTTTTTTCAGATGCATACAACATCGTCCAGAGTGGGCGCCGATTTCGGCGCACCATGTTGCAACATGGCAAAAAACTACATGAAAATATTTAAAATAATTTTTTTTAATGTACAAGTATTCTCTAAGGATCAATAAATGCACGTGTAAATTTTCATCGAGACAACTCCAACGGTTTAAACGTTATTGCACATTAGAAATGACGTCAAAAATCTCGCTCTAGACCAAACTACGGCCTTAACCCCTAACCCTACCAAAGACGCACCTGCATTCGCCATGAGATGAATAAGCGAAAAAACACCAAAAAAGTATCAGAAATATGGTTAGAAATGCACAATAATCAGTTTCAATTCACTGATGTAGGCAATATTTAAACTATCAAAGTGTTAGAGGAAAAAGTAAGCTAAAGAGGTTAAGATTCCCCATGCCTATACCGAAACGCATTCGGTGACTTCCGGGTCATTAAGTCTTTGAAATTGTACTTTTTATTTGCTTATATTAAAAATATTACATAAGTAGCAATCACAGTTAATAATAATAATATTGAACGTTAATTGGTATAGCTATGGTTATTTTCATTGTCAGCGCTTATTTCACTGTAAAGTAATCCTCGTAGTTTCTTACACAGGAAGGAATTATAGTGCGTCAATACAACACCTTTTTACTAAAAGGCTTTAGGTATAAATGAATTGTAGCAACTATTCGATTTGTTATAAGCTTGTCATTACTACAGCTACCACACAACGTTTTATGGTCTATACGAATCTGATTTACCCGCGCAATTCCAGAAAAAGTTCAGGACTATACTCTCTAAATATGGTTATGGAATTCCGCTTAAGTTGATCAGTCGTGACCGAGGTACTTCACGTTAAGAGCATGTGAAAGGGCCGTAAATTAAAAATAGAAATGTACATTTTCAACTAAAAAGGGGAGATCTAGACCAAAATGGATATAATTATTATTACATAGCGTAATTCTGAAAAATTTGAGTACGTTCTAGGCGGATATAAATCCTAACTAACGAGCCTCTATTTATGATTGTATCTGAAGTATTAACAGAGTGGCATTTGGGCAAAAAGTACACAGTAATCATGCAAGAGTGCTTCTGCTGGTTGAGTTCGTTTATACTCTACTGGCATACCTTGCAGACTCGAACGTGAGATTTTCATTAGACAATTTCCGTGAGTTATTGGGATTCTACCTGACAAGCTAGAGGTTACAATACCAAAACACAGTAAATCGTATTTGGCACAGTTAACTTGCGTATTTGGGATATGTCCCTTGAATATTGCCCAGATTTTAAAGGTTCCCACTATACCGACGCTGTTGGAGTTTCTCATCGTCTGTTTTACCGATTCTGCATTACCGACCGAATTCATGTTTATTTTCGGCAAAATACCACTCCTAAACTATCGAACCGAATGATTTGAAATTCGGTCAAGTTGTACCAAACCAAGTTATACCAAAGTTTGGTTATAGTTGGGTTTGGTCCGGACACCTTTGTTCCTTTAGTAAATAGCATATAATTTAAAAATTCAAAATACAAATGTACATTTTCACCTAAATACGAAGAGGTCTAAAACAAAAAGGGATATGATTATTATTATTATATAGCGAAATTCCGAAAAATCTAGCATTCACTGAAGGGATGGACAAAAACGTAACAAACAAACCTACATTTGTTGCTGTATGTGCAACATTGATGCCGTGGTATTTGGTCGAAAAATCCACAGTTTTCGTGGAGAATTGTTTTGGTTTAATTCGTTTAAATTAAACGGACGCTACTTGCCACCCGACGCTAGATTTTCCTGATTCACTTTTCAATTCACAAACAATTTTTGAGAGTTTTCCGGGTTCTACCTGGCAAATTAGAAGTTATAATACCAAAATATGTAAGTGAATCACTTCTGGCACGGTTAACTTCAGTATTTGCTCCGTGTTCCTTTGATGTTACCCAGACTTCAAAGGTCCCTACTATACCGATGCTGTTGAAGTTTCCCATTGTCTTTAGCACGCTCTTAAGTTGACCTTGTCCTCTATCCCTACTCCTTCACTGATCAACGTCGGTTCAGTGCGCAAGCGTTGAATGGTGAGCGCTGAGTGGAGAAACGGACCCGTGGTGGGAGCAACCTGACGGCGGGAAAGTCAACTCCACCAAAGGTGTTCAATCAACTTACGCGGGATCGTCAACTTATATGAAGTCAATTTACGTGGCGCTCCACTGTAATGGCATTCGCTGAAGTTCCGCGTATATTGTAAACGTATTACGAGTATGCGGGTAGGAGTTAGCACTTTCGTTGAGATTAGAAGTGTTGTACCGGCCGTCGGTTTTCACGTTCGGCGATGTTCGGAAGGGTGGCGAGATACAAGGCCCACGGAGCGTGTTACAGCATATTGTATCTAGGAGGTACGGAACGAGCGTGTTGCAAGCAAAATATCGATTCGTGCCCGCGTGACTTGGACTTCCGGTTTCGCGCGGAAAAGCTGCCGCATCTTGCATATCGCGCGTCGATCCAGCCCGATTGCACACACCAATTTGCCTCTCTACCGCCGTGCTGGTAAATTAACCCCGGAGTTGCTATATTTTGTACTTTAAAAACGTTCTAGATATTAGAGCGTCAGTCCTTCTTAAATTTATAAGCGTTGCCTTTATCGTGGCGATACATTGGATAGGGTAATGAAGGGCTTTCCTATTTTTATTTTCTTTTGTTACTTGAAGCCCAACGGCCTTAAAACAACTGTCAACCGTCTTATTTAACACATTACCTGCTTGTTACCATGCGGTTCGTTCAATATGACGGTTGACAGTATCGTACGATATTCGAGCAGTCGGACGCGATGCAATGTCAAAATTTCTTATATCCGAGGATAAATTCTAATATTGCCCGAACATCGTCCATTCGTTGCTTTGTGATTTTATGGATTTTCAATATCACGGTTGATAGATTCGTGATAAAATTATACGGCTAATTATATGGAATATTAACACCAAAAATATCGAGCCTCGATACAAGAAAAGTTAAGTGCCTTTCCTTCCTTCACTTCTCTCTCTCTCTCTCTCTTTCTCCCTCGCCCGTTCTTTCGTTTCAGAATATTTTCTAAATCGAAATCATCAGCTTCGTTTCCTTTTAATTAATAATCAATTACAAAAAATATTTGTATTACTAATTCTCTTCAACGGCTTACGAGGTTCGTCCAGAGTCATCGTCATCGTAGCGGCGTAGCCAAATTAGCATTTCGTTGTCCTTGAGGAAGTTAGATTAATCACAGACAGTTTTCGAAAAATAAAAAATTTCATAAACTTTTAATGGTCTCATCGATTTATAGTATTTCTATAGAATAAATTTCTTCGAAAATGTTAAATACCTTCTCGATTAAAGTTTTGGAGAGACAGTCGCGGGAAGGGTCGTAGCCGATATTAAAATCTCTCAAAAGAAGTATCGGAGAGATTCCTCGAACATATTAAAATTTCGTCTCAATGAGAGTATCGAAAAATTTCGGAGTCTGGGAAAGCCAGTTTTAAGTCCATGACAATAGTATGGGATCGGATACTATGCGGAGACTCTATTCGAGACTCTTTCTCAGACTGGCTTCCCACACTTTTTTTTTGCGCGGGAAGTTATTTTTTATATTTTCACAATTCATTTTTTAGTCGGGTGTTTAAAATGTTATTTTACCATACGTTCATTGAGTAACATAAGTGAGTTGAAAAGTGATCTTTTTACACGCGTACTTTTCAGTAGTGGACAAGTAATTATACGGTAACGTTGCTCTGAAATAGAATTCCCATCGTCGTTGAATGGGAAACGAGTCATTAGGCCGGTGGTCCAACCAGTTTCCGGTTACTCTTGGCGATGGACGGCGGAGATTCACTCTATTGAAACAAAACTCTAACGAGATGCGGTTAGTTTTGCAACTACATATATGCAACTCGCGTTCGACATCGTTGGTCACTATTTTTCGCCAATCCCACAGACTCGCGAAACTTTACTCTCGACAGAAACAACGTATGCTAGATGGACAATGGAAGGGGTTGCAGAAATGACGGTACGACGTAACTTTTGTTTCACAAAACTTTTGTCCTCGTACGATAAATATACTCTCGCGTTTTCTCTCTCTGAAACAACAAATACACGAACCTTTCATGAGCAGGCATGTTATGTATTTTACTAAGAGCAAAATGTCCATCGCACGACCGATTGGAAATCATTCATGGGAATGGCAAAATAGATGGTCGACGAATATCGACTAAACGTCGGGTCAGAAATATTGATTGTGTATGCCAGACAAAATATGTTTTGGTCACTTACAAGGAAAGTACTCGCGGTGTCCCCCTCCGATTTTGTTGAAACTCAAGTATGTTATAGAGCATTGAAAACTAAGCGACAGGTATTTTTTTTTATCGGCGGAAAAACGGTTTCAAGGGGTGACACCACCCCCTAAAGTTACACATGTCAAGGGGCGATTTTGCAGTTTCACATAGAAGCAGTGCATCGATTTTGATGAAACAAAGGTTAAAATGTTTCTTGTGCGAAGAAATGAAGAACCCACCAGATAATGAAAAAATATATATATTTTAAGGGGTTGAAACACCCTCGAACATCGACTTTTTGCCCCCTACATTGAAAACTTGCGAATCGATTGGAATAAAAATTATGCTATTGTGTAGCGGAAATAAAATTAAAGTTGACGTGTTTTTGTATTTGTGCGAGAAATTTTTTTTCAGGGGGTAAACTACCCCCATTTGAGTTCTTACATTCTAGGTGTCTCCTCGTCATTCCAAATGTGCTTGTCGATAGGAACGCTTCTCATTGAGCTAAAATTAATGTTTCATCATTTTTCTGTTATTTTAAGGGGTAGAAACACCCTTGAACATCTACGTCTTGAACGCTACATTGAAAACTTGCTAATCGATTGTAATGAAAATTATACTGTTTTATAACGGAAATAAAATTGAAGTTGACGTGTTTTTGTATTTGTGCGAGAACATTTTTTTAAGGGGGTAAACTTTCCCTATTTGAGTTTTTACATTCCAGTTGTCTCCTTGTCATTTCGAATGCGTTTGTCGATAAGAACTCTGCTCATCAAGCTCAAATTAATGATTCACCTTTTGTTTTAAATAGTACGTATACATAAGGGGGCAGACCACCCTTTGTAACCCTTTTTTTTAATAGTTATTCAAAAGTTTCCGAACCACGGCCAAGAAATCTTGTGATGATATGATTTTCATATTCAGATAAACTTACGCATTTACGAGAAGCATAATTAAGAGGGATTATAGTATACTTCATTCACTAACGCATGCGTTTTTCATAACATTTTCCTTGCCTTTTCACACGTTGCCGCAAGAGCATATTTTCAATATTAGCAGTATAGCTATATGCTTGACCGTCAAAATACACTTTTGATTGTGCCTTCGTATCATGATCCGTAATTGAGGAATTTACAACTTCAGTACTGTTACGTTTTACCACCTAAATTCGTTACTAACACTTTGCTGTTCGGTGACGCTACGTGGATGTTACGGGCAATGCTTATCAGAAATCGTTGTGCTTGAAGCATTTTTTCAATGACTACCATTTTTGTTCGGCCTATGAACCATGATTGTGGTTAAAAGTTGATAACAACGGACAGTAGATAATGAACATGTATACAAATGATGATGATGGCGTGTGTTAGGGTAAAGTTACTATGTAAATAAAGTGTGTACGTCAAAAGCGCTCATACACATATGATCCATTGGAAAGAAGCAACCGATTCACTAGAAATATACTATTAACGTTCCCGTTTCAAAGAATCTAGCACATCTGTTTTAGGTAAAAGTAAAACTTAACTGAAAATCTATACAGAGAAATTAGTTCCTCCATTAAAACCTGTCACTTTATTACGGGTAATATCAATTAATAATATATAAACGACGTGTTTAAGCTAATAATAAAAAAATTCTCCCACAGTGATATGTGAAAAAGTGATGAGAATTATATAAAAAAAGGATGTGTTAGCGAATGATGTATAGTATAATCCCTCCTAATTATGCTTCTAGTAGATGCGTAAGTTGATCTAAATACGAAAATCGTAACATCATAAAATGTCTTGGCAGTGGTTCGGAAACTTTTGAATATCTATTAAAAAAGGGGCTACAAAGGGTAGTCTACGCCCTTAAGTATTCGTACTCATTTAAAAAAACGTTGAATCATTCATTTTAGCTTAATGAGAAGAGTTCATATCGGCAAACACATTTGGAATGACGAGGAGACACCTGGAATGTAAACACTAGAATAGGGGTAGTTTGCCCCTTTGAAAAAATGTTCTTGCACAAATACAAAAACACATCAACTTCAATTTTATTTCCGCTATAAAACAGTGTAATTTCCATTCCAATCGATTCGCAAGTTTTCAATGTAGGGTGCAAGACGTGAATGTTCGAGGGAGTTTCTACCCCTTAAATAACAAAAAAAATGGTGAAATATCAATTTTAGCGTAATGAGAAGAGTTCGTATCGGCAAGCACATTTGCAATGACAAGGAGACATCTGGAATGTAAAAACTTAAATAGGGGTAGTTTACCCCCTTAAAAAAAATTTCTCGCACAAATACAAAAACACGGCAATTTTAATTTTATTTCCGCTACACAATAGCATAATTTTCATTCCAATCGATTCGCAAGTTTTCAAAGTAGGGAGCAAAAAGTGAATGTTCGAGGGTGTTTCAACCCCTTAAAATATATATATTTTTTCATTATCTGGTGGGTTCTTCATTTCTTCGCACAAGAAACATTTTAATCTTTGTTTCATCAAAATCGAAGCACTGCTTCTATGTGAAACTGCAAAATCGCCCCTTGACATGTGTAACTTTAGGGGGTGGTTTCACCCCTGGAAACCGTTTTTCCGCCGATAAAAAAAAAATACGTGTCGCTTAGTTTTCAATGCTCTATAACATAATTGAGTTTCAACAATATCGGAGGGGGACACCTCTCGTGTGTCCGAGTAACACCTCCTTGTTAGAAGGGTTAGGGAAGAGCGAGGACGAAAGTAACGCTTCTGCCGGCATGTAACACTTACTGTTACTACTATACTATTGACATCATTCCCATTAACGGGGTCGAAATTATCAAATTCCGTCCTCCATTCGAACGAGTACTGTAGCTGAATGACATAGGCGGACGATCATGATCCAATGAATCATTTTGAAGTCAAGGGAGGGTAGTTATCGATTTTCTAAATATATTACGTTTAATTTCCCGTTATTACATTCGAATTTCAATATAAACGCAAAAGCTTGTTTTCTTCTCGCTGTCCTCTATTTGGTGGACAGATGTGAGAGACTCTGGAACATCAAGAATTTTACTTAAAAAAAATCGGCGTCATTTATTTAGCGACTTATTGCATTCGTCCATCGAAAATAGAAAAAGGAGAAAGCCATTGTTCCAGCGTACAGCGACGTATTCAAATAACGTTACATTGCGGAACATTGCGATTTAGAAAGCTCGATACTTTATTACGAAATCTACGATAATCTCGTATATATATATATATATATATATATATATTAATATATATATATATATATGTTATATGACATCACTATTTCCGTTCAATGAAGAGGACTTCTTCCATCGGTCGCTCGGTTGACCCAAGGGCAAACTCGATGAAATATCTCGTATATGCACATATAGAGCCCGTATCGCTGGGCTTGCGGGACCGAAACGAGAATTGTTCGGGATAGAGGAGCGGAACCACCAAAACTTTTCGCTTTGGAATGAAAGGATCGACGATATGGAAAATCGTTTAGTTCCACCGTCATATAACTCTTCTATAGGGGTAAATAACGAAATGTAAAAATTCAGAAATATGCTATCCGTTTTCTAAAAAAAAAGATTATGTTCAAGCTTCAATTTGCACCATTTTGTGAGGTTTGCTTGGTTTTTAATACCATTTTCGAAAAAAAGCAAAAATACCGTAAATATAAAATGTTTTATATCGATTGTCTCTAAATTACATACAGAATATCCTTCCATAGTACCCATTTGGGGTAGGAAGTCCCCAAAGCTTTTTTTTCATAACAATTTACCGCCTTTACAGTTGTAAATTTCAACCAATATACAATTTCTTATAAAATATAAAAATTAAAACAAATTCAAGTTTTAATAAAATGTTAACCCCTTTAACCGATTCATTCCAAATTCAAGACAAATGTCCCTTTAATGATAATCTAACTATGAACGAAAAATTAACCCAATATCTCAAAACTTACGAAAATTAAATCAATCTTAAACATTTTTCGAAAAATGCACAGTTTTATAAATTCTAAACCGTGCAAGCGATTCCTGCCAAATTCAATATCAAACATCCTTGTCCCATCACCCTTTTATATTGACAGTTTTGACTGGATCGTTGAAAATTTACGAAAGCGATCACAATCATGTTTCAAAAATTTTTAAACGGTGCAAAATTTCTAGCTGTAAAGTAATTCCAACCAATATTGCCGCTAACAATGGATGTTTAATGCCCTAAATTCGGGCAATGTTTGCAAGAAATCGGTCAAGTCGTTCTCGAGATATATCCAGTTCAATTTTTGAAACTTATCACACACACACACACACACATATGTAATTTTGCAATGTTTTGGCACACTTTAAACATATTGACATAAAAAAATCGAATTATTTTCAATTACAAAGCTTTCCTTATGAGGAAGAAAAATTGCCAAAAATTCCTTAAATTTCAAACGAATCTCGAAGCAAATAAAAAACACCCTTTGTTTTTCGCGAAGAAAATATACATTTTCTAATAAAAAAATTGAATTCTAAGAGAAAGTGTTTTAATTCATGTTCATGTAGTGAGAAAAATCCAAGAATCTATAAAATAAACAGAAGTTTGTTTCTGAAAATTCCGATAACGACCTTTTTACAATTATTTTATGAATAATTTTGTGGCATTATTTTTTGACCTGAATGTCTCGAGTGTAATAGTGTAATTATTAAGGATTTTTATTCCATGGCGATGCACTAAAGTGATAAAGCTGCATTAATGGCAGCCTACTCTTAGCAAAATGTGTTCAATGGCAGTCAATGGTAAAGGCCGGTTACCATACACTTTCAATGCGAATTGTATGGGAAAGCCAAGGAAAAACTTTTAATGGCAACAATCCGAATGGAATAAGAATGGCGAGCTCGAAGGGCAATTTCATTCCATAGAAACTGAATGGAAAATCAATGGAAAGCTCGAGAGGCAATTTCATTCCATCGAAATTGAATGGAAAGTGAATGGAAAGCTCGATTGGCAATTTTTTTCCATCGAAATTGAATGGAAAGTGAAGGAAAAGCTCGAGTGGCAATTTATTTCCATAGAAACTGAATGGAAAGTCAATGGAAAGCTCGAATGGTAATTTCTTTCCAGAGAAACTGAATGCAAAGTGAATGGAAAGCTCGAATAACAGGTTCTTTCTATAGAAACTGAATGGAAAGTGAATGGAAAGCTCGAATGGCAGTTTCTTTCTATAGAAACTGAATGGAAAGTGAATGGAAAGCTCGAATGGCCATTTATTTCCATAGAATCTGAATAGAAAGTCAATGGAAAGCTCGAATCACAATTTCATTCCATAGAAACTGAATGGAAAGCTCGAATGGCAATTTCTTTCCATAGAAAGTGAATGGAAAGCTCGAATGGCAATTTCTTTTCATAGAAACTGAATGGAAAGTCAATGGAAATCTCGAATGGCAATTTATTTCCATAGAAACTGAATGGAAAGTGAATGGAAAGCTCTAATGGCAATTTCTTTCCATAGAAACTGAATGGAAAGCTTGACTGGCAATTTCTTTCCATAGAAACTGAATGGGAAGCTCGAATGGCAATTTCTTTCCATAGACACTGAATGGGAAGCTCGAATGGCAATTTCTTTCCATGGAAACTGAATGGAAAGCTCGAATGGCAATTTCTTTTCATAGAAACTGAATGGAAAGTCAATGGAAATCTCGAATGGCAATTTCTTTCCATAGAAACTGAATGGAAAGTCAATGGAAAGTTCGAATTGCAGTTTCTTTCCATAGAAACTGAATGGAAAAGCCAATGGATTATGAAGGGTAAAATTCGTAGAGCATTTCTTTCACCATTGGCCAATGTCGTCGAGTACGAATTCCAATGGAAATATGAACTAATGGCAAGGAAGTATGCGCAAGAAGAGATGTTTATGGTATTTATCGTCTCTGGCATCTCAATGGTGTATCACAATAAATGTCCATACAATATACATTTTCCTGGCGTCTACAAGATGATACTAATATTAATATTCTGAATATTCCGTAGTATTTTCAGTATTCTATGGAGTACTTTGGAAAAAATGTCAAACCATTTTTGACAAGGATACAATTTCACCATTCAATTTCCCATGGGCACTAGCAATGGCAATACCATTGGGGCTTTAAATTAAGTTTTTACCCTTGGCAAAAGTCCTTCATTGACACTGCGTCTGAAGCAATGGAAATTCAATGGAATTTCTTAATGGCAATGAATGGCACATTTAGCTACGGGTAGCTTTGGATAGGCAATACATAGTTAAATGGCAATTAAAATGCCACGATGAAACATATTAACGTTAACGATACGAATGTGACGAAGCATTCGGCTAATAAAATTATTGCAGAATATAGATCGCGATAGTGACTAAATGTAGTTGTAAATGCATTTTTGGAGTCTTCCAACTCACGTTTCCGCTGCTATATAACTGCACTGTTGCTCGGTGAGTGCACTCGTGTTTTGTATACCCCGCTTCTCAACATAGAAAGCTAATGTTTAGCGCCGTGTTCGTGAAATTCTATTCATAAATTCGCGCCATGATGATCTACCAGAAGGGAAAGGGAAAATTCAACGTACACATAATAGTACACGATATCAGGTGAATTATCTTACTACTATAATGAAACTGGAGAGTTTGTATATCTGTTCGAACGCGCTAATCTCAGGAAATACTAATTCGATTTGAAAAATTCTTTTTGTATTAGATAGCCTGTTTATTTGGGAAGGCTCTTGTATAATAATTATTCATTATTATATGGTGGATAAAATAATTATTTCATCTAGGCCACACCACTATGCTGTGGCCCTAAAGTGAAGCGGTGGCGTCGGTTTATTTTTTAGTGATTGGTCCTTTTATTTTTCCACAGAATTTCTGGATGGTATTTATAGTTACTGAGATGCACTTGGTTATGTACTCATAATACGTATGAAACAGATATATAATCAAAATTTAACGCGGGTGAAATCGTGGGGCACAGCTAGTAATAGACATTTGCCCGATAGTTTTACACAGCATGAGAGATCTGATTCGAGGCACTTGTCGTTATCCAGCTTTTTGCCGAATAAAAAGTCACGGGACTAGAAATGTGAGAAAGTTCGTTGAAAGAAGATTGCAAGATTGCAAAGTGAGGTCCCCAGATGTAAGTACAGTGGGGACACTCTCGAAGAATCCTCGACGAGAAGTTTTTACTCCCTTGTCCACGTAGACGCGACGATGTAAGCGGGGGAAAGAAAATAAGGCGAGAAGATAAGTTTAGAAGATAAATTTGGTTTTATTTTCTTTCTCGGTTGGCTTTTTTTTTTCGTCTTCGTTTTATCTGTCAACCGAATCAACGCTGCAGCTCGTGAAATCAATGTAACACATTGGACCATAATTAATGTTACCGTGTTATCCGATACATAATACGATGTCGCGTTTCGTTCCAGGTCTGACCAAAGGCTCACCGTAACTACTGTCAAACAGGGACGAGCATCGTCCGAGTGAAAAACTATTTTTAATATTTTTTTGACTAAATCATTACGTAATATATCAATTTTGTTTAATATCCGATTTCTCCCTATCGTTTCAAAGAATAATTCACCGCCGTTGATGCAACTTCGATTTTCGAGAGCTTCTTTGTGAAAATGGGCTCGGGTCCGAAGTTTTGCATTCAATTTAAAAGATTTTTGATCTTACCGTTCAGCTTAAAGATTTTCGGTGGAACGACTTTAATTTTGGTTTCTCACGGAGCAATCTTTGTTTTCGTGAAATATGTTTCTTTTTAGTTTATATTATTAATCAGTGTATACAAACGTGCGGCGTTCGCGCGCCCACGTTTGTGTATGTGACAAGTTTCAAAATTTTTTAAGGTAGTAGTCTGGTAACTTAAGCCGATTTTCATGTCTTTTTTGGAGGGCGTTTTTTTGTAGGAAAATAAAAATGAATCGTTTTGGATATTTAGGATGTTTTTATTTACATATTAAAAATAAAAATAAAATGGCGGACTTTGGGAAAAAAAACTTTTTTCCAAAGTCCGCCATTTTGTTATTTATGCATGAAATTTAACTTCAGTAGTTCCGACCAGAACGACATGTCTATAGATTAAGAATTATCAAGAATTTTTGATTTCAGATAACATCAAGAGCCAAAATCACCGGGGCCACCCACGCGCTTTTTTTTCGAGGTGCCAACTTCGATCAATAATAATAATAATAATAAACTATTAAATTTTTTCAAAAAATTTTTTTTTGTACCTTTAATATGTAAATAAAAACATCCTATATTTCCAAAACGATTCATCTTTATTTTCCTATAAAAAAACGCCCTCCAAAAAAGACATGAAAATCGGCTTAAGTTACCAGACTACTACCTTAAATCAACTTACTACATCTCAAGAACGACTTGATCGAGGATGCGAGATTTTACGGAACTTTGAAATTTTCAAAAAACTGTCTGAATGCTCTAACCTTCGTAAATTTCCAACTGGCGAGTGCAAAAACTTTTTGCACAAATAGGTTAGGGGACAAGGATGTTTGATGTTGAACCTTACGAAAATCGCCTAAAGGGTTCAAATTTTATAAAATTGTGAATGTCTCAAAAAGTATCTGTGATCGATTTAGCTTCTGCAAATTTTGAAATCGGGCTAATATTTCTGTCATGAATAGAGTTTCATTAATTGATCATTGATATTAAGTTTCCCATGAATCGTATGAAAGGGTTAATATTTTATTGAATCGTGAATTTCTCTACATTTTTTTTACTCGGTATGAAATTCGAAAGGAATTGGTAAGAAGCTTCAAGATTGGATAAAATGTTTGAAACGTTGTATATATCGTATAAGCTGTGTGCTTGTTCCAAAGTTTAATACATTTCCCAGAATGATAATTAAAAGTAACGAAATTTGATAACCTACAGTACCTTGAAAATGTTCAGATCGAATTCAGCGAAAAAAAAAACCACTTGGAAATGAGAAACTAACACAGCTTCCTCATTATTTTACCTCGTTCACGAAGTTTCGTCTGTAAAGAAGCCAAAATTGAAGAACTAACTTGCTGAGAAAGGGGAATTTGTTAAAGCAAAATAATGAGAAAAGCGATGTTTAATTTTCTCATTTGCACATTTTATGATTGATTGACTGTTAACGAGCCTCGCATTAAAGTACACCGACGGGAATATGTCTCGCACCCTGTGATCCAGACTGTTGCACGATCGAGGGATAAGCTTGAATGGTAACATTAGAAACCTATCAACTGCATGAGAGTTCAATGAATTTATTACGACCACGCGGAACAGGATGGCATCTATTGGTCTCTAAATGCTCTTCGAACCGGGAGCGTCGAATGACATGTTACACTGAGCACGGGACATACGCCTCGGTTACGTCGCGGTAGTCGTGAATTGAGTTTGTAATTACTTCGCGGAGTTCGAGTTAAGGATCGGTAAACCTTCCGAGGGAAGGCTTTGAGCAACCTCACTACATTATGGATGTCCCTCCCGCCCCAAGTTTTCTCGCAGGTTCGCCGAATGTACTACATCGAGACATTTAGTCTGTAGATTTTGTTGAACGTCACGTTGCTGAGGAGCAAGATCATCAACATACCATTAAGAATTACACTCATGTACACTTACAAAAATAATGAAATATCAATAATACGAGTATGTTTATAGAGATATGTATGGGCAAGTACTGTTTGAGACAGTTTTAAATATTGATATTGTGAAACTATCATGTAAATGAGAGTGATTATATTTTTCGTATAACAAATCTTTAGTCTCTATGATATTGCAGTATTGTCAAATCGACGCTGCTTACGAAAAGTAGCACGATTCAAATTTCTTACGAAAACTGACACGTTTTGAATTTCACCACGAAAATCAACACGTTTTGATATTCGACGCGAAAACTAACATGTTTCGGCTTTCATTGCGAAAACTAGCATGATTCAGCTTCTGCCGCGAAAAGTGGCATGTTTCGGCTTCCGTCGCGAAAACTAGCATATTTCGATTTGCACTGAAAAAAGTAGTATATTTGCCGAACTAAATCGAATAAGATTCAGAACTTTCACAAATGTTTTAATAATTTTTTTGGGAGCACTATAAGGAATAAATGAAAAACATTAAGGGTGTATCGCTCGTACTCCCTTAAACATTTATATTCGTTTTCTATTAAAAACATAATAAAATTATTGAAAATACGATTCGCAAATACGATACGCAATATTCCACCACTCGAAAACTAAAATTGTTCATCAATGATATTTTTCATGACTTCAAGTTTCGGAGTCAGCGATGGAATTGAACAAAATTATTGTTTATCAAAAGTATATTCTACTTACAGTCTGAAGAATCGTTCATTGTGTTTTTATTTCATAAAAAAAAAACACAATCTTGGAGTGATCATCAATTAAAGTGTAAAGTACAGTATAAGTATAAAGTACAGTTGACATAATCTTCAAAACAATTGATTGAGATATCTTGAGAAATGTCAGGTCTTGGACGAAGTAGCAAGAAGGGAAAAAACCTGACATTGTAAACTTTGCACACACCGCAATTGTTTTCGATTTTCTTTTCTCTAATTTTTTTGACCATGGTTTTTTACTCCAAAATGACGAGGCATTTGCCGTTTGCCATCTTATGATATGCCTAGCAGACCAAAATTCAAACAGTAAAATGTGTATGAAATAAATTCAAACAAAAATAAAACGGTATAAAATGACAAGCATAAATATTTTGTCAATTTGGAGTAAAAAAGGATGTTCAACAAAACGTGGAGTAAAAAATGAGAAACACTTTCAGTGATACTGAAACGTGCTAATTTTCGCGGTGAAAGTCGAAACCTGCTAGTTTTCGTGGTAAAAGCCGAAACATGTTAGTTTTCGCGGCGAATATCGAAATGTGCTAGTTTTCGTGGCAAAAGCCGAAACATGCTAGTTTTCGCGCAGATATCAAGCGTGCTTGTTTTCGTAAGAAATCTGAAACATGCTAGTTTTCGTAAGCAGCGTCGAAATAATGTTACAATGTTGTTTGCAAGGTTAACACTACAAAACAATGCCAAACCCTTACATGCTAATTATTTCAGATATAAACATGGTACAAATTGAAACTTGGATATTGCTTCCTCATTGTGATTGCAGCATTGATAATTTCTTTTCTTGACGAGCGAGGGACTTTTTCAATTTTCGCTTCTTCATAGTGGAAGCTTTGTGTACGCGCAATGATGATGAGAAAGCAATTTGCGAGTTTAAATTTGCAACATTTTTTCTACCCTTCAACTTGATGGTGAGATATTGGCTCGATTTTTAATCCATTTTTTCGAAACATTGACAATACCATAAATATGGAACGCTTACAATTTCTCTAAATTGAATACCAAATATCTTCTCATTGTACTCGAATCAAGTAGCAAGTGTTGATCCGATAATTCAAAAATTACACAAGCTTACGTCTTAACAAACATCAATGGTGAATTTTTCGAAAATTCTAAATTCTATAAATTTAGAACGACTCGATAAATTTTCTTCAAGTTCAATAGCCAACAGTTTCTAATGTTAGTCTATTTTTGTAGAAAGTTTTAGTTTGATACCTTTAAAATTGCGCGAGATATACTCTTAACAGACATTTTTGGAAAAATCGGAAAAATTCGAAAACGTGTAACGTATAAACGAGTTATGTAATCTTCAGGAATATTTTAGCGGACAAAGGGGGCTGACGGTTTCCCTTGTGTGCGAAATTTCGGCACGATTCCTCCAACATCAGTGAAAGTTTAAACTCAGTTCAGCCTATCGCCAAACTATACAAAAAAAATGGGACCCCGTTTAAACCACGTCGATGGAATCAGGTATAAGTCACTTCAGAGTTATAGAACTATGATTTTCCACACCTCACCACACCGACACACATGCGGACATTTTTTGTAAATATGCTTTTCCGTCATTTAAACACATTGGTATTTAAAACTGGAACAATTTTTTTCACGAAAAGCATGCTTTCTATGAGGAAGCAGAAGGGAACGTCAATGAACCATTCTCATTCGATCATATTGCCAGAGTAGAAAGAGGGTCAGACTGGTCAGTTTTATGGTTCTACATTCTGTTTCAATACATCGGTTCAAATTATCTTGCCGTTTGTAGCTGATTACAAAAGTTGCACAACTTCATCATTCTGTTACGTCTCTTGGTCTTTTTTCTTTCCGACATTCTTGTTATACTACCAGTATTCCATCGAGTGGGTTTTAACGTGTCATCTTCTTCATTTCAACGTTATATACCCTTGCCGTGACAAAAAAGAGGGGGAGGGGGCAGTGAGCGAAAGAGAGCGAGAGAGAGAAATAGAGAGACAGCACAAAGAGGACTGAGGGGTAGTGGCGTTGAATGGTTTTTGAATGGATGCTTAACAGGTGAAAGCTCACGATGTCAGTTGTTGTGGTCTCGTTCACTACAACTATATATAATCAGTAGGTTGATAGGTACTACAAGGCAAACCGTAACTACTCGGCAAAGCATTCGCAACTCCGTAACTCGGTCTCTTGTCATCTTGGTCACTTGGTCTCTCTCTCTCTCTCTGCGCAGTTGAAACTTGCCTTTAGTCCTTTGTGCTCTCAGCTTCCGGCAGGTAGTTGATCGTCGTATGGATTTCTCAGGAGCTCACGGCAATCTTGAGAAACCCAATGAATCTCGAGTACCAACGACACCACGAAGAAGATGGACCATACAACGTCGAGAGAAATATCCGGGAATCACGCAACGACATTACACGTCGGGTTCATGCGCATCTCTACGGACCATTGTCCACCATTTTATAATTCAATTTCCAAGTTGTAATTGAAATAAACAATTTATTATGCAATTGGCCATTGAACTTCTAGGGTCAGTTGCTTGTAAGGACGTCGCGTCCAATCTATATTTTCACTACAATAATAAAGTTTAGTTTGTTTGTTTGTTTCGAGAGTTTGTTTGTTTGAACACGCTAATTTCAGGAAATACTAATCCGATTTGAAATTTTTTTTTGCTTTAGATAGCCCGTTTATCCAGAAAAGCTCTAGCTTATATAACTTTATGCCATAGCCCCAAGGAGCGAGGATCATAGCATGAATGTACAATCCAAATTTAACGCGGGTGAAACCGCGGGGCACAGGTAGTATATTATATTAGGGCGATTTTTTTTTCGTCTATTATTTTTTCTCAGTCCCCACCTGAAATTTTGTTGGATATGTCGAAAAACAAATTCCCTGAAAGTTACAGCCCTTAATATTAATTCTAAGTACTTTCCCTTAGCGTGAAAAGATTTTCCATCTAAAATAGACGTAAATCGAATTTTTTTTTTTCAAAATTCTATAACTCAGCCCCATTTTATGCTATCATATTGTTCTTGGTTTCGATTTACTCAGAATAAAACAATCTAGAAAAGTGCCTATTGCGGCGATAGCGTAAATTGTACTGGTGAGTCGGTACGGGTCACTGAAGTTGATTTTTACCCAAAATTCTCGTTTTTTTGCTGTTATCTCCGAAACAATTAACTTTACGAAAAAAATGTAAATGAAAAATTTGTTGGAAATTCAATTTCCTACAAAAAAGGTTCTACTGTCGAATTATTTAGATTAATATTTCTTGAGATATTGAACTTTATTTTTTTTAATTTTTTTTATTATTTAATATTTCATATTTTATAAATTTTATACTACTCATAAGTTAAAGTTCAATATCTCAAGAAATATTAATCTAAGCAATTGGGTCGATAGGACCTTTTTTGTAGGAAATTAAATTTCCGACAAATTTTTTGTTTACATTTCTTTCGTAATGTTCATTGTTTCGGAGATAACAGCAAAAAAACGAGAATTTTGGGTAAAAATCAACTTCAGTGACCCGTACCAACTCACCAGTACAGTTTACACTTTCGCCGCAAAAGGCACTTTTTTAGATTGTTTTATTCTGAGTAAATCGAAACCAAGAACAATATGATAGCATAAAATGCGGCTGAGTTATAGAAATTTGAAAAAAAAAAAATTCGATTTACGTGTACTTTAGATGGAAAATCTTCTCACGCTAAGGGAAAGTACTTAGAATTAATATTAAGGACTGTACCTTTCAGGAAATTTCTTTTTCGACATATCCAACAAAATTTCGGGTAGGGACTGAAAAAAAATAGGCGAAAAAAAAATCGCCCTAATATTATATATATTCGGGAGAGCTAGAGTTCCGATAAACTTTATTAAGAAAATAAGCCTCACTAGGCAACAATAGTCACTGGACCAACATTTCAGCCGTGTGGAAACGCCCACCAAAAACATCGGTTCGTGGTAAAAAAAATTGTGCCTCTCTTCTGAGGCATCCAGTGGCTAACAAAGGATATTTGTTGTTAATTTACTCATTTTTCGAGAAGCATCTACACCTTTTTTTCTACAGAATCAATCGATTTTATGAAATATGAAACAATTCTTTTAGATGGGAGGAAATCTGTTACTTCCGACCCAATTTCTATTTGGATCGGGAAAGTGCACATTGGCTCATTAAAAACATCCAGCAAGGACGATACCTCTTAGGGTGGGAGAATCGTTCGTTACCCTTTAAATTTTCCTTTTCAATCAATATGAACGCAATCCTGTTATGGCGAAACAAAGCTTGGTTTTTGTGGAAAATTTTTAATATGTGCCAAAACGTCTGAAAATAATATTTGGAAAAAGTGGCCGTGTGTGTGTGCCGAGCTTGAGAAATTCAACTTGCTATATTTCGAGAACGACTTTACCGATTTGCTGCAAATTTTGCATGAATTTTGAGGATCGAACCTCCTTTATTCTTTGCAATTTTCGTTGAAATTCCTTAACGGCTCTAGATGTTCCAGGATTTCGAAATTTTTGTACATTGCCCGTGATCGCATTAACTTTCGCAAATTTTCAGCTATCGAGTAAAAACTTTCCATATAAATGGGTTTAAGTGACAAGGCTATTTGGTATTTAAATTGGCCTTAATTCCCTTTATCGTGCAGATCTGGCAATAGAAAAACGCGAGAGCCACATTTCTTTGCCACGGAATAGTGCGACTAGGGCAAGAAGTAGAAAAAAAAAACGAAAAGCAGTAACGTCTAGTTCAGTGGACGTTCCAGCTGGAAAAGAGAAAACCTTGGGTTGGTTGAGGCTTCGCTACCGAGAGAAAGAGAATGAAAAAAATTTAGAAAGAGAGAGAGAGAGTGTGTCCGGAAGCGCAGTTGAGGTGAATCGTTGGTGCAGTTGCTTAGGCGGATTGGCGAGATGCTATACAGACTCGAGATCGCTCGTTGCCTCCACTGTGTCTGTAGAGGCAACCAGTTTTTTTTTTCTTTTCATTCCTCGTCCCATGCGTTTCCTCTTTTTATCCCTTTCAGTTCGGTGACAACGACGAGGAAGCCGGATGATAGGACGAGTCAGGTGGAAAGCCGGGGATTTACAGAATGGCCGCGTATACTAGGGCTGTCCAGGGGTGAGAGTTGATGGCGGAACATTCGCTGCAGGCTGAGAAGAGCCAAGAATAAACGAACGAGATTTCCAGACTCACGGTCGACAAAATCTCCCGTGTGTAATATTGTTGCCACGACAATGTGTTCCAACTTCTTGGAACTTGGTCAAGTGGATACATCTTATTGATTTGTTTTTTTTTTTTTCGATACCCGAAAATGACTCTCTAATGTCAATGACAATAATAAGGACCGAAGAAAATTGAAATTGGTAGTTCGAGCGAAAGTAGGGAAGTAAAAGCAATTCAACACCCATGCAATCGTGATTGTATCTTACAGTGGCGTATTCGATATTTCTTCAAGGAACCCTAACTGTTATTGGTCGATCGCTGACACCGTAGTCGTCAAGTCAAGAAAGCTGATAAAATGTGACTGATAAACGTGAAAGATGAAGGAAAACCTTCACCAGAAGATTTTTCCAAATCTTCGATGACACCTTTATCTCCAATCCGTGGCTTACATATTTCATATGTGTGAATACATCAAAAGAGCATGAAATATTAAGATAATAGAGTACACGGAGAATCGGGGTAATCGATCAGAAGAGAAGAGAGAATAGGTTGGGAGGAGGATGTTATATCGACGATGTCGTAAAGGGAGCCGAACGAAGTAGAAAAGAACGAAAGCACAAACCATCGACCACGCGAAGATCCTTCTCTCGCTTAGCTCGTCGGAGCAGAACAGAGAGTCCACGCCTCGAAAGCTCAAAGTAAACAATCGAGACTCGGCTATCTTTCACTATAGATGTATAGAAGTGGCGATATCTTTTTCTTCTTCTTCTTTCCTTCGTACATTTCGCTTGATGTTCACTCTTTATTTTTCTTGCCAAGTAGCTCGAAAGGGCAATTCAACTTTTGTCCACACGCACAATGACTATCTCACTCATCTACGAACAAAGTCCCTCGTAGTTTATTCGTCGTCGTTACTCGTTCGAGGAGATCCCGAAATTTCGTCTCATCAACTATCAGTGGTCCTGTTTGCGAAAACAAACTGAGGAACGCTGATAGCTTTTCGAATTGTTCTCTCTGCCTTCGCATCTCACGGGAATATATACTATATTTCGTGATTTAATCTCATTGAAAACGAGCACGAGACACCATTTTCGACTGCACGTACACGTGGATATAATTAAGAATCAATTACGTATGAATCGTGCCACCAGAGATCGATGATTAAACTTATAACAGAATTCATGAGAGTGAGGTATGCGTGACGAATTATTAGTTTCACCAATCAATTCGGTCCTTTTTTTACATGTATTCTCTTAGCAAAGTGTGCCATTGAGTATTCAATGGCAGTCAGTGGAAATGGCTGGTCATCGTACACTTTCAATGCGAATTGTATGGGGAAGTCAAATAAATTGTTTAATGACAACAAGTTGAATGGGAAGACAATGACAAGCTCAAATGGAAGTTTCTTTCTATAGAAACTAAATAGAAAGTCAATAGCAGACTCAAATGGCAGTTTCTTTCCATAGAAACCGAATGGAAATACCAATGAATTATGAAGGGTGAAATGGATGAAGGGTGTATGGCATTTCTTTCACCATTAACCAATGTCGTCCAGTGCGAATTCTAATGGGAATATGAGCTAATGGAAAAGTATGTGCAAAGGAAGATGTCTATGGTATTTATTGTCACTGGCATCTCGATGATATATCATAATAAATGTCCATACAATATATATTTCCCATACGTCTACAATATGATACTAATATTAATATTCTGAATATGTTTCTAACGGATTTCAGTATTCTATGGCGTCTGTGATGTGTATACGCTTCGAAAATACGCACTTTTGACTTTAATCACGATATACATATATATTAGGGCGATTTTTTTTTCCGACTATTTTTTTTAGTCCCCACCCGAAATTTTGTTGGATATGTCGTAAAAGAAATTTCCTGAATGTTACAGCCCTTAATATTAATTCCAAGTACTTTCCCTTAGCGTGAGAAGATTTTCCATCTAAAATTTTTTTTTTTTCAAATTTCTATAACTCAGCTGCATTTTATGCTATCATATTGTTCTTGGTTTCGATTTACTCAGAATAACACAATCTAAAAGAGTGCCTTTTGCGGCGAAAGTGTAAATTGCACTGGTGAGTTGGTACGGGTCACTGAAGTTGATTTTTACCCAAAATTCTCGTTTTTTTGCTGTTATCTCCGAAACAATTAACTTTACGAAAAAAATGTAAATGAAAAGATTGTTGGAAATTTAATTTCCTACAAAAAAGGTCTTATCAATCCAATTGCTTAGATTAATATTTCTTGAGATATTGAACTTTATTTTTTTAATTTTTTTAATTATTTAATATTCCATATTTTATAAATTTTATACTACTCATAAGTTAAAGTTCAATATCTCAAGAAATATTAATCCAAGCAATTGGGTCGATAGGACCTTTTTTGTAGGAAATTAAATTTCAAACAAATTTTTCATTTACTTTTTTTTCGTAAAGTTGATTGTTTCGGAGATAACAGCAAAAAAACGAGAATTTTGGGTAAAAATCAACTTCAGTGACCCGTACCAATCCACCAGTACAATTTACACTTACGCCGCAAGAGGCACTTTTTTAGATTGTTTTATTCTGAGTAAATCGAAACCAAGAACAATATGATAGCATAAAATGCGGCTGAGTTATAGAAATTTGAAAAAAAAAAAAATCGATTTACGTGTATTTTAGATGGAAAATCTTCTCACGCTAAGGGAAAATACTTAGAATTAATATTAAGGGCTGTAACTTTCAGGGAATTTCTTTTCCGACATATCCAACAAAATTTTGGGTAGAAACTGAAAAAAAAAATAGTCGAAAAAAAAAATTTGCCCTAATATATATATAAATTGTATATAACACATTAACGGAAAAATTTGCCATTAAGAGCGATGGAAAAAAAGTCATTGAATTTACATTGCACGAAGGAAATTTTTTTTTTTTGTTCCAACGTATATCCCTTCGGGTTTTAACGTAGCCCGTATACCACTTCCCAATACCATTTTATCTATTTTTCTCCCTATCACTCTCTACCCGTATTTCACCGAGCTAATTGAACTATCATTACGCCCAGAGACGACTTCGCTACTCTGTATCGCATTTCCCATGAACACAGGGAAACTGCGGAAAACCTATGTCGATACAGACGGTTTTGTTTTAACTGAGTTTCAGTTGTATTTTCTACATCAGAAACTCAATAAAACTGGCCTCCGCTCAACAGTCGGCGCGCTAGCCAGTGTACGGCTAAGCGGTCACTCATCCAAGTAGTGACCGCGGCCAAAGCTGGTTAACTTGGGTGATCGCGAGAGTCGCATACCGACAGCGCGTCCACTGTTGTCACTCGTTGCATTGACGTATTATAAGGCACAAAAGCAGTGAAGGCATTTTTTATTTTCCAAAGGGTTACATATTAACATTCATTTTTCCCCATGAACAAGTAATGGCAATTTATACCATTGAGGTTTTAAATGGCCTTTTTATTCTTGGAATACAATATTACAATTCACTTTCCCATAGGCGCAAGCAATGACATGACATTGGGGTTTTGAATGGACTCTTTGTCATTGGGAAAAATGCGAAGGCATTTTTGCCAAGGATAAAATGTTTCTATTCAATATCCCATTGGCGTGAGTAATGGCAATGCTATTGAGGTTTTGAATGGACATTTTGTCTTTGGGAAAAATGCGAAGGCATTTTTGTCAAGGATAACATTTTTCTATTCAATATCCCATTGGCGTGAGTAATGGCAATGCTATTAGGGTTTCGAATGGACTTTTTGTCTTTGGGAAAAATGCGAAGGCATTTTTGCCAAGAATACAATTTTTCCATTCAATATCCCATTGACATGGGTAATGGCAATGCCATTGGGGTTTCGAATGGACTTTTTGTCTTTGGGAAAAATGCGAAGGCATTTTTGCCAAGGATAAAATGTTTCCATTCAATATCTCATTAATATGATTAATGACAATGCCATTGGGGTTTCAAATGGACTTTTTGTCTTTGGGAAAAATGCGAGGGCATTTTTTCCAAGGATACAATTTTTCCATTCAATATCCCATCGATATGAGTAATGGCAATTCCATTGGGGTTTCGAATGGACTTTTTGTCTTTGGGAAAAATGCGAGGGCATTTTTTCCAAGGATACAATTTTTCCATTCAATATCCCATTGACATGAGTAATGGCAATGCCATTAGGGTTTCGAAAGGACTTTTTGTCTTTGGGAAAATTGCGAGCGCATTTTTTCCAAGTATACAATTTTTCCATTCAATATCCCATTGGCATGAGTAATGGCAATGCCATTGGGGTTTCGAATGGACTTTTTGTTTTTGGGAAAAATGCGAAGGCATTTTTTCCAAGGATAGAATTTTTCCATTCAATATCGGATTGGCATGAGTAATGGCAATGCCATTGGGGTTTCGAATGGACTTTTTGTCTTTGGGAAAAATGCGAAGGCATTTTTGCCAAGGATACAATTTTTCCATTTAATGTCCCATTGGCGTGAGTAATGGCAATGCCATTGGGGTTTCGAATGAACTTTTTGTCTTTGGGAAAAAGGCGAAGGCATTTTTGCCAAGGATAACATTTTTCGATTCAATATCCCATTGAGATGAATAATGGCAATGCCATTAGGGTTTCTAATGAACTTTTTGTCTTTGGGAAGAATGCGAGGGCATTTTTTCCAAGTATACAATTTTTTCATTCAATATCCCATTGGCATAAGTAATGGCAATGCCATTGGGGTTTCGAATGGATTTTTTGTCGTAGGGAAAAATGCGAAGGCATTTTTGCCAAGGATAAAATGTTTCCATTCAATATCCCATTGCCATGAGTAATGACAATACCAATGTCATTTTCAATGAAGTTTTTATCCTTGGCAAAAGTACCTTCATTGCCACTGCGTCTGAAGCAATGCAAATTCAATGACAATAAATGGCACATTTTTCGAAGGGTTAGGTCATTGTTTTCAACAACAATAAAAAAACAAAACACACCATATTCGACGTGTTGCCCCTTGGGAAAAAAAATATTTTCGTAATTCCCGGTCATTCTCGGTCCGAATGATCGAAATCCCAGCTTCGAGAGCGTTGGAACCATTTTTAAACGTTCCGTGAGTTACAGCACTTTCCTCTAAAAGGGTGGAAATCATTTCCGACGCCTCAATAGCATTTTTCTTCATCACGCAGGAAGCTTCTTTCTCGTGACAATATTTTTCGGGTTTTCCATGTCATTGTGCTTGATTATGTGCCAAACGGTGGGAAATCACATTGAGAAGAAAAATATCTATGCGCGGGCTTGTGCGTATGTATGTGACAGGCTTCCAACATTAAAACGACCATATCTTAAAAATGACCTTAGCAATCGCGCTCAAATTTGGCACACAAGTAGATCAAGCATTCCCTTTGTTTTCAATGAAATCACTTGAGAGTTTCAAATTTTGTACAATAGAATTTCGAATTTTCCAAAAAATATCTGAGATCGCTATATCTTTCGTATATTTTTAGCTATCGCGCCAAAAATTCCTATCCAAACATGCCAGGGGTTCGGTTTCCCCTCGTCTTTCGCATGGTTCGCATTTCAGAATCGCAAAGAGCGGGAACATAAAAAAAAGTTTAAGCTGAATTACTATTGATTAAATGTAACGATACCGAATTAATGTCTCCATCTATAATACATTCTATGCCGCAACGTCATTGTATACATAAACATGTTCGTTAACAGGGAATGTTGCTAATTGTCTACCTCGAAAATTTTGCATTATATATTCACGTACATTACGGTATATTATAGACTGTCGAGTTCAGCTTGGCGAGAGCAGAAGTGTCCTCATGTATCGGAATTTATGTATTCCGGAGTGGCCGAACGACGAGCAAGCTCGTTGTACACAAACGTCATATTTAACAATCGAATCTGATGTATGTAAATATCCATTTACGGTTCATGCACACGTCTATGTAGACACGCACATTTGTACAATTTGAAAGCAAAACTCGATCGCGACGCGCAATTATGTCGCGACCACCACGTAATTTGTTCACAAAGCGTGATTATAATTCAGTGCATAGATAACCGTGTGGCGGGAGTATTCTATTTTGGCTCGCTATAAGTTCCACAGACGATTTTTTATTTCATTGGTGCTCAAAAAAAGCTTGGTACAAAAGCTTCGTCTATGCTTGTTCAATATTTAACAACTACGACATAGATTCATTAAGACAAATGTAATATAGTTAAAATGACATTATTCATTCATTATCGTTGCCTCGTAGGGAAGCATTGCTTAAGTAAAACCATTTTTTTCCAGTTTTTGGCGGGTTTTCAAAATGTGTCGTAACGTCGGAAAAGACATTAGAACAAAATGCACGAATCGATGGAAGAGTGGGTGTGAGTGTACCACACGAAAGTAAAGCTGCCATCCCACTTTTCCCGATATAATTTGGTTTGTAGATCAAAGAACTTGTTTAGGTTTGTGCTGGAAAACTTAATTCATGATTGTACAGGTGATGACGAGGTACGAAAAGCCACGAGAGTCACTGAAAATCGCCATCGTTTCCCCTCGACGATTTTCGTGGATTCTCGGTATCACGTTTCGCAGTATCTCGCACACGAGAGAGGAGTTATCATCGATTCACCCTAGCGATCGCAAGCTAAGGCAAGACGCGATCGCCACTCATACATTTATATACATATTCTCGTCTAACGCTGAGTAACTGACATCGATCGTATTATCGTCGATTCAGCGTTGCTTTTCTCGAGCATTAAGGGAGGACATAGGGTTAGACGGTTCGAAAAATCGATTTTTTTTTAATTTCATAAATTGTTAGTAAAACTATTGAAAAATATGTTCTCAAAATAAGCCATTAAAGTGAGTAGGTCTCCTTCAGGCCCCGAAAGTGCCACGTGCGTAACCGAGCGGTCACTATTTTTTGAACGCGTTTTTCTGAAAACGACTTCTTTTGAACTTGCATACACGCTAGTTTGAAAATTTTGCAACCAATCGTTTTGAAAATTGGTAGTTACTTTCTTCATAGTATTGCGCTCTATATGAACCTAAAATCGGAATATTATCATTATTTAAAATAATTTTTTTTTTGCGAACGAAGTTGTAAAAAATGGCAAGAAATCATGCTTTTTGGTTTTGACCCCTGTGAAAAATTCAATTTTCTATTGTTTTGCTAGGATTTAGGTTTATATAGAAGAGAGACATATAATAAAAGTAAATTTCAACCTCGTTTGATTTCAGATGAAAATTGCCGCTTCCAGAATGTACGCAAAATGCTGAGTCTGATCGTAACCTGCAATATGGGGTCGCTAATATCCCCGGTGTTTTTCAAGAAAATTCTTCAAAAATTTTATAGTATATACTTAAATATATGTATAAAATATTCTCAAAGTTTCAATAAATTATATTAATTTTTTATACTATAAAAATATTCATGAAAATCATCGAGAACACGCTGTCCTAACCCTATTTTCCCCCTTAAAACGATAAAGCGTCAACCGCCAGAGAAAAACCCAGATCTGGTTCAACATCGTCGTTTCTGCGGATTGACATCAATTTCATATAAAAAGCTAAGTCCGAATGTTTGTTTAATTGTACGCGCTCATGCGGGATTGCGATCATCAAGCTGCGGTGGATCTTTTTTTTTTAATACACATTTTACATAAAATTTAAATTGCGAAATGAGGCAGGGCAAACACGTCTCTCTTTAAATGATGTTTGACCAATTTTATATCATTATACCGAATATCATTGTAATTATAATAACCATCTTGTGCATTGTTCATACCCGGGAAAACCTTGTGGGTGAATACGTAACAATTCCAACTGCGATATCGATGATAATTACGACGCTCTTTGTCATCTACACGAAGCAACATATTGTATTCGAAATATCAATTTTTATTAAATCGTGATCTGAAGATCCTCGAGCTTAATTTAACATAATTTTTCTTTAACGAATTATTTCATTCCCTAATTACCGTAAAATAATATACAACCTTTCAAATTGATACAATAAAACGGTAACGAATTTTAAAGAAAATAAAAGATTCATTACAGGTTTTACAAGATTTTGAAATTTTGTTTAAAAAATACCTCTGAAGGGCTTGACTGCAATGTCGCAATTTTCGAGCTATCTGGTTGAATAGTTGAACACAAATGAAGTATCAGCAAATACTGTTCGTTATTGAACTTGAAAAAATCGATGGAGGTGTGCCAAAATTATGGAATTTTGAATTTTTTGATGAATCGGAACAGATGTCGTTGAGGCATCAGTCCGTGAATTTTTTAAGACACAAATACAAACTTCCTACATAAATTGAGTATAATAGACTGTCATTTGAAATTGCATCTGGAGAAAATCGCTATGGGAGTTCTAAATGTATGGAATTCTCAGGTTAATGTATTACGGGGGGAAATAGGGTTAGACGGATCAAAAAATCGATTTTTTTTAAATTTCATAAATTGTTAGTAAAACTATTGAAAAATATGTTCCCAAAATTTTAAATGAAAATTCCGACTCGTTCTATTGTTATAAGACATTAAGGGAGGAAATAGGGTTAGGACAGCGTTTTCTCAATAATTTTCATGAATTTTTTTAATAGTATAAAAAATGAATATAATTTATTGAAACTTTGAGAATATTTTATACATATATTTAAGTATATACTATAAAATTTTTATACATATATTTCAGTATATACTATAAAATATTAGCGACCCCATATTGCTTGTTTTTCTTGGCGCTATTTTTTCAAACGCGTTTTTCTGAAAACGACTTTTTTTTAACTCGAGTACACGCTAGTTTGAAAAGTTTTCAACCAATCGTTTTGAAAATTGGCAGTTACTTTCTTCATAGTATTGCGCTCTATATGAACCTAAAATCGGAATATTATCATTATTTAAAATAATTTTTATTTCGCAAATAAAGTTGTAAAAAATGGCAAAAAATCATCCTTTTTTGGTTTGACCCCTGTAAAAAATTCAATTTTCCATTTTCTTGATAGCATTTAGGTTCATATAGAAGAGAGACATATAATAAAAGTAAATTCCAACCTCGTTTGATTTCAGATGAAAATTGCGGCTTCCAGAATGTACGCAAAATGCTGAGTCTGATTGTGACCGGCAATATGGGGTCGCTAATATTTTATAGTATATACTTAAGGTAGTAGTCTGGTAACTTAAGCCGATTTTCATGTCTTTTTTGGAGGGCGTTGTTTTGTAGGAAAATAAAAATGAATCGTTTTGGATATTTAAGATGTTTTTATTTACATATTAAAGATACAAAAAAAAATTTGTTTGGAAAATGTAATAGTTTATTATTATTATTATTGATCGAAGTTGGCACCTCGAAAAAAAGCGCGTGGGTGGCCCCGGTGATTTTGGCTCTTGATGTTATCGGAAATCAAAAATTCTTGATAATTCTTAATCTATAGACATGTCATTCTGGTCGGAACTGATTTCAGATTACATCAAGAGCCAAAATCACCGGGGCCACCCACGCGCTTTTTTTTCGGGGTGCCAACTTCGATCAATAATAATAATAATAATAAACTATTAAATTTTGCCGAAAATTTTTTTTTTTGTATCTTTAATATGTAAATAAAAACATCCTAAATATCCAAAACGATTCATTTTTATTTTCCTACAAAAAAACGCCCTCCAAAAAAGACATGAAAATCGGCTTAAGTTACCAGACTACTACCTTAAATATATGTATACAAATTTTATAGTATATACTTAAATATATGTATGAAATATTCTCAAAGTTTCAATAAATTATATTCATTTTTTATACCATAGAAAAATGTATGAAAATCATTGAAAAAACGCTGTCCTAACCCTATTTCCGCCCTTAATGCAAATTATATATTATATAGGAACGCTGTAATAAATGAAATTCCTATATATACTCGTATGTCATATGTAAGATCGGTGTTGGCAATAAAAATCATATTCCGACTTGTTGGTCTTTCGCTATTTCGGCCGTTCGAGCTTTTTCGTCTGTCACTTTGCTGAATTCAAAATTGTAAACTTTCTCAATATCCGCCAATCTAATTGCGGTGCACGTGAATTTTGATTTGAGGGTTATTACATAAAACTGACAGTAGAGCAACAGTGGTGCTGAAAAATGCGTTAAATTAGTAATATTAAGGGATGAATGTATTTTCCGTATGTGTAAAAAGAATTGGCCATGAATAAACTCGTGAAAACCATCGTTAAGAATGGTTATTTTTATGTAACTAAACTGACAAAATATTGTTTGTTATATTTCGGTGACCTATTTTGACGTTCTTTATTTTGTTATTTTCTACTTTGATGTTCGATATTTCGATTCATCGGTTATTTGCGTGTCCAAGTTTTACACGTTCCAAATTTTTATGCTCACCATATTTCTTTTTAGTATATTGAGTTTTATAAATATTAACTACCGACTATTTTTCATTTCGGAAATATCAACTTTCTACATCGTTCGAATCTATTGTTTGTGCTTTCAAAGTACGCGGACTATTCGAACACATATTCTCGAATAAATAAACTTTCGAATTAGTAACCTTTGTCGTCCGTCGAAAAACTAAATCTCCGAATAACTTCATCCTCGTTATTCTATATTACTAATTTTGTTATTTCAAAATATCTGCCGTTCCAAATGTCGATCGTTCCGATATTCGACTCCCACCCGACTATCTGAACAAATATTCTCGGATAAATGAGCTTCCAAATTAATAACCTTTCTTAATAACAGTTATTCGACTTTGTCATGTATCAAAAAACGAAATTTCCGAATCACTTCATCCTCGTTATTCTCTTTTTCCAATTTTTTAAATTTCAAACTATACGCCGTTGCAAATATTGATCGTTCCGATATTTGACCCTCACCCCTTCATCAGAATAAAAATTTCCAATTGAAGGTAATCGAAACTGAATGAATTTGTGATGAAGCGAAATACGTATTTCGTTATATGTAATTTTTGTTTGTTTCGTATCCATGGTTACGTGCCTCAGAGAGGGTGCTGAAAAGGGGTGGAAAAAAAAAACTGGCATAACATCTACGGTATGAAGATAACAGGATAAAAGCTGTCTTGAAAGCCGCCCCAACCCTCGCCGAGGAGTGTCCGGAATCCCTTAAAATTTCCATTTAGTTCGCAACGCTCTTGTTCCCATCGGTTTTTTTTTGTTCCTATCTCCTTCTCGTTGTTGTTCGGCCAGTTGTGGCGTTTTTGCCCGAATCTCTCACTGTTTTCCAGTTGCGAGCCAGCCTTGTACCATTACTCACCACTCTTGAAATATGTATATGCGATGCGCGCGCACCATCAATCTCACAGATCTCTTCCTAAATCTCATTTATTCATACGAGATCACGTCTTTGCCCCAAAGAAAGTAACGTACTTGATCTCATCGCGAGAACACCCTCTGTTCTCTCAGCGCATCGTTCGATTCGATATTATTCCGTTGGAAGATATTTTCTTGGCATTTTGTTTCATCATAGAGGATGCTTTATTGTTTCAAATCAATATCGTCGATTTCCCAATAAGAAATTCGAATAATTCACGTTTTTTATTCTTTATACCAGTCATCTGCGGGTATATTTTTGTAGATCGTTTATTATTTGAACTTTCTTTTGTGAAAGTAATTGAAATTGCATTTATCAAAAGGGTTTAATACTTTCGTGCCCGTTAAGGGGGGAAATAGGGTTAGACGGTTCAAAAAATCGATTTTTTTTAATTTCATTAATTGTTAGTAAAACTATTGAAAAATATGTTCCCAAAATTTTAAATGAAAATTCCAACTCGCTCTATTGTTATAAGCGATTAAGGGGGGAAATAGGACAGCGTTTTCTCAATAATTTTCATGAAGTTTTTTATAGTATAAAAAATGAATATAATTTATTGAAACTTTGAGAATATTTTATACATATGTAGTATTTCATACATATAAGTATATACTATAAAATGTTTATACATATATTTAATTATATACTATAAAATATTAGCGACCCCACATTGCTTGTTTTTCTTGGTACTATTTTTTCAAACGCGTTCTTCTGAAAGCGACTTTTTTTGAACTTGCGTACACGCTAGTTTGAAAAGTTTTCAACCAATCGTTTTGAAAATTGACAGTTACTTTCTTCATAGTATTGCGCTCTATATGAACTCAAAATCGGAATATTATCATTATTTAAAATAATTTTTTTTTTGCAAATGACGTTGTAAAAAATGGTAAAAAATCATGCTTTTTTGTTTTGACCCCTGTAAAAAATTCAATTTTCTATTTTTTTGATAGCATTTAGGTTCATATAGAAGAGAGACATATAATAAAAGTAAATTCCAACCTCGTTTGATTTCAGATGAAAATTGCGGCCTGCAGAATGTACGCAAAATGCTGAGTCTGATTGTGACCTGCAATATGGGGTCGCTAATATCTTCGGTGTTTCTCAAGGAAATTCTTCAAAAAATTTATAGTATATACTTAAATATATGTATAAAATATTCTCAGAGTTTCAATAAATTATATTCATTTTTTATACTGTAATCAAATTCATGAAAATCATTGAGAAAACGCTGTCCTAACCCTATTTCCCCCCTTAAGGGGATGCATCACACCCTCCGATCACTTCGAAAACGCCTAATATGTACTTTCTCCGAAACGACACAATCGATCGGGATAAAAGAAGTTTAGTCATTTTTATGTCAGCATATTGCAGCGGCTGACCTTATTTTTTTCAGTCCGGTTGTATTATTTCGGAGAACGTACATTTCGCATTTTCGAAGTGGTCAAGTAGGTGCTCGAGTGTCCAAACCGGAAGTAAGGGTAGCAGCCCTAACCTGACTTGAATTCGTCCCCATTATGATTTTTCATCGATCCCTCTGATGTACATGTAGATTCCGGCAATTTTCATCGATTTTCCGTAGGCCCAATTGGATCAACAACAAATAGTTATTTTCAATCAGATGAAAAGTTTGAATATTTTTTGTTTGGAAATCCAACAGGAAGACAAATTTAAATTTCGTTTGCATTTTTATTTTGCGGACAAAGGACGTATTTCGAGCTGGTGAATCGTCAAGTAAAGGACAATGCAATATATATCCATTGAAAATCAGGGAGATTCTCGAAGTTTCGAGAAGCTGCACGTGAAAATCAACGTGACCGACAAATCGTCCGTTATGAATTAACGAGGTGACCAACGTGACTGTGAACATTTCCCGGTGTCGATAAATAGAGGAATGCGCGACAAGGAACCGCACTCAAATGACCAAATTGGACGAAATTGGTTGACACGTCCAACCCTATTAAAGCCACGAATATATCGTTCCTTAGTGAAATGATATTTGTCAGAGTACAATATTTGTACTGATTATCGTACGGTTTTGGAATACTGTATGTATATGCCTCGATCTTTCTCAGTCGGGAGTCGAATAACTTCGAGGAATAAATTATTTGAGTACGGTATTCGCGATTTTGAGATAACTCACTGTCTTTCCAAAGTATCATTGTTTTTTTCACAAAAAAGTAGTCCTGGTTGAGACTGAGGCTGAGGCTTGAGGCTGTCCATTAATTTTTTGAACTGCCTCGTCGATGATGAAATTATTGTTAAGGAGTTCTGAGAAATTCAACATAAAATACACGAGCTTGAGTCTTGAAAATCATCTATATCATTTTTTTTAAATTCAAAACGCCTCGATCAAATTTCTGCAAATTCAATAGACTTTGGTAACGAGGTAATAATGATGGTACCCATCGCCTGTACACCTATTTATATCGTTTTTGTTTAATATCTTAAATTTTCATAAATTTAAAATGCCTAGCTCGATAGCTCGAAAATTGCATGAAACATTCCCCTTAACACATTTTTCTGAAAATGTTCACAATATTATAAAAACGGAAATAAATGTCAATTGTCACAAAAATATCGTATCAAAGAATTTTACTGATTTACTCCTGTGTCAAATCCCAAACCGAAAGCTAAAACCAATTGTAAGGACTGTTGCAATTTGGCACCCCTATTACAAATACACACACAAACGCGCGCTCCGCGCGAACCGATCCAAACATTTTTTTCTAAATGTGATTTTTCCGAAATTTTGGAACGTTTAAAATTTTTTAACACAGACGTTAAAAGCACGATTTTAAAAAACAAAAACATAGCTTTCTCTACGAAGAAACAAAATGCCATATTCCAATTCGACTATACCATTGTTCATCGAGCACTTCTTTCCTTAACACGCAAACATACTCTCTGCAAAACTCGAGCCCTATCAGACATTATTTACTACTGCCTCATTGATAACTAACTATTTTGAGGTACGGGAAACAAATCAACTTTGCCTTTTTGGATTATGTTGAAGTTCGAAAGGACAAAATTCATTCTACGTGACTAAGGGGAGAAATAGGGTTAGACGGTTCAAAAAATCGATTTTTTTTAATTTCATAAATTGTTAGTAACACGATTGAAAAATATGTTCCCAAAATTTTAAATGAAAATTCCGACTCGTTCTATTGTTATAAGCCATTAAAGTGAGCAGCTCGCCTTCAGGCCCCGAGCGCGCCGGGTGTATAACCGAGCGTACTATTTTTTCAAACGCGTTTTTCTGAAAACGACTTTTTTTGAACTTGCGTACACGCTAGTTTGAAAAGTTTTCAACCAATCGTTTTGAAAATTGGCAGTTTTACTTTCTTCATAGTATTGCGCTCTATATGAACCTAAAATCGGAATATTATCATTATTTAAAATAATTTTTTTTTCACATATAAAGTTGTAAAAAATGGCAAAAAATCATGCTTTTTTGTTTTGACCCCTGTAAAAAATTCAATTTTCTAGTTTTTTGATAGCATTTAGGTTCATATAGAAGAGAGACATATAATGAAAGTAAATTCCAACCTCGTTTGATTTCAGATGAAAATTGCGGCTTCCAGAATGTACGCAAAATGCTGAGCCTGATTGTGACCTGCAATATGGGGTTGCTAATATTTTCGGTGTTTTTCAAGAAAATTCTTCACAAATTTTATAGTATATACTTAAATATATATATAAAATATTCTCAAAGTTTCAATAAATTATATTCATTTTTTGTACTATAAAAAAATGCATGAAAATCATTGAGAAAACGCTGTCCTAACCCTATTTCCACCCTTAATTCAGGCAAATTAACCTAATTCTATGTTGAATGAACCATAGCAGTAATAACGTGGGTGGACATACGAAAATCTATCACCTGTAGACTTCCATCATATCGTTAAAAACAAAAATTTGATGAGGCCAATATTAAATGTTATCGGAGAATCCCCGGATTTAACAAAGTTGTTTTTTGATAGAAAATCAATGAACAGTACAGTATATTTCGCAATTGACGTTCTTCGACCTTCAAGATAATTGAGATCGATGAAGCAGTATTCAATAATATGTCAAAGGGCCTGGGTTTCGCAGCAAGTATTTCTATGTGTCAAGGATACGTGTGCTCGCTGTGCAGCGGGAAACCTGATTTTTCGAATATTAGAATTTTTTTCTGTTCAAACAAATGAATCGAAGATAGATATTTAAGAATTCCTAGATGAAAATATTGTTGACGTTAAAAATGCAACGTACAATCGATCAATGTGTTTTTATCGCGAATGAGAGTTACGAAAGTGTCGTGGAACGAAAATCCGTCACAGTCGTCTTTCCTCAATGGAACCTGATCTTGTTTCTTGTTGTTGTTGATGGAAAATAAAGTCGAAGATGTAAAAATAGAATGCAGAAGCTATAGGAAAAGCCGGTTACGTAAAAGGGAATGGGATAATGGAAGAATGATGTATACGAGTTGTACGACAATAAGATCGTCGACTGATCCTGTCATCGTAAAATTATACACAAACTGTTACCCTACGAAATCCGTATTGAGAGATATTGTGACGGAATCTGAAACACAGAGGATATTTCACAAAATTCCAGCTTCGATAGTATGGAAAGTGTATAAACGGTGTTAAAAATTTATCACTCATATTTGACAATTGCGTATCATCCCAGCCTCGTTAAACTGACCTATTTCGGTCTACAAAAAAAAAACACTAATGAGACTGTCAAAGTGGTGAACTTGGGAGACGGTAAAATCAACCAAAGAAAATGACGAGCATAGGGAAGAGGACGATAAGCCACAGTGAAAAGGAGTAAACGAGTGAACGACTCTCGTTACGGTGGATATATACGAGGAATGAAAGAAAAAGTCTTTAACAAAAAAGGGAAAGTGGGCCGAAAACATCGTAACGGGTGGTTGCGATAAAGATTGAACGTCTGAGAGAAGAAGTTATGTGAAAATTGCGAACAAATTGCCGATTGATTAAATGTTAACCTCTCTCATTCCCGTCACGAGCGGAGTGTCCTGTGCCGTACGTCCTTGAAACTTTTTCGCGAAAGGTCGACCGCGAGACGCTTTTGCTCGAACGACATACAGTGGGTCAAAAAAGTATTCATACACCTTGTTTTTTTGCGATAACTTTATAGACATAAGCGATACGTAAAGAAAGCCAATTTTATTTAATAGTCCATCAGGTGCAGAGATAAACTGCAAATGGGGATTTTTTTCCCAGGAATAATAGAAGAATTATGCCAAAAAAAACGAAAATTTTCGGGCAAAAAAAGTATTCATACACTTACGATTATAGTGAAAACGTACATCATCATAGTTGTTAATTATAACTAATATTTGGTGTGCATCCCTTTTGCTTCAATTATCGCCTCGAGTCTCTTAGGCATGGATTCTACTAGCTTTAGCGTTGTTTCTTTTGCTATTTTCGTCCATTCTTCTAAAAGCACTCTTTGGAGATCGGATTTGTTTGTTATTTTTCTTTTTATAATTTCTACATCCACCAAGTGCAGTAAATTTTCAATAGGATTGATGTCCGGAGATTGTGATGGTGTTATCAATTGTTTGTGGATATTATAGAGTAACCATTCCCTCGTTTTCATGGCAGTATGTTTCGGGTCGTTATCTTGTTGGAAGTAGAAATTTCCATCCAGGCCGATTTTATCTACACTTGCTTTCAAATTGCTGCGCAACACGTCGATATACTTCTGGGCATTCGTTGTACCATCTATAAAAGCCAGATTACCAACGCTATAATATCCCATACAGCCCCAAACCATGACGCTTCCTCCGCCGTGCTTTACAATCGGTATTAAATTTTTCTGCCGGAGCTCGGTATTTGGTTTCCGCCAGACGAATTTTTTTTCATCGGACCCGAAGATGTTAAACTTCGATTCATCCGAGAATACGACACGTTTCCAAAATTCTATAGATTTTTTTACGGAGGTTTTTGCGAAACCTAAACGTTTTTCTCAATTTATTTTATTAATTAATGGTTTTTTGCGGGCAGTTCTGCCGTATATTTGGGCAGAATGCAAAACGTTTCGAATAGTCTGAGGACACACGCTCTTCCCCGATGTTGACGCGACATCATTTGCTAAACTGCGAGCACTTGTGAACGGTTTTTTTGTAGCCTCTGTAACGATACTCCGACGCTCTCGCACCGTTAGTATTCTCGGTCGACGGGTTCGTGGCTTATTTTCTGTGCTGTTTGTGGTTTCGTATTTTTTTTATTATATATTGCACTGTTGCGAAACTTAGATTTAGTTCTTTACTAATTTTTTGATAACTTTCACCGCGTTTCCGAAGGAAAATCACTCTATCTCGCATGGATATTGATATTTCGCTTTCCTTTGCCATCACGTTTGTTCAGAGCTTGAAGATCTACTACCGCATGGAATAGGTCAAAACCATTGTGTAAACGAAGACTTGTTTACATTGTACGCAGAGGTCAGATCGTCCGTGAGTGAATATCGAGGTTTAGAAGCTCAATCGTACGTGTACGAATAATTTTGTGGCCGGAAAATTTTCGTTTTTTTTGCATAATTCTTCTATTATTCCTGGGAAAAAATTCTCCATTTGCAGTTTGTCTCTATACCTGATGTACTATTAAATAAAATTGGCTTTCATTGCGTATCGCTTATGTCTATAAAGTTATCGCAAAAAAACAAGGTGTATGAATACTTTTTTGACCCACTGTATATACTGAGTGAATGAGGTGAAAGTAAAGAGTCGGTAAGCGCATGCGCGAGAGATTCGAGATTCTCAAGTAAGTGGCCGTTCGACCTCTCGTTTTTCGTTAATTAAATGGCATGTTCACGGCCGAGATGAGAAGCACTGGCGGCGAAAGGCAATAGCCAATAAGATCGTACGGATTTATAACTTCTCGCGCATGCGTTTCTCTGTCTACTTTGGTGTCTACTTTCGTCAGATCCACACGGTATATTATAAGACGACGTGTAGTAATCGACGGGACCATTTGAGACGTAAGAATAGAAAAAAAACGCATCGGCATCGCCCCTTCTTAGGACTCGATTGAACAAAGTTTGGGATTAATGCCAATTTTCTTTTTCATAGATCTGACGGTGGGTTTCGGTTATGCAGCTCTACACTTTTGTTCCACTTTGGGGAAAGCGATTTGGGATTTTAGTATGCTCCATGCCCCGTTGAATTTGTGCTTAAGGGACGGTTCTAGGTATAATACAGACATTTGTCAATCAACATCTTAATTTACATGAGCTATTTCTTTTCGAAACTGTGTGCAAACATTTTTTTAAACCTTAATACGTCTATTTACCGTTGAGGCTTTTGCTTAATTAGTGCAATCGTTAATAAAACATTTTTTCTTCTTCTAAAGATAGAGCGTTATTTGTTTGTGGGTAAGAAAAATATTCGTCGACGTAACAGAGGGGACAGACGATGAGTAAAGAGGGTAATATACTGGGCATACTCGAGGGAACTTCAAACGAGACTACACCACACTGGTTTAGCCTTCTATATAGGTCGCCGAGATGAACCGCACGAACATACGAAAGCCCACCGCTCGAGATGCTTTGATGGACGGTGTAAACGTCGCTCGCTGTCGCACGGCATTTATCTCGCAATTTTCCACGACGCCCGAAGCACCAACACACATAAAACATCTAGACACGCGAAAAACGATGTGTTGCGATTTTTGCGGCTCGTGAAGGCCGCGAATGATGCGAAACCGCGTTCTCGTGCGTCCTCGTCAACGGGAAAACTTTGTCGACGTATACGAGCAAAATAAATGGAAAAATCTCGTTGGATCGGGCAGAGTTAAATTTACGGTCACAATGTGATCGTGACGCGTCACTTTACGAAGTGGATTGCACAAAAAATCGTTGAATTTTCGAGAAATAGAATCCTGTACAATCATACATGTTTAAACATTATTTTTAATCACTTTAAAAATGAATGGCGTGATGTGTTGAAAAATATTATTATTATTAATATTTATGGTACATCGTGTATGTTTTGCAGATTTTCACGTTTCTTTCCGGCGACGTCATGGCGTCATGTAAAAAAAAAAATTTTGCTCAACATGCTGACATTTTGAGGAAATATTTTTGTTTTATTTTTCAGGTGAACAATGCCAGAGATAGGGATCCTAACGTTAAAAGAAACATTTTTACGGAAAATTTTTATCAAAATTATAACTGTGATAATTTTTATTATTTTTTAATAAAAATTTGTATGAAATAATTTCAAAGTGTCCTTAACAACATACCATTTTCCCAATCCAGAAATCATTCATAAGTAGCAAACAAAAATTCGTGAAAAAGGACCTTTTTTGAGCCCGCTCACAGTGGGGTTTTCCCTTAAAAGCGATATTTGGCCGCAAATTGCATTCGGTCCTTAAGGGGGGAAATAGGGTTAGACGGTTCGAAAAATCGATTTTTTTTTATTTCATAAATTGTTAGTAAAACTATTGAAAAATGTTCCCAACATTTTTAATGAAAATTCCGACTCGTTCTATTGTTTTAAGCCATTAAAGAGAGTAGCTCTCCTTCAGGCCCCAAGCGCGCCACGTGTATAACCGAGCGTACTATTCTTTCAAACGCGTTTTTCTGAAAACGACTTTTTATCAACTTGCGTACACGCTAGTTTGAAAAGTTTTCAACCAATCGTTTTGAAAATTGGCAGTTACTTTCTTCATAGTATTGCGCTCTATATGAACCTAAAATCGGAATATTATCATTATTTAAAATATTTTTTTTTTGCAAATAAAGTTGTAGAAAATGGCAAAAAAATCATGCTTTTTTGTTTCGACCCCTGTAAAAAGGGGGCCGAGTCGAAGTTTCGAACCGTAAAAGCTTCGACGGTGCAAAACTCAGAATTTCAATAGTACGAATTTCATGGTTCATTCCGACGACAGTCTGAATAATCGACTGTAAATAACATCGAACGGGTATGAATCGATATAAGAAATGATACGAATTTAATATCGTCGAGTAGATATTCTTTCGAAAGATCACGTAGACGACAAAGCAATTTATCGAACGGTCAGTAGTACTAGTTGAAAAATTCCGAATTGGTGATTTTTAGAGATCCGCAAAGTTCCGAAAATTATATTATCGAACAAGAAACTATCGGAAAGGTGCGAACGTAATAAAATTGAAGAAAAGAAATCTCGGGTATACGAATTTTTCGGACTCCGAAAATTACGGCGTCGACGATGCGGTATTCCGAAAATAAAAGTTCCAAAGGGGCAAAATTTCGAAAATTTCCAATTCGTGCGTTTAGATGGCAGCACCACTGGTGTTATGTCCTATGGATCTTTTTACACGGAGCGAGCGTCAGAGCCTACTAGTAGCGCTAGTTTTACTCTCTTTCGAAATTTTGCGCTGTCGGAATTTTGCCCCGACGAATTAATACTCTGTCGTCTGTTTACCCTTTTCGGGACATACAAATTCTAATATATTTGGCTTCGAACTTTTTTTTTCTGAACCTTTTCGGGGTATAAAACTTGACCGTTCGGCAACTCGAGTTTCTAACACCACAATTTTTCGGAACATTTCTAATCATTAAAATACGATTTTTTAAGTAGTAGGATTTCTGATTTTTGATACTTTTGCTGGTCGGTCCCATAATTATTCTTGTCATTTAATCCTCGATGTATAACTATTCTTCGCAATGACATTTCTGTTTTAAAAAGGACGGATTTGAAAAATTTCGAAGAGTTTTAAAATCGTTCCACATAAATTCGGAGTTTTGAACCGTCGAAGCTTTTACGGTTCGAAACTTCGACCCCGCCCCATAAAAAGTTCAATTTTCTATTTTGTTGATAGCATTTAGGTTCATATAGAAGAGAGACATATAATAAAAGTAAATTCCAACCTCGTTTGATTTCGGATGAAAATTGCGGCTTCCAGAATGTACGCAAAATGCTGAGTCTGATTGTGACCTGCAATATGGGGTCGCTAATATTTTCGGTGTTTTTCAAGGAAATTCTTCAAAAATTTTATAGTATATACTTAAATATATGTATAAAATATTCTCAAAGTTTCAATAAATTATATTCATTTTTTATACCATAAAAAAACTCATGACAATCATTGAGAAAACGCTGTCCTAACCCTATATCCCCCCTTAATACAGAGTCGGTAAAACAGATCTGTCACATGCTCTTAACACCTCTTTCCTGCCCTCCGGCAATCGCTCTTCCATAAAGCACGAGCACGACGAAACAGGGAAACTAGGGAAAACTTGACTGATACAATCAGCTACATTTTACTGGATTCCGAATGTATTATCAAAAACTTAGAAAAACTGGCTGCCGCTCGTTTGTCGGCTTGTGAGCCAGTGCACGGCTGAGCGATCACCCATCTCCGTACTGACCACAGTCATAATAATTATTCATTGAAGGCGACCGAAGCCGCCCACAGATCGCACGACAACTATTGTCGGTTGCGTGTTGAAAAATAAAATCGTCCCTTTTTTACATGAAATTGTAGAAAACCGGGCAAGCATGAACCGAGGGTCCCGTACCATTTCCTTAAGTGAAATCATTTACCGTTGATACTATTGATAAGCAATATTTCCAGCGATAATTTTCAGCTTAATCTCGTGGTCAAGTCCGTGCTCGAGTTTCTGTCCTAAAATTCGGGCCTTAGCCTTGCTACAAGGGTGTTCATCATCTCCTGATAAACAAAACCACGTCTAACCCAATCGATTAAATTAATTATCATTATTTTTATAAAATATTTTGATTGGCAAAAGATAAACTGAATGAAAAATGGACTCACGTGTGCAACCATGGATGGATAATCTTGCGTCTTGTAGAGTAGAAGAACACCAACGAGATGAGCGATCGAGAAAACGACACCGGCGATACAAGCATGACGAAGTCTTATTGGCAAAAGTGCGTAAGACATGTAGATGAAAAAACATACGGCCCATGATGCTGCCAATGGTCCACCGGTGCGTAAATCTAATCTCGTCGTTGACGGCTCGACGTTATCATTGATCTCATCGAAATCGGTCAAACAAGCAAGATGAATGCTCAGAGTGACCTGAAGTGCGAGTAACGTCACGAGAACGGCGCCGCTAATGCCGACCAGCCAGACCTCGTTCAATCCCGGTCTCGAAATGGCACCGACGAGAACTGTGAAAAATTGATGAGTCGCGGATGACACGAGAGGAATAATTGATAAATGAATAATCATAGATTTAACTTGTGCAACGAGCAAGTTTGCTATCGTTCGTTCGAGAAAAAAAAATTGGAGTTTCATCCGTAGGTCGAGTGAAATCAATGAAAAAAAAAAACATTTGGGACATTTCCCGTCAACCCGGCCTGGCTGTGAATGTTCATGTTCCTATCATTTTTTTTTCTTCACGTACGTCATGAAATGGCACTAAAAATTAGTGACACCAATTTTCAGATTTCGTCGAAAATTAGTGTGATCCTTGAAGGGCAAAAAATGTAACGTGCAATTCAGAAATTTACACACATTGATTCAGCATTATTTTATCTCGCTCACAAATACCTCTATGAGCAAGTTAGTTCTTCAATGGTGGGCTTCCTCAGAGAGGAAGCTTTCCGAGTGAGATCAAATAATGCGGAGGCAATGTGCAACTTTCTGATTGGCATCTTGTTTTCAGTGAATTCGATCTGAAAAGTGTCAAGGTAGTACGGATTAAAAGGTTTTATGATTTTTCATAATTCTGTAAAATTTACTAAAACTAGAGTAAGATCAATAATTTTCGGTAATATACAAAAGTTGAAACATTCAAATTTTTTTACAAACTCGAAGCACTTTGTATATTCATTTGAAACTCAATACCGACCATGGTTGTCTCATAAGCTATTTTTTATGGGTAAGTACCGCATCTATAGTTGAATATTTAACAAAGTTACGTAAACATAAAATACAATTTCCCATAAATTTGAAAAAATTCAATCTTAATATATTTCGAATCTTTATTTTATTGTACTTCAATATATAATAATTTTGATATAATTCAACGCTTTCGCCGATTCATGCCAAATTCAATACCAATTATTGTTCAATGATACTCTGTTTATGAAAGAAAAATTCATACTCTTGATGAAAGACAAGAGTTACATCAATTACCAATATTTTTCGCAAGTTTCAAAATTTTATAAATTTTCACCCCTCAAGCGATTCTCGCTAAATTCAATACCCAACATCCTTGGTTCTCAACCCAGTTATATGAAAAAATTTACGACAGTTTCAGCGACAACGGATATTTTTCAAAAAATCCAAAGTTCCCTAAAATCTCGTCTTAAGGGGGGAAATAGGGTTAGACGGTTCAAAAAATCGATTTTTTTTTATTTCATAAATTGTTAGTAACACTATTGAAAAATATGTTCCCAAAATTTTGAATGAAAATTCCGACTCGTTCTATTGTTATAAGCCATTAAAGTGAGTAGCTCTCCTTCAGGCCCCGAGCGCGCCACGTGTATAACCGAGCGGTCACTATTTTTTCAAACGCGTTTTTCTTAAAACGACTTTTTTTGAACTTGCGTACACGCTAGTTTGAAAAGTTTTCAACCAATCGTTTTGAAAAGTTTTCAAACAATCGTTTTGAAAATTGGCAGTTACTTTCTTCATAGTATTGCCCTCTATATGAACCTAAAATCGAAATATTATCATTATTTAAAATAATTTTTTTTTGCAAATAAAGTTGTAAAAAATAGCAAAAAATCATGCTTTTTTGTTTTGACCCCTGTAGAAAATTCAATTTTCTATTTTTTTGATAGCATTTAGGTGCATATAGAAGAGAGACATATAATAAAAGAAAATTCCAACCTCGTTTGATTTCAGATGAAAATTGCGGCTTCCAGAATGTACGCAAAATGCTGAGTCTGATTGTGACCTGCAATATGGGGTCGCTCCGATCCCCGGTGTTTTTCAAGAAAATTCTTCAAAAATTTTATAGTATATACTTAAATATATGTATAAAATATTCTCAAAGTTTAAATAAATTATATTCATTTTTTATACTATAAAAAAATTCATGAAAATCAGTGAGAAAACGCTGTCCTAACCCTATTTCCTCCCTTAAGTAATTTCAACGAAAACTGGAGCAAACAAAAGGGGTCTGATACTCAAAATTTTTACAGTACGAAGTCCGATTGTCCGAAGTCTGTAAAAAGATGCGGTATTTACCCATAATAAATAGCTTACGAGACAACCACGGTCGGTATTAAGTTTCAAATGAATGTACAAAGTGCTTCGAGATTGTAAACAAATTTGAATGTTTCAACTTTTGTATATTACCGAAAATTATTGATCTTACTCTAGCTTCAGTAAATTTTGCAGAATTATGAACAATCATAAAGCCTTTTATTCCGTACTACCTTGGCACTTTTCAGATCGAATTTGCTGAAAACAAGATGCCAATCAGAAAGTTGCACATTGCCTCCGCATTATTTGATCTCACTCGGAAAGCTTCCTCTCAAAGAAAGCCCACCATTGAAGAACTAACTTGCTCATGGAGGGGTATTTGTGAGCGAGATAAAATAATGCTGAATCAATGTGTGTAAGTTTCTGAACTGCACGGTTAATTATGATTAACCTAAACGTTATTTTTTTTGCGAAAGTACAAAATCTCATGTCAAGTTTCATTTTCGTGAATGAACGACTTACAAAAAATGGCTATTTTGTTTCAAATTTTTTTTTAACACTTCTTATGTTGTTATTGTTTTTTTTTAAATTACTGCTAGCAGTAGTATTCTTACCGGCATAAATGGTGATACAAGCGACGATGGTAAGTGCGAGAGACAAATTTTCCGATCTCTGGACAAGTGTGAGTAGAGGCTGTTCGCTGGTGAATATCAAGCGCAGAATGAGAAGTAGACCGAGTGCAAAGGCTAAGCCTGCAAGTAGGCCCAGCACGTGTGTCATGTTACTCTGATTCATCCGAAGGAAGTAACGTTGATACAGCATCTCAACCTGTATCAAATATAACAAAAAAAAGAACAATATGCAATTTTTATTTATATCTATGATTAATCCCTTCCAGCTCACTCCTCAGAATGGGCTTCAAGTTCTTTTCCAACTCGCCGAATAAAAGACAATCGTATCGAAAATCCCTCAAAGGAGTGATTGTTTGAAATATCCGCGAAAAAATGTAGAAGGCGATACGAAAATTCGGAAGAAAAGAATATGAAATATTTTTTATGGCTGTTCAAAGATTTAAAAAAAATTCGAATATCCGTATACAGTGTTCAGAAGGTCGCCATTTTGTCAATTTTGTTTTCTGCGAAATTTTACAGATCCATACCATAGCCATACTTCTACTGATCAATAATCTTTTCGGTTTCTTTGGTTTGAGATGAGTAGAAAGCCTGGAATCATGGTCACACCCGCCTTGGTACCATAGCGACCTCGTAACGCTCAGAAATTATTTTTATTGTACTCTAAAAAATTGACAGAGTACCTGCAACTGTCAATAAATAACTGGAAAAAAGACCAATGTGGAAATATTCAATAGTACCTATGAATTTTTTTTTCATAAACCTCGAAAGAAATTCTCGTTTAGGCTACAAGAATGCTTAAAGTGATATACAGCCACAGAAGCTCAATAAACGTTTATTTTTTAATTCTTTTACCAATTGTTGAGTTCCAATTTTTTGATATTTTCTTTTGTCGCCGCAGTTTATTTCTCATGTAGCATATTATAATTACAGATCATGGCACTAGGAACAAATGTGAAGGGGCGAACAAATGTGGAAAGATATATATAAGTGATGCATCGAGATGTAGAAATATATTTGTAATTTCCCGCGATGATTACGGTGATTTGACGATTCGATTATATTCGCGCAACGTATTTGGCCCGGTGAAATTTAGCAAACACGCACGATCTCGCGACTCAGGTGTCGGAGACACTTCTCGCTTCGTTCTGTTTCGCTTCGGGCACCGACACATCAACAAGTATATTTTTTTATTGGGATTTCGAGCACACCTGAGTGTCTAGGGCATCGAATCTACAAGAGAGACAGGTATAGAAACGAAGACATCCTCATCCTATCTTCTCACTCGAACTGGCCATTCGATGAGGATTTTTCTATTCTCGATGGACTATTCTACGATCGAAGAAATCACCATCTCGAAAAGTTAAGTGTAATTAGTACAACCAGCATCTCGTGACAGAATAAAAAGAAAGAAACGAGAAGAGACTTTGATCCGACTGAATGTGTTTGTGTGTGTGTGTACTAGGGTGGGTCAACTAAAATTACTAATTTTTTTTTTCCTCGATATAATGAAAAATGTATTGTTTGGCATCTCAAAAAAACCCTCTGCAGATATGAGCCCTTCATATTTCAATTAAGAGGTCTCTCATCGCGAATTTTCATTTCCCATTTAAATAACATGGAAACATTTTTTTTTAACTTTGGAATTTTATTAGACTTAAGGTAGTAGTCTGGTAACTTAAGCCGATTTTCATATCTTTTTTGGAGGCCGTTTTTTTGTAGGAAACGTTTTGGATATTTAGGATGTTTTTATTTACATATTAAAGATACAAAAAAATAAAATTTTTTAAAAATGTAGTAGTTTATTATTATTATTATTATTGATCGACGTTGGCGCCTCGAAAAAAAGCGCGTGGGTGGCCCCGGTGATTTTGGCTCTTGATGTTATCTGAAATCAAAAATTCTTGATAATTCTTAATCTATAGACATGTCATTCTGGTCGGAACTACTGAAGTTAAATTTCATGGATAAATAACAAAATGGCGGACTTTGGAAAAAAAAGTTTTTTTTTCCAAAGTCCGGGCAGTTCATTTTTCCAAAAAAAATGGCGAACTTTGAAAAAAAAAATTTTTTTTCCAAAGTCCGTCATTTTGTTATTTATCAATGAAATTTAACTTCGGTAGTTCCGACCAGAATGACATGTCTATAGATTAAGAATTATCAAGAATTTTTTATTTTAGATAACATCAAGAGCTAAAATCATCGGGGCCACCCACGCGCTTTTTTTCGAGGTGCCAACTTCGATCAATAATAATAATAATAATAAACTATTAAATTTTTTCAAACAAATTTTTTTTTGTATCTTTAATATGTAAATAAAAACATCCTAAATATCCAAAACGAAAATCGGCTCAAGTTACCAGACTACTACCTTAAAGTGAGTAGCTCTCCTTCAGGCCCCGAGCGCGCCACGTGTTTCAAACGCATTTTTCTGAAAACGACCTTTTTTGAACTTGCGTACACGCTAGTTTGAAAAGTTTTCAACCAATCGTTTTCAAAATTTGCAGTTACTTTCTTCATAGAATTGCGCCCTATATGAACCTAAAATCGGAATATTGTCATTATTTAAAATAATTTTTTTTTTGTAAATGAAGATGTAAAAAATGGCAAAAAATCATGCTTTCTTGTTTTGACCCCTGTAAAAAATTCAATTTTCTATTTTTTTGATAGCATCTAGGTTCATACAGAAGAGAGACATATAATAAAAGTAAAATCCAACCTCGTTTGATTTCAGATGAAAATTGCGGCTTCCAGAATGTACGCAAAATGCTGAGTCTGATTGTGACCTGCAATATGGGGTCGCTAATATTTTCGGTGTTTTTCAAGGAAATTCTTCAAAAATTCTATAGTATATACTTAAATATATGTATAAAATATTCTCAAAGTTTCAATAAATTATATTCATTTTTTACACTTCAAACAAAATCATGAAAATCATCAAGAAAATGCTGTCCTAACCCTATTTCCCCCCTTAAGAGCATGCGAATAGCTTGTTTTACCGACTCTGTATTACCGAAAAAATGCATTAAAATTTTCGACAATGTGCAATATTCTATTTTGAACGCTTTTTTTTGGCTCGCTCCTATGGTAATTCGGTCTAAGCCTCTGACAAGCAATTCTCTAGAGGGTTCGTTCACCTCGATTTTTTTTTCGGAAGTCCCTTAGACATGACGACTTGTCATATGTCGGTTCGACGTGAGATGTCTTAATACGGATGGTATAAAGAAGGGAAGCCAATGAGGTCGTGAAAAAAAGTATCTTGGAGAGCTCCAAGAGAGAGGAAGAGAAAGAGAGAGGTCGAGGCAAAAAATGATGCTCGAGTCATCATTAGCGTAGGCTCCTTTTTCATCTCGGTTGGTGAGTGAACTCGAAACGTCAATTATCTCTGCTTTACGCTCTGGGGTTCATCGCTCTCTGCATGAGTATCAGTTATAGATAGGCCAATAGAACGAGGGTGAAGCAAATATTTCGGGCAGTTTAACGATTTATGATATCATTGTAATTGTGCCGATTTTTCGAAAAATTCAATCGACTTGAACATACTCTGTTCAACCCCTATATCTTTGGAGAAATTTGAAATGATCGAACTGTCGCATTGGGGTTGAAATAAAAATAAATATTTTCCCTACGAGCCTTATCAGGTAGTTACCGCGTAGAAAGGGATTTGTTGCGTTTATTGTGTTTAGGGTATTTATTGTGTTTAATGCACTGTCTATATGGGGAATTTCCCGTCAAATCCACCTAGCTTTGACCCTCGTCCTCTGGGATTTGATCAACAATTTATTGTATTATTTTTACGTATTATTTTTGTTCAAGATTTTTTTTCTCGCTAACCGCTATTTAATAATGATTGAAAACAAATATTTTATATAAAACAGAAGTTTAGGTGTAATTTAAAAATCTGATGAAATTCTAAAAAATTCGTCGAATATTTTAAGGGATATCCCTTAAAGGGAACGCCGACCCAGAGTAGGTCGGCGTTCGGTTCTATTTTTTTCCGAGTAATGTTCGAACCAAAAAATTGGACAAAAATAGAAGCAAGCCCTTGCCCACTCTGAACTACGGTTAAACATTTTTTATCAGACAGAAGATTTTTCAAAATCTTCATAGTTCTAAATTACGGCTAATCTGTCGTATTGTATAGAATAATTTTATTGTCTAAATCATTACTAAATTGGTGTTAACGAACAAAATCTAAAAAAAAACTGCATCCCTCTTAGCGTTGTAACAATAATATGAAAGATTGTGGACCAAATCCCAGAGTTTGAGAGTCATAGTCAGTTCAATTTGCCGTGAAATGTCCCATAAATTACTTTTTTATTCATACTTTCTTTTGTTATAATGCACAAAACATTTCGAACGAACCAATGGTAATATTATCAACGCACTACGAATACAATTATTTTTTCTCAGCCCATAGTGCAAGGATATATTGGGTTTTCGATATTGGAATGTCGAGTGAACTCGACGTACTAATCGATGTATCAATTATTCCGCTATCGATAATTTCGTTTCGTATTCCAATTGTTTTTTTTTTCGGTCCAATATAATCCAATCAGCTACCAGTAAAACACTATGCAGTATTTGAACAGACAGTAAACTTCGTATTAAAACGCGCGAAGGAAGCAGAAAAGCGTGAAATGCACTGTAATATGCTCGAGCGATTCTGTTACAGGAGGTGTACGAGGTCTGTTAAAAAAGTATCGCGAATTTTGAATTTCCGCGGGCTACGTATATTCGATTTTCGATTTTTTTGTGGCGTTAGGTTGGTGCTCATGTCCCTCACTTATGCTGAAAAAATCGGCCATTTTTAATGTTTAGTTAATTGTTGACAGCTGTTTTAGTTAGATTTGTTTTGGCTTGTCTTCGATTTTTGCCTATTCCAAAAAAGCAGCTTCCATTGCGATGATTGAGCTTTGGTTTCCACGTCATAACCATAAACCCATGATTCGTCACCAGTTATGACCCTCTGGAGCAAATTTAGGTCATCGCGGACCGAGTCCAACAGCTCCTCAGCAATGTTAACGCGACACTGTTTTTGTTCGAAATAGAGCAATTTTGGCACGAATTTCGCGGCGACCCGTCTCATGCCCAAATCATTGATAAAAATCGAATAGCACGAGCCAATCCATATGTTTAGTTCCTCAGCAACTTCTCTAACGGTGATTCGACGATTAGCCAATATTATTTTCTTCACTTCATCAATGTTTTCGTCTGTTGCTGATGTGCTCGGGCGTCCGGAATGCATTTCGTTGTTCGCATCTTCTCGGCTCTCTGAGAACATTTTGTATTACCGATAAACGTTGCTTTGGTCCAAGGTAGCTTCACCATATGCCACAGTCAACATTCGGAATGCGTCCGCGCACTTAATTTTGTTTTTCACACAAAATTTGATAGAGATTCTTTGATCCATTTTTTGGAATAGGCAAAAATCGAAGAAAAACCAAAACACGTGTAACCAAAACAGCTGTCAACAATTAACTAAACATTCAAAATGGCCGATTTTTCCAGCATAAGTGAGGGACATCAGTACCAACCTAACGCGACATAAAAATCGAAAATCGAATATACGTAGCGCGCGGAAATTCAAAATTCACGATACTTTTTGAACAAACCTCGTATATACTATCGTGTCTTTAACCTTTCTGGACATACAAATTCTAATATATGTTACTTCGTTATTATTTTTTTCAGACCCTGTTCCCGTATACAACTTAACCGTTCGGGAACTCGGTTTTCCAAAATCACAGTTTTTCGGAACTCTACGCTTTCTAATTATGAAAATGAAGTTTTTTTTACGTAGTTGGGTTTTGATGTTCAGTACTTTTTCAGTCGTTCCTGTAATTATTTTTGTCATTTAATCCTTGGTGTATAACTATTCTTGGCGACGACATTTCTGTTTAAAAAATGTTGGATTTTAGAATTTCCAAAACTTTTGGGATCCTCGCACTCGTAAGTTCGGGATTTTACACCTTCGGAGCTTCCACAGTTCGGAAAGTCAACCCCGCCCCGGTGGTAGTTTTTTTAAATTACGTTAGACCACGTACATAGTGTATATAACATATATACACTGTCTTATAAATTGCAATATCTTTAACAAAGCAAATAATTGACATTTAAAAATGTTCTGTTAAAATAATACGTACGATAATGTTTAAAAAAAAATATTATTCAAAGTGTAAGGTCTGAGATTAAAGAAGCAGAAAAAAACTTTTAAAAAATGACAAACGTTTACATACAAAGTTTGTCCTAACATTTCAGGTAAATTGCGGGGAGTTATTTTTCTTCGAATCGGATTTATCAATTATCAAACAGGATGATAGTTGAAAATCGATAACCGAGGATATCAAAAGCTCATATCTCGTCGTTTGTTACTTCTGAGTTGCTTGTAAACTCGTTATCCAAACAGACGCAAGAATTTTCTGGCGATGAATCGAGTTTCGATATAAAAATGTAGGGCAAGAAAACTTATAAACGAGTCTGTAATTAAGAAACGGAGGTGATTCACGGGATAAAAGGAGAGGGAGAGAGAGAGACAGAGTTGGGAGCTGTTATCATCGCGATAATTGGATTCTTCATCTCTTGCACTCGTTCTTGGCACCTCGGGTATCTCCTTTCTTATACTCTGGGTTTGTCGGCCATATCGCTGTTTTCAGATTCATTTAACCTCTGCCCTTAATTCCGGTACCACAGTTTCACGAAATACTCCGAGCACGACTCGTTATACTCGAGTAGAGAGGATTTCTCAGGAAGGGGATGGTCGAGTTTCTCGTTTCGGGACAACAGGTGAAGCATAAAATAGAAATATACAAAGACTCCTCGTTATCGAGGATTTCCCGCTTAACCTTCTCCAATCTTGCACAAAAAACTCTATAAGAAACAATTTAAAAATTCTCGTCAATCTTGCAATCGTCTCACGCCGGGGTAACGCGCATTATAAAATATCGTTATGCTAGATGTCTATTTAAAATTCTCGGTCGATAAAACCGAGCACTTACTTACCAACGAAATAAAAATGTTGTGTTAATTTCGATTAACATGTAGCGGCGTCATATTCGTGCTATCGTGCTGAATTGATCGGCAAAATTTTAATTCATTTCATTCGGGTATCTCCGAGAGAAATGTCCTTAAACTTTCGAAGTGAGAAAGTCAGTATTTACCATTGAAATCTTGGCAACGCCATTACATAGATTTGATTGGCTCTCCCGCTTGCTTAGATAGCTGAACCTAACGCGCAAAACTAACGAAAAATAAAACGGATGTTAAAGAGCATCGACAATTAATCACAATCGAACTATCGTTCTTGAAATTTTCATATGATTGACAAGAAGACTTTATACGTCGATTTTCAAAAATTAAATAATATTCACCGTATAATTACTTCGCACACTGCGATATAAATGTTGGCCACTTAAATGGAATAAACCATATCTAACGAATAATTTTAATACGAGAACCTGAGTTCTTTTATTTTTAAGTTGTCGAAGAGTTATAGAGGGAAATGTAAGTCCGAGATAGAGAAATTTATGTAAACAAATTTAGCCGGAGATCTCAAAGTTAACGGTAGTATGATTGATAACTTTTCGAAAAATTCAAAAATTTACAACGATTAAACGCTCTAACAGATTTTAGCTAAATTCAATACGAACTATACTTTGATGATGTTGTAATTATTTTTGAAAAATTTGCTTGATCTTTCAAAATTTACGAAAGTTAGAACGACTAGAAACATTTTTATGACAAGTCAAATTCGTGTTAAATTTGACACTCGTTATAAACTTTTCAAAGCATTTTAACAAATAATGAGGGTTTGATACTCAAGATGTGTGCAAAATTTCAGCGAGTCGTTCTCGAGACATACACGTTTACGACTTTTTGGGCTGCCGAATGGTGAACTTTTTTTGTAAATACGATTTCTTAACTATTTGGGACATTTTAAACAATCCACTAAGAAAATGTCGAACAAAATGTTTTTTCACGAAAACCATGCCTTCGGTTACGTAAATCGAGATTTTTTGTTTTTCTCATTGAGAAAATTGTCATATTGTTACTATATCTTTGTTTTAAGGGGAGAAATAGGGTTAGACGGTTCAAAAAATCGATTTTTTTTTATTTCATAAATTGTTAGTAAAACTATTGAAAAATATGTTCCCAGAATTTAAAATGAAAATTCCGACTCGTTCTATTGTTATAAGCCATTAAGGGGGGAAATAGGGGTAGGGTAGCGTTTTCTCAACAATTTTCATGAATTTTTTTATAGTATAAAAAATGGATATAATTTATTGAAACTTTGAGAATATTTCATACATATATTTAAGTATGTACTATAAAATATTAACGACCCCATATTGCTTGATTTTCTTGGTACTATTTTTTCAAACGCGTTTTTCTGAAAACGACTTTTTTTTAACTTGCGTACATGCTAGTTTGAAAAGTTTTCAACCAATCGTTTTGAAAATTCGCAGTTACTTTCTTCATAGTATTGCACTCTATATGAACCTAGAATCGGAATATTATCATTATTTGAAATAATTTATTTTTCGCAAATAAAGTTGTAAAAAATGGCAAAAAATTATGCTTTTTTGTTTTGACCCCTGTACAAATTTCAATTTTCTATTTTTTTTATAGCATTTAGGTTCATATAGAGAAGAGAGACATATAATAAAAGTAAAATCCAACCTCGTTTGATTTCAGATGAAAATTGCGGCTTCCAGAATGTACGCAAAATGCTGAGTCTGATTGTGACCTGCAATATGGGGTCGCTAATATCTTGGGTGTTTTTCAAGGAAATTCTTCAAAAATTTTATAGTATATACTTAAATATATATATAAAATATTCTCAAAGTTTTAATAAAGTATATTCATTTTTTATACTATAAAAAAATTCATGAAAATCATTGAGAAAACGCTGTCCTAACCCTATTTCCCCCTTAACCCTCCAGCACTCACGAGGGACTAGAAGGTGGGTTGAATAAGCCTTGAGGCTAAAAACCTTATACCTTGCGTTTTTTACGCCAGCACGAAAACACTAAAAATAAAATATTATGTATTTATTTCATGGCAATTAGTTGTTGCGATAAAACAAATTAATTTTTCTAGCTAAATATATGAAAAATAATAAAATTCGGTAAAAAGTAATATTTTTTACTTATTGGTAATGAATGTATTGAATTAACAAAATGGAGTCTGTAATGGCTCCCACGCGAGTACGAGTATTACGAAAACTAACAATGAAGCGTTAAATTATTGTAACTTCATCCGCAATTTGTTCATTTTATTTTTAACTTATAATTTGTTTCAAACTCATTAAAATCTTTGTTTGAAATTTATCGAGGTAAATGTCGATACAATGATATCAAATTGCCTCGATTACGTTGTAATGCGAAATTGCACCGGCACGTTATTATGAAGGGGATGATTTCCTCCATAATATATTCTCCCATACTCTATGAAACATTTATCAGGGATAATTATCACTCATAGGATATACACGTTATCGATATTTACGCATATTAAATTATCAGCCAAATAACGCGAACATCGTGGTCCCCAATAATGTGCACTCACAAACATAAATAATTTATACTAATTAAAGAAATTACAAATTTTCTAAAATGTATACACTTTCTTAATAAAAGCTGATCAACAATAGATATTATCAGAAAAATTATGATATAATACAGATACATTCCACAACGTGAGGTCCGGCATTGGTAGCATTTATTCTTTCGGAACAGCATTAAAAACCAGGACAGTCAATTTTTTTTTCAGAATAAAATCATATTTGGAATCATCGAGATTTCGTCGCTCGGAGCATAAGAACAAACACATACCATTTTCTGACGGAACGCACGTAAGATGGTGACATTTTGTATAATTATTGTAACGAAATGTATATTGACATTGTGTTTTCTTATTGTTGTTACTGTATACCTTTGCAGGTTTTCACGGCTCTTCCCCTTTGTTCTCATATCCACTCGATTCCTCGAGACTCCTCTCCCTCCGAGCGTTGTCCGTAGCCGCTTATTTGTAATGTACTTTACCGTATTTGCACGAGGGCACAGGGAAACAGCGGAAAACCGGGCCGTGACAGGCGGCTGTACATTTTACTGTAGTTTCATTTGTATTATCATCATAAACTAAGGTAAATCCGCCTTCCGTTCAGTGATCGGTGTGGAAGCCAGTGTACAGCGTAGCGGTCACCCATCCCAGCATTTAACGCGGCCAATAGCGCTTAACTCGGGAAACCGACGAATCCGCGCATCGACGGCACGTCCACTGCTATCGGGTACAGAGTTTAACGATCTCGTTGATTTACAATTTTATTCTTGGACTTCTTCCAATCTCGAAAAGTCAGGTTACTGATGCATGTACCGTTCAATGTTTCGTATATATGTTTGGAAGCTCATGGTATGAGCATGAAAGTTTAAAATTGTAGCAGAGTCAATTAAAGATAACTGGCGCTTTGTGGGTGTATAACTGGCAATGGGAATACCTGTGTTGGACCTTATCGATTTATGGACTCTCGTTGCTGGTTGCACTAGCTTGAGTATAGGCACTGCAGCTGCTGCTGGCTACCCCTGCATTGTGTGGCCTGCAAGTTCCGTGCTATTCTACAATAGTACCGGCAAATTTTGAGAACCACACACACAGAGACACAGAGTACATGAGTCGTGTAGTCAGGTGGCTAGACACTCCTGACCCCTCTGTGTATGCTTGCACAGCGACGTCATGAACTGGGCGGTGCACTTATCCTCTTCGTCGCGGTGTACCTATAAGTGGTACATCTCGTACGACCAAGTTTCAAGAACTCGCGTCGTTCTCATGTATTATCCTCTTCACATGGCAACACACCTCTGCGATGACGTCAAACGGGAGTTGTGCGAATTAATATGTAGCCGAGGATGCAAATTACGATGTCGAACAGCCGCGACAAGTCAAGAAGTTCCCGTTTGTCATTCACGTACCCATACCGATCACACGTCTTTCCGTTAAAGATTCGTGACCAAGACTTCCCCGCTAGTTATTCGGCCACTACACATCGCAAGGCTGTGTCGTTATAAAGTGAAGAACCAAGCCAATCCTGTCTCGCTCAAGTTGTGAGAAAAGTTTATCGCAAGTAATCTACTCAATTTTGAGGGAAGGCAACGCAAAGTGACATAAATGCACCTTATCGAGATAGTCTAAGGAGAACCTCGTACCCTAGGACGAATTTTCAAACACGGATCGAGCTCAAGCTGGGGTTTTAGTTAAAGCTTATATACAAGGTTAAGTTGGAGGTTTTTTTTTTTTTTTTTTTTTCGAGGGATTGTGGAAATTCTTTAAAAAGACGATTGGGGAGGGCGCGCACTCCCCACCGTGTGGGACTTGTACCCACTAAAAACCACACACCCTTTCTCCATGACTTTGGTCCCACCCCGGAACCGCTTTCGCATTACATCAGGGTGGTGTCATATCTGCGCCTGCCTGGGCGCTAGCTTCTTACGCTTAGGGATCGTGCTCTTCCCTTTCGCGCTCCTCCTGGTTCTTCGTCCGTAGCACTTTCTCCACGTATCCCGTGATGCTTGCCCATTTCGCAGCATTTCCTTTACTGCGTTCTCCGGTATTAGGTCGGTGTCCAGGTTAGCAGTCAGCGCTCTTCTCTCTTCTGCCCACCTTGGGCACTTGAAGAACGTATGGAGGAGGTCGTCTAACTCGTCACAGTAGTCGCACTGCGGGCTGTCTCTTCCTTTGAAGCGAAACAGGTAGGTGTTGAAGTGGCCATGTCCTGATAGGCACTGGGTCAGATGATAGTTTACCTCGCCGTGTTCTCTGCACAGCCACGGGTATAGCTTTGGTATGAGTCGGTGGGTCCATCTTCCTGTGGTCTCCTGATCCTATGTGTGCTGCCACTACCGAAGGACTCGCTCACGTTCTTGCGTCCGCACATTTGACCGGTTTTCCTCCGCTCGTCGTTGGTGGATCCGCATCTTTCCCCTGGCTAGGAGTACGATGGGGATTGCGCTTGCAATGACCATCACTGCGCTGCCTGAGAGTGTGCGGTACGCACATGCTACTCTAAGGGCGCTGGTCATTTGCACCGAAATTAGTCTCTTCTGGAGTTTGTCATTTTTTAAGGAGCCTGCCCAGATCTCCGCACCATAGAGCATGATGGAGTGACAAACTCCCATCATGGCTCTTCTTATGGCTGCCCTAGGCCCCGCTACGTTGGGCATGAGTCTGGCCAGTGCCCCAAAGATATTAGCGGCCCTGTCAGCGGCACCCCGTATCTGTTCTGCGAAGGTTAACTTCTTGTCCATCCTAAAGCCAAGGTACCTGACCGACCCCTTTGACAGGTTAAGTTGGAGGTTAAGTTGGAGGTTAAGTTGGAGGTTAAGTTGGAGGTTAAGTTGGAGGTTAAGTTGGAGGTTAAGTTGGAGGTTAAGTTGGAGGTTAAGTTGGAGGTTAAGTTGGAGGTTAAGTTGGAGGTTAAGTTGGAGGTTAAGTTGGAGGTTAAGTTGGAGGTTAAGTTGGAGGTTTAGTTGGAGGTCAAGTTGGAGGTCAAGTCGGAGATCAAGTTGGAGGTCAAGTTGGAGATTAAGTTGGAGTTTAAGTTGGAGGTTAAGTTGGGGGTTAAGTTAAAGGTTCAGTTGGAGGTTAAGTTGGGGGTTAAGTTGGAGGTTCAGTTGGAGGTTCAGTTGGAGGTTCAGTTGAAGGTTAAGTTGGAGGTTAAGTTGGAGGGTAAGTCAAAGAACCAGGAGGAGCGCGCGAGGAACGCACAATCCCTAACCGCATAAATCTACCGCCCAGGTTGTCGCAGAAATTACCCCACCCCGATGTAATGCTAAAGCGGTTCCGGGGTGGAACCAATGTGAAGGAGAAAGTGTGTGTGGTTTTTAGTGGGTACAAATCCCACACGTTGGGAAAAAAAAAAGTTGGAGGTTAAGTTGCGGATTAACTTGGGGGTTAAGTTGGAGCTGAAGTTGAATCGCAAGTTAATGCATGAGGTCGAGCTTAAGTTGAAGCTTAAGCTCATCTTTGAACATCTATGTACTGAAATTCGAGCTGAAATATACGTTTATCAGGGATAAATACGGTAGAAAAGGTGCGCCTGATACTGATCGGGCGTAGGCTGCTTCATCGTTAACTGTTTATAAAGTGGTGGGGTAAAATGTCTGTAATGATTGCTATAACGCCGAACAGAAAATTGAAATATAGTAAGTAACAACAGAAAATGACCTTCACCAAAACTAACCTGATTAATCTGACCAGGAAGCTCATCGGAGTAAACTACATAGTTTGAAGAAAATTAATCTACCCTAGCTAATCCAGAGTATTCAATAATATTTCGAAAAGTATGAAGTTAGTTGTATCCTGTTTAACCGCGGAGTAAATTAAATTCTTCGTCCTCGCTCATTGGTACAGTTACACAATTCCATCAAATATCGTTTTCACAATTATAAATAAATATCGTCAAGGAATGTTATATTCCTGTCTTTTACAATATGCCGTTGCGTTAATCGCATGATTTATATTGGTGACCTGCCTCGTCCTCCATCATCTTATATTCGCAAGAAGCTTAGTGCAGAGTCGGGCTTTATCGGCCTGTTGCTGATGAGAATTATGTGATAACACAATGCCTACGACGACGAGTGTGTTCGCAACAGTATGAAGCAAACAATTCGCGCAATGCACACTTGATAGTGCTCAACAGAGCGCCTCTCATTATACGAAATTCTACGCAACGAAAGATAACAGAATTTCAGGTATTAGAACACCTCCGGACTATTTCACACTCGTCCCGATCGATATTAGTATCTAATATACGTATGCATTGTGCATTGATAAGCCGGATACGGTAATATCATCCGAACGACTTTCTTTGAATATCCAAATATCGATTTATCGTAATCCAGAGAAAAATACATTGATAATCTGCCAAAAAGTCTCAGCATTGGTAATATGATCGGATTATTATAATACCAAGCCAATTTAAGTTGTTGTACTGCAAAAATGTGTATTATTGCACGTGATCTATGATAAAATTTCAATGTTACAAGGTTGGCACGTTGATATTTTAATGATCAAATTAATGATTAATATTGAATTTGACGAAAATCAGTGGAAGGTTAACAAAAAATCTCAGATCAGCTATGTTTTCACCAGTCAAGTGGAAAAAACATATTAAAATGATAAATGAATTCATCGAAAATTCGTGATTGGACTGTGTCGATCGATGACTTTCTCGATACTCTCGTGTTTCTCAAACGAGGTTGTCGAGATTTTAACCCGTATAATCGATATTTAGAACCCTGAATTCTCGAGTATCCGATATGAATATGTATACCAATATAGTATAGCCACGTTCATCCCCCTGCGTCACCTCGACAATTACGCAACTCCGCGTTACATGCGGCAGTTGGGGCGAGAGATCGATCAGGGAATGCGTGAAGAGAGATAGAGCGACAGGGAGAGGCTGTGGAGAATCGAGAAGGGTATATATAGAGACGATTACGTAAACCTGTAGACAGGGATGAGGGTTGATTGCCGAGGGAGGGTTGACGATTAATCGGCGCGACGCGTGGACTAAACTATACCGGTGCATACCCAAAGCAGTATACAGTTTTCAGTCACATAGTACACTGAGATAAAAAAGTATTTGGATTGACTAAATCGGTATTCATCCTCGGTCCAACGAATTTTTAGTTGGCACTACGAATATTTTGTTTGCCGTGTTCGCCGTAATATTTATTTTATTCAACCAAGCCTGATAATTATTGAAGAAATTAATGATTATTTGTATTAACTAAAAATTCGTTTGAATGAGGGTGATCGCCGATTTATACGAGGGGGGACCCAAAAAAAACGGGAATTGCGCTGCGGCGGGAGGGAGAGTGGGGGAACCCATTGCTCGACCAGGTGTCCGCTGGGGACACGTCTCCTGAGTTAGTATGCGAAGTTCTGTCGCCGTGAGTGCATCGGTTCGCCCGTGGGAATTTTTGTAGTGAAACAACTTTTTCCATTTCGGCGAAAACGTGATGGCCGATTGTCGAGAGCAACGCGCGGCTGTGAAATTTTGTTTCCTGTTGGGGAAATCGGCCGCGGAAACTATTGTAATGCTTAAGACTGCTTATGGAGATGCTGCCCCAAGTAAAACCAGAGTCTACGAGTGGTTTTCACGTTTTAAAAATGGAGAAATGTCAATTGAAGACCAACCCCGTTCAGGACGCCCCTCAACGTCAAGAAGTGACGAAAACATCGACAAAATCAATGCTCTCATTCATGAAGACCGTCGCCGAACCATTGATCAAGTCTGTGAGATGTCTGGGATATCATGGAGTTCAATTCAGAGGATTTTATCCAAAGATTTGCACATGAGCAGAGTTGCAGCCAAATTTGTCCCTCGCCTTCTCACAGACGAGCAAAGGGAGCGTCGACTTCAGGCATATTTTGAACTTCAAAATCAGCTCGAAGAGGACCCTGAACTTTTTTCCAAGGTAATTACTAGTGATGAATCGTGGTGCTATGGATACGACCCCGAAACAAAGCAGCAATCAAGCCAGTGGAAGACACTTCGCTCTCCTCGTCCGAAAAAAGCTCGCCAAGTGAAGTCCAACATCAAGACAATGCTCATTTGTTTTTTCGATTGCAGAGGTGTTGTGCACGCGGAGTTCGTTCCCCCGGGTCAAACTGTCAACCAGAAGTTCTACTTGGAGGCTTTGAAAAGATTGAGGGAGAGTATCCGGAAGAAAAGGGCAGATCTTTGGCGCACAAGTGACTGGTTCCTCCATCATGACAACGCGCCGGCCCAGGCCGCCCTCTCCGCAAAGCAGTTTTTGACCAAAAACTGCATGACACCAATTGTCCACCTCCCCTACTCACCGGATCTAGCCCCCTGTGATTTTTTTTGTTCCCCAGACTCAAAAGGGACATGAGAGGAAAGCGTTTTGCCACTGTGGAGGAGGTAAAACAAAAATCGCTGGAAGGCCTAAAGAACGTCCCGATAAGTGAATTTAAAAAATGTTTTGAACATTGGACGGATCGTTTGCAGAGGTGCGTTGTGGTCAAAGGAGAATACTTTGAAGGTGATCAAAATTTGGTGTAAAAATATTAAAAAATAAAGAAATTATGACGAAATTCCCATTTTTTTGGGTCCCCCCTCGTATAGTTAATCCAAACACTTTTTTTCTCAGTGCATTGGCGTTTCCGCAATGAAATTTATTTGAATGTATGAGATTCATTTGAATTCAGTAAATAATATATATACTTATAAGCATATTTATATAACACAGGCTAAATATAAAATGTATTGACGAGTTGGGAATTTGTGCCAATTTAAGGGGGGAAATAGGGTTAGACGGTTCAAAAAATCGATTTTTTTTAAATTTCATAAATTGTTAGTAAAACTATTGAAAAATATGTTCCCAAAATTTTAAATGAAAATTCCGATTCGTTCTATTCTTATAAGCCATTAAAGTGAGTAGCTCTCCTTCAGGCACCGAGCGCGCCACGTGTATAACCCAGCGGTCACTATTTTTTGAAACGCGTTTTTCTGAAAACGACTTTTTTGAACGTGCGTATACGCTAGTTTCAAAAGTTTCAACCAATCGTTTTGAAAATTGGCCATCATTTTCTTCATGGTATCGCGCTCTATATGAACCTAAAATCGGAATATTATCATTATTTAAAATAATTTTTTGTTTGCAAATAAAGTTGTAAAAAATGGCACAAAATCATGCTTTTTTGTTTTGACCCCTGTAAAAAATTCAATTTTCTATTTTTTTGATAGCATTAAGGTTCATATAGAAGAGAGACATATAATAAAAGTAAATTCCAACCTCGTTTGATTTCAGATGAAAAGTGCGGCTTCCAGAATGTACGCAAAACACTGAGTCTGATTGTGATCTGCAATATGGGGTCGCTAATATCCCCGGTGTTTTTCAAGAAAATTCTTCAAAAATATTATAGTATATACTTAAATATATGTATAAAATATGCTCAAAGTTCCAATAAATTATATTCATTTTTTATACTATAAAAAAATTCATGAAAATCATTGAGAAAACGTTGTCCTAACCCTATTTCCACCCTTAAACTAATAAAATTTCATAAAAATATTATTTGAGATGCTACAAACTGCGCAATTTACGGACTGCGAATACATTTAATTAAATTTAATACTGATCGTTGCTTTATTGATGTTTATTCCATTTTGGCTCATCTCTTTTTTCATCGAACTAAGTGTTATTTGACTGGAATAAAATATACTCAAAATCAGAATAAATCAAGTTTCGTTGTGTTATTCTGTTGTATTTTTATTTATTTGATAACGTAACGCAAAAAACACTGCTAGATTTGTGGACGTTTAACGTATAAATTTTCATCCCATACTTGGCTTTGATTTAAAATTGAGCGAAGTTTGGGAATTTTTAATGTGTTCAGTATACCAGCAGTTTCCCTAATTCATTTTCAGTTCTATTTATAATTGGAACAGTATAAATTTAGACTTTTTACGACATTTTCGATTGTCTTTCGTAAAAGAGAAAAAGCTTACTGGGCATTTGAAAAACACGGTATAAATTGTACCATTTTTGGCCGCTGCACAATTTGCTGCCATTTTCACTGTTAACGTATTTCTATTATTCGTTTTCCGCATTCTCATAATAGTACTTCGATAGTAGTCATATATAATGTATTCACACAATTAGCTACGCGATGTTTCTTAAAATCGATAATATTCAGAGTTTTGTGCTTTAGAACGTGGCGGCCAAAATTGACCCAACACTGATCACAAATGGTACGCCTATCATAAGCTTCTTTTCACCTGTTTCATTATTAGACTTTTGTCATTATTGTTGTTTGGTTTCAATAATCTTAGTATCCTTAATTTTGTTGTTTGATTTTTCCAGATTTTTATAGTTTGATTTTTATTGTTTGATTTATCCCGTAAAATACACATCGCATCTAACTTTGGAATGTGACCTGTAGATACAAAATCGTGATAATTGAACTCGATGATAATTGAACAAAATGAATTTTCGAAGAAGGATGTTAAGGGTGTTTAGTAGGAGATTACTATACTGCACTTAGCTTAATCCGGGGAAAAAACGTACCGGGTAAGGACGAGGATGAGAAATAATAATAATAATAAGTCGGAGGAGTGAATGCGTGGGGGAGTAAATTTAATCGAAACAACTCCGAGGGGTTCCGAGTTCTCGCTCCGTACATTTCCTTCTCGAGAACTTGAACTTTCTATTTCGAGGTACCAATCTTCACAGTTCCCGGCCAGCTGCCGTTATTCACTTTCGGACGCTCATGAATTTTATTTGCCCCCTCCTTCACAACATTTAATCTTCCTCTAATAATCTGTTCAGAGCGTCTTTTTATAAAACTCTCTTGCTCGATCAATCGTTTTCTATCATAATTTTTCATTTGTTATTTTTTTATTACCAACCTGAAGATTTTTAAAACGATGCGAAGTGCAGAGAGCACTTAGAAATCTTCCGAGGGCGCATTTCCGACCTCTTCGTGTCAGGCCACAACTTGCGGTGGATTCAGTAACGAGTGCTTCCCTTCCGGCGGCAGCGAGACTGCATACACCGAATTCAGAACCAACGCCCATCTGCTGAAAAAACATTAGTTAACTCGTCGTAAAAATTGATCTATCATTTGACTATTACAGCTCAACCTTTTGTCGCAATACAACAATTGTCGTTCGACAATCCAAACACTTAGATAATTGTTTTACGATAACTTTAGTATAATTTTCTTTACCGCAGTTGGATAAAAATAAACAAATTGATTTACAAATGTATATGATGTTGTTATTTGGTTGTGAACAAATAATTGATGTAAAAAATCGTGATCATTAAAACTTTCATATTGCTTCATCATTTTTGGGCATTTACACATGTTCCTCTATGAGCAAAAGGCTTTTTCAATTCGGCGAAAAATTATTCAAATATATTGGAAAATTTGATAAGGGACTTGTGAAGAAAATTTGAAAAAACAATGCGGGACTGGTAAAATAGTGATGATACAGAGAGGAAAAATGCGTGAAAAGGAGACTGGAGAGACAGGGGCGTCGGGGTAGATTAAGGCAAGGCAAATTCGAATGTAAGGTAGAAAAAATGTATGAAGGAAAGCGTTATTATATGGAAATTATTATCTATGGAAATGTTTATGTACGATGCAAATGTTGTACGGAATAATGTTGCGAGAAATTATGGTTTTTTTTATTTGGCTCGAGATGTGTTTTTGGAAGAAGCGAGAGTAAACGTATACGAGGTCTGTTCAAAAAGTATCGCGAATTTTGAATTTCCGCGGGCTACGTATATTCGATTTTCGATTTTTTTGTGGCGTTGGGTTGGTACTCATGTCCCTCACTTATGCTGAAAAAATCGGCCATTTTGAATTTTTAGTTAATTGTTGACAGCCGTTTCGGTTAGACGTATTTTGGCTTGTCTTCGATTTTCGCCTATTCCAAAAAATGGATCAAAGAATCTTCATAAAATTTTGTGTGAAAAACAAAATTAAGTGCGCGGACGCATTCCGAATGTTGACTATGGCATATGGTGAAGCTACCTTGGACCCGAAGCAACGTTTATCGGTGGTACAAAATGTTCTCAGAGGGCCGAGAAGATGCGAACAACGAAATGCGTTCCGGACGACCGAGCACATCAACAACAGACGAAAACATTGATGAAGTGAAGAAAATAATATTGGCCAATCGTCGAATCACCGTTAGAGAAGTTGCTGAGGAACTAAACATGTCGATTGGCTCGTGCTATTCGATTTTTACCAATGATTTAGGCATGAGACAGGTTGCCGCGAAATTCATGCCAAAATTGCTCAATTTCGAACAAAAACAGTGTCGCGTTAACATTGCTAAGAAGCTGTTGGACTCAGTCCGCGACGACCCAAATTTGCTCTAGAGGGTCATAACTGGTGACGAATCATGGGTTTATGGTTATGACGTGGAAACCAAAGCTCAATCATCGCAATGGAAGCTGCTTTTTTGGAATAGGCAAAAATCGAAGACAAGGCAAAACACGTCTAACCAAAACAGCTGTCAATAATTAACTAAACATTCGAAATGGCAGATTTTTTCAGCATAAGTGAGGGACATGAGTAACAACTTAACGCCACAAAAAAATCGAAAATCGAATATACGTAGCCCGCGGAAATTCAAAATTCGCGACACTTTTTGAACAGACCTCGTAAGGTGGAAAAAAATGTATGAAGGAAAGCGTTATTATAGGAAATTATTATCTATGGAAATGTTTATGTACGATGCAAATGTTATACGGAATAATGTTGCGAGAAATTATGGTTTTTTTTAATTTGCCTCGAGATGTATTTTTGGAAGAAGCGAGAGTAAACGTATATAATAAGAACTTGAGAAGAGTATGAGAAAAAAAGAAAATACATATGATTCCGATGAAAAAAATATATAATTGGTGATACTATAATTTCTACTATACCTCATGGTCTGGAAAAAATACTAAGCTTTGAAGTAAAAAATTTCCCACAATGCTCACACCCTTCTCTATATAGAACTATATCTTTCTCAATTTTGGCTTACTCACAGAGAAATCTTCGAGCACTGTGTGAATTTTCGAGGAAATAATTTGATAGTTTCAAAACTTGCAGCTTTTTCACTACATGTATTGTCAATCCCCGATTGTTCGAATAATTAAACATTTTATAAAATCGGAACGGTTTAGTAAAATCTCGCTAAAATCAATACTAACCACCGTTTAATTATATTCTATCGATCCTCAAAGTTTTAATGCTACCTATCAAAATCTATTGAAGTTAAAACCACAGATTTTTGGAAAAATGTAAAATTTCGTAAAATCTGAACGGTTTCATCAACTCTCGTGCTGCAACAATTCTTGATTAATATTCTTCGTCCATATCCGTAGTTGATTTTTGCAATAACAACTCACATTCAATATTGTACTATTCATATAGAGAATTTTAGTCCGATATCTCATAATTTGTGGAAGCAAGAGCAGTCAGCAACGACGTTTGAAAAATTCAAAAATTCATAAAGCCCGACGCTTTCGAGCGATTTCCATTAAATTCAGAATCAAACATTCTTTAATAATACCCTATTTGTTTAAAAACATTTAATTGGATATTTAAAAATTTGCGGAAGTTACAGCGATCACATGCAATTTTCGGAAAATTCAATATTTCATAAAATTTGAATCCTTCTACCGATTTTCGCCAAATTTAATGCCAACCGTCATTCAATGATAGTCTATTTATATATAAAACATTGGACTGATATCTCAAAATTTGCGGAAACTAGAGCGCGTACAGGCATTTTTCGAAAATTTCAAAAAGCCATAAAATCTGACCAGCTTCATAAAACTCTATAAAAATTTCAACAAATAAAGCGGATGTCCCCACGTAGAAATTGCCAGTATAATTCTACTGGCCAAGCTTTGGGCCAATATTGGCGGCCAAACTTTGGCCGCCAGTACTGGCCCCGTACTGGCTGACTATCTGGACATACTATGGGCCATACTGCGGGCCATACTACGGGCCGACTACGCACCGTACTACGGGCTATACTACGGGCCAGTATAAAATACAGTCTTATGCCAGTACTGGCTGAATTCTACTGGCCAAACTTTGGGCCAGTATTGGCGGCCAAACTTTGGCAGCTAGTATTGTTTCAGTACTGGCTGACAAACTGGCCAAGCTTTGGGTCAGTATAAAATATCGTCTTGTGCCAGTACTGGTTGTCAACCTGGCCGCACTACGGGCCGGTATAATAACCAGATCTGGGCCAAAATAGGCTATAAAATACGGCCAAGCTCTGGCTTCGATACATGCTTAGTACTGGGCTATAGAAAATGTCAACACTGAGAGTATTTCACTTTAACAGTTGCGTTCTGTAATGTAATTGTAGATTAGGTTATTCTGATCAAAAGTCCATTATTTTGCAAACAACCAAATTGTTGACTTATAATTTGCCCCGAACTTGAAATTGCACGATTAATACAATAATTTTTTGTGTAATATTTGCTTCATATAGCCTATATTTTATAAACACTGTTCTATAAACATTTAAGTACGTATTTTAGACCTGTATATGTACTTAGTCTCTTATTAATAAAAACTACTCCGAGTATTTAGTATATATCAAGTGCATTTAATTATCAAACATTTATGCATAAACAACCCAGACAACACGGCATCCAAAGGACGTCCTAAAAACACCCGAAGAACTTCCTTACGTCCAAAGTACATTCTTTGGACGGACGTGTGCTGCTTGGGAAACATCTGGTAACGTGGTAAAAAGAAATATATATTACTCCTAGAGAGAAATAGAATTTAAATAGACATTCGATCGGCGTCCACTGGACGCCAAAAGTGTCTAAAAGACGTCGATTCGATATCTATTTAAGGGATAACACCACTGTGACCCCCTGTTTTTTTTCACATTTTTCAAGAATTTTTTTTTGTGGGAAAAAAAAGAGATATTCGAAAATTTTTTTTGGGTTTTGTTCCTTGCTTATTAATGTATCAAAAAACATTTTTTTCACATTTTTCACGTCGCATGGTGGCGCTGGGGAAGCTCTCGCGTCAGGTGCTGTCATCTCCGCAGTGGTTCACGGCAAGCAGCAGAACTCTCTTCAACGTCAATCTGAAAAAAAATACCGAGTGTTTTCGTTAATAATATTATATTTTGAAGAGAAGTACATAGGAATTTGAAAAAATATTGTTTTAAAAAAAATAGGCACGCCTTTGAAATTAAAGAATGATTTTTGAGCAAAATTTCTAGTCGAAAATAAGCTATAACTTTTATAGTTATTGACATATCGAAAAAATCCTATGTACTTCTCTTCAAAATATCATATTATTAACGAAAACAGTTGGTATTTTTTTTCAGATCGACGTTGAAGAGAGTTCTGCTGCGTGCCGCGAACCACTGCGGAGATGACAGCACCTGACGCGAGATCTTCCCCAGCACCACCATGCGGCGTGAAAAATGTGAAAAAAATTTTTTTTGATACATTAGTAAACAAGGAACAAAACCCAAAAAAATGTTTCGAATATCTCTTTTTTTTCCCACAAAAAAAAATTCTTAAAAAATGTGGAAAAAAACAGGGGGTCACAGTGGTGTTATCCCTTAATTTGCCATTTCTCTCTGAGATGTAATTTGCACCGTTGGCAAAATCGTCTGCCAAGATCCGGCCCGATAAAATAACCAGTATTGGTACGACCGTTGGTGCCAGTAGTAAGCCAGAAGTTCGCCAGATCTGGGCCAAAGTCCGCGCCAAAGTCTGGGCCAAAGTCTGGTCCAAAGTCAGAGCCAAAGTCCGGGCCAAAGTTCGGGCCAATTAAATAACCGGTACTGGCCCGACCGTTAGTGCCAGTATAACGGCCGGCTATTACACTCCTGTACCGAATCTGTACTGGCCCAATACTGGCCGCCAGTACCGGCACTACGGCAACCAGTATTGGCCCAACTCTCGGCCGTTACAATTTTTCTACGTGGGCGGTTTCATAAAATCTTGCTAAAATCAATACTAACCACCATTTAATTATATTCTATCGATCCTCAAAGTTTTAATGCGATCTATCAAAATCGATTGAAGTTAAAACCACAGATTTTTGGAAAAATGTAAAATTTCGTAAAGTCTGATCGGTTCCATCAACTCTGGTGCTGCTACAATACTTGATTAATATTCTTTGTCCATATCCGTAGTTGATTCTCGCAATGACAACTCACACTCAATATTGTACCATTCATATAGAGAATTTTAGTCCGATATCTCATAATTTGTGGGAGCAAGAGCAGTCAGCAACGACGTTTAAAAAATTCAAAAATTTACAAAGCCCGACGCTTTCGACTGATTTCCATTAAATTTAGAATGGAACATTCTTTAATGATACTCTATTTGTTTAAAAACATTTAATTGGATATTAACAAATTTGCGGAATAAGTTACAGCGATCACATGTAATTTTCAGAAAATTCAACATTTCATAAAATGTGAATCCTTCTACCGATTTTCGCCAAATTTAATGCCAACCGTCATTTAATGATAGTCTATTTAGATAAAAAAAATTGGACTGATATCTCAAAATTTGCGGAAGCTAGAGCGCGTACAGGCATTTTTCGAAAATTTCATAAAGCCATAAAATCTGACCAGCTTCATAAAACTCTATAAAAATTTCAAGAAATAAAACGGATGTCCTGCTTCACTTTTGTGCAAAATTGCAGCGCTGTAACACAAACCGTTCTGGAGATATAAACGTTTGAATTTTATAGCGTCGTACATACACACACACCAGACATTTTTTCCAAATGTGATTTTCCGACGTTTGGGCACATTTCGAACACATCGACAATTAAAACTCGGAAAATAAATTACATCACAAGGCTTCGTCGATGGGGATGCAAAAAAAACAAAAAATAATGTTATGTTCATTAATAAATATACTCTAATAACTATAAAAGTATATTATAGAAACGCAGTTATTGAAAAAAAAAGCAATAGCGATTAACCCCTTTCCGATAAACTAAAACTTCACAATACCGCGCGCTTACCGTGACAATGGACGGCCGTGGAGCTCCGGTAAAGTGTTCGATTACTTCCCAATTCGACTTTTTCAACGGTGTGTGAGGTGTTCTCGGTGTGTTTGGCGAGTATGGCTGTGAGCCTGGCGTACCAGCCAGAGAGTTTGTCTCGCGATCTAGGAACAATGAGATAGCGGGTTTTTTGGCCTCTGTACCACCGCCCCCGCCCGTAACATGTTGCCTCAAGCTTGCCCATCTTTTCGAACTCTTGCTAGCCATTCCGGTGACGGTACGCGAGCCAAGTTCACCCTGTAAAGTAAAATGGCAAAAAACATGAAAAAAAAAATGATATACCAAAGTTTAATCCATAAGAAAATTTGCAATAACGATAAAAATGAATGCAAGAACGAGTACAATAGAAATTATATATTAATTGTTACAAATCGTACGGATTAATGATAAATAAATAAACGTTAGAGGGTAAAAAGTGAGGACTACTCGGAAAATATCGTTACAACGTCGTGCCATTGGCCGAAAAAAAAAAAACTGTATTTCTTCAGCGCAAACTTTTTCTCACGACGTGCCAGACCCCGCTCGTAATTTCGACCATTGTATGACTCGCAGAATCCCAAAGGGCAATATATAATGCGCATAATTTACGGCGTGAAAATATTATATACATAGTATAGTTTGACTTTCTTACGTCCCTGGCGAAAAATCGTTTTTTTTTGCTTGCGATTAAAAAAAAAACCAAGATTGCATGTAAAAAGCTGTTGGCAAAGGCAAAGCTATAAAAGCTACACGTGTATATGGAAGCTCGACTCGTAGTTCGTATTTCCGCATATAACGTGAATACAGTACATATATGCATCCTGTTATAAGAACTATAGTACTATACTCTACTATGTATTGCATTTAAAGGGCATGTGGATTGCATATAAGGATAGACGATACGTCCTTCCAGTTTTTAGCATATATATATATATATATATATATTTCATAGTAGTCCCCGGAGCGCTTTCACCGCAAGCTCCGGCTTTATTATAAAGGTCCAGCGACCTCTCGTAGCCTCTACCGCATCCTCTTTTCACTTTTTTTCTCATAGGAAGACAACCTATATATTTACAAAAGTACCGAACTTCCCATCCGATTATACGTATTCGGCATGGTAAAAACTACTCGTACATTGTACTGTCTCAACGGCATGTACGCGCACTTCGTATAATATATTAACTTCCCTACGGACAATTTATATGGTATGCGTCAAAAGAATAGAAATGGATATATATGCACAAATAAGGAATGTTTCACGCGGAATGAAACAATTTTTTGGCAAAAATGATCTTTGTGCATTCCATTTTTCTTTCCATTGACAAGTTCTTGTGTCGACAAACAACATACGAAAAAAAAGAAGAAAATGAAAACAGAGAGTTTTTCCTCGTTTCGCAAAGTACTACGAATTCTGATCAAATAAAGCCTTTGACTTTAGATTCCATACGTGAAAGATACGTAAAGATTTTGTAGAAACGTCTATATTTTTCATTTCTATCTCGTAGCCATCGTTCACGAATTAAATTACTTTTGGAGCGAACAAGTAGGGATTTATAAATTTTCCTTCACATGGAAGAAGCTTTGTTTTCATAGAAAAAAACGTGTTATTAATGGCATTGTGTTCAAAATATTTTAAAACGTCGAAAAATTACATCTAGAAATAATGTCCGGCCAGATGTGCGTGTGGATGTGTATGTACGAGGTCTGTTCAAAAAGTATCGCGAATTTTGAATTTCCGCGGGCTACGTATATTGCATTTTCGATTTTTTTGTGGCGTTAGGTTGGTACTCATGTCCCTCACTTATGCTAAAAAAATCGGCCATTTTGAATGTTTAGTTAATTGTTGACAGCTGTTTTGGTTAGACGTGTTTGGGTTGTCTTCGATTTTTGCCTATTCCAAAAAAGCACCTGCCATTGCGATGATTGAGCTTTGGTTTCCACGTCATAACCATAAACCCATGATTCGTCACCAGTTATGACCCTCTGGAGCAAATTTGGGTCGTCGCGGACCGAGTCCAACAGCTCCTTAGCAATGTTAACGTGACACTGTTTTTGTTCGAAACTAAGCAATTTTGGCACGAATTTCGCGGCGACCCGTCTCATGCCCAAATCATTAATAAAAATCGAATGGCACGAGCTAATCGATATGTTTAGTTCCTCAGCAACTTCTCTAACGGTGATTCGACGATTGGCCAATATTATTTTCTTCGCTTCATCAATGTTTTCGTCTGTTGTTGATGTGCTCGGGCGTCCGGAACGCATTTCGTTGTTCGCATCTTCTCGGCCCACTGAGAACATTTTGTACCACCGATAAACGTTGCTTTGGGTCCAAGGTAGCTTCACCATATGCTTCACCACAGTCAACATTCGGAATGCGTCCGCGCACTTAATTTTGTGTTTCACACTAAATTTGATACAGATTCTTTGATCCATTTTTTTGGAATAGGCAAAAATCGAAGACAAGCCAAAACACGTCTAACCAAAACAGCTGTCAACAATTAACTAAACATTCAAAATGGCCGATTTCATCGGCATAAGTTTGGGACATAAGTGAGGGACCAACCTAACGCCATAAAACAATCGAAAATCAAATATACGTAGCCCGCGGAAATTCAAAATTCGCGATACTTTTTGAACAGACCTCATATTAGGAGTACAAATTAGTTCGGTCCGTTTTTTTGTGTTAAAAAATGCATTTATGCTTTTGAATCATTCCCACGGGTTTTAATCGTACGAAAACTGCTTGTTGAATCATTCCCAATGATTCTGCAAGCTCCTCTTGCGTTTGACTCGGAACTTCATCGAGTAATGCCTGCAATTCTTTGTCTACGAATTTTTTTAGCCGTCCAGAGCGAGGCTTGTTTTCAACAATGAAATCATCATTCTTGAAACGTCGACACCAATTAAAGCAGAAACTAATTAAAGAAAAGTAATTTCTTCCAAACAAAGCAGAAAATTAAAATCTCCTGCAAATGTTGCTTAGTTAACACAAAATTTGACATATTCAACACAGTAAAAAACAAGGTTTTTGTATGAAACCCAAAGCGATATAAACTGAATATTATTGACAGATGTTTAACCTCTCTGAAACTACCGGAATCAGCTGTCACTATGAAACATTCATAACAGTTTGTACTCCCAATATACTCGTATGCATGCATGTGATAGCGATGCAAAATTGAAAGCGCTGCGACTTCGAATTGGTTTTAGCATTTAGTCGGAAATTTGACACATACATATATCAGTAACGGCCTTTCGTTCACTATGATTTTTGTGAGAATTGACTAATTTTTTTGAATATTATAAGATTTCGAACATTTTCAAAAATTCGTGTTAAGAGCATACAACTCGTGCTCTTAATTTTCTAGCTATCGTTCTAATACCTTCTACACAAAAACGGACTATCACCATAGTATATTCTTTATTGAATTTTAGGTAAATTAATCAAAGTGTTTTAAGTTTAGAGAATTTTGAATTTTTCGAAAAAACTGATACAATCATTTGCTAAGGCTGTTCGTTAAATTTTTGGACTATCGGTTCAAAACTTCGTACATCGATTCTGTTTTATTGAGTTCGAAGAAAAAAAATCGATCAAGGCGTTACAGATTTATGGAATTTTGGATTTTTCGGAAAATCGATATAGATATTTGTTAAAATTATACCGGGGACAATTTGTCCCGAATTTTTGAGATTTTTCGGTGAAACGATGTACACAAATACAAAGTGTCATTGAAGGATGATTGAGGGCGAATTTTGTGAGAATCGATGAAACTGTTGCGACGTTATGAATTGTCAAATTATTCGAAAAACTTTGGGATTTGTAATGCATTCAGGGGAAAAAAGCTACAAGCTGAAATTTCCGAGCTGCTTCCTTGAAATTTCACTCTACGCTCAAAGCATCTGCTATGAGGAAGCCAAAATTGAGGAAGTTATATTTCCTTACAGCATTGTTTGAAATTTCGAGGAAACAACTTGCAAGTTTCAGCTTGTAGCTTATTTTTACTTCCTCGTGGAAGAAGCTTTCTTCTCGTGAACAAAATTACAAAAAATTTCCACGTGGATGTGTGTATGCGTTTGTGTTTATATGATTCCATGTGTGTATGTGTGTGTGTGTTCAAGGAGACTGCAAAAATCAATGTTCCATAACTCGGGAATGATTTAACCGATCCTGCTGAAATTTTGCCAGCAAGTGAAGCTTAGTTTGTCTTGATATAATTTTCGTGAAGTTTGAACAACTCGTTTAGATTTTATACGATTTTGTTTTTTTTCAAAAGTGTTTGTTACGAACATAAATCGTGCATTTTTCAAGCTATCAGACTAAAACTTCCTACACAGATAGATTATCGTCAAACATTATTTCCAATTAAATTGGGAGAAAATCGATCGGAGCAATTTGAATTTGTGGAGTTTGGAATTTTTCGAAAAATTGCTATAAATGTTTGTTAAGGTAGTAGTCTGGTAACTTAAGCAGATTTTCATGTCTTTTTTGGAGGGCGTTTTTTTGTAGGAAAATAAAAATGAATCGTTTTGGATATTTAGGATGTTTTTATTTACATATTAAAGATACAAAAAAAAATTTTTTTGAAAAAATGTAATAGTTTATTATTATTATTATTATTGATCGAAGTTGGCACCTCGAAGTTGTCAGCCCGGGTCCTAACTTTTTTTCTACCGAACCGATTGCTTTCAAATTTTAACAGGCTACTCTACACACTTATAGTTTCCGTCGGAACCACCGAGAAATTTTTTCACCCCTAACTTTTTATTTTACAACCCCTTCTTTGCTAAAATAAAAGGACTTTAGCAAAGAAGGGGTTGTAAAATAAAAAGTTAGGGGTGAACAAATTTCTCGGTGGTTCCGACGAGAACTATAAGTGTGTAGAGTAGCCTGTTAAAATTTGAAAGAAATCGGTTCGGTAGAAAAAAAGTTAGGACCCGGGCTGCCAACTTCGAGGTTGCGAACTTCGATCAATAACAATAATAATAATAATGAACTATTAAATTTTTTCAAACAAATTTTTTTTTGTATCTTTAATATGTAAATAAAAACATCCTAAATATCCAAAACGATTCATCTTTATTTTCCTACAAAAAACACCCTTCAAAAAAGACATGCAAATCGGCTTAAGTTACCAGACTACTACCTTAAGGTTCGTGAAATTTTTGTGCTATTACGTGAAAACTTCCCACATGAATTAGTAACCATAAAAGGATATTTTGTATTGAAAAAGTAATCGATTTTGAATAATATAAATAGAAACGATTTTGAATCTAAATAGATTTTTAATTTAAAGAAATTAATCGTATTTTCAAGATTTCGAAATATGCATTCAAAATCAAGCAAACCCTATCAAGTTAAAAGCGAAAAAAAAATGGTGAAAATTGAAACTGGCATATTAATACTTCATTATTTTGAAAAATAAAATGAAAAAACCTCTTGCTAATCACTATTAGCAAGAGATTTTCAGAAGTTTTTCCTCTGGAAAACTTCTAAAAACGCCGAAACGATGGGGAAACCATATGCGAGTTTAAATTTGCACCACCTTGAGGTTTGCAATAACTAGGGGTTTAAACCGAGGGTCGTCTGAAATCATGGACAGTCGAGGACAGGGTAGAAAATGGGGCGTGTGTCATCATAGCATCGGCTGATGTCAGAGAGACAGAGAGAGAGAGAGAGAGAGAGAGACAGAGAAAAATAGAAAATAAACTAGTAACCGACCACAAGAAGTGGAATAAACTCTGCATTATGAAAACGAAGATCTTCCTTCAGGGGAGATTGAGAAAAGTTGAGGGAAAGCAAGACCGTGGTAACTGGTCGGAGGCGGTGTGTATTTTCATAACAAGGTGGAAGAGATCAGGGAAGAATACAAACGAGGAACGGTGAGTCGATCGTTCTGCCAAGCTTCTCAGAGCGAGAGAGGACAGGAATGAGGAAATAACAAAGTCAGAAGGCGTGGAACAGGGTTCGAATGACCCTTGACTAGATATAGTGAAAAAGATACCGAGGAAAATATAAGATGTCGGATGAAGATGGTATAATCAGAGAATTCATTAAGTGCATACCGGCGGAAAGAATGTGAAGGGTTTAGGGAAATTTTGTATCAGATTTGGTAGATGGGTAAAATACCAAATTGTTGGGGATCACAAGAAACTTTCTGAATGGCAAGACGTCACAACGGCTCGGAATGGTGGAATTAAGAAAAAGTTAGTAAGTTGGGTTATGAAAAAACTGCGCAACAGTGAAAATAAATTCTGGAACGCCGAACCCTGCAGAAATGATGGTAGAGATCCAGCTGGACAGCTGTGATTATCCCTACTCTCTGGTAAGGATGCGACGAGATATCCCAATACGGTCTCCCGACTGGATTCCTAATGGTATCCATCCTTGATCATACAGGATTCTTAAGGGGGGAAATAGGGTTAGACGGTTCAAAAGATCGATTTTTTTTTACTTCATAAATTGTTAGTAAAACTATTGAAAAATATGTTCCCAAAATTTTAAATGAAAATTCCGACTCGTTCTATTGTTATAAGCCATTATGGGAGGAAATAGGGTTAGGACAGAGTTTTCTCAATGATTTTCATGAATTTTTTTATAATATAAAAAATGAATATAATTTATTGAAACTTTAAGAATATTTTATACATATATTTAAGTATATACTATAAAATGTTTATACATCTATTCAAGTATATACTATAAAATATTAGCGACCCCATATTGCTTGTTTTTCTTGGTACTATTTTTTCAAACGCGTTTTTCTGAAAAATACTTTTTTTGAACTTGCGTACACGCTAGTTTGAAAAGTTTGCAACCAATCGTTTTGAAAATTGGCAGTTACTTTTTTCATAGTATTGTGCTCTATATGAACCTAAAATCGGAATACTATCATTATTTCAAATAATTTTGTTTTTGCAAATAAAGTTGTAAAAAATGGCATAAAATCATACTTTTTTGTTTCGACCCCTGTAAAATATTCAATTTTCTATTTTGTTGATAGCAGTAAGGTTCATATAGAAGAGAGACATATAATAAAAGTAAATTCCAACCTCGTTTGATTTCAGATGAAAATTGCGGCTTCCAGAATGTACGCAAAATGCTGAGTCTGATTGTGACCTGCAATATGGGGTCGCTAATATCTTCGGTGTTTTTCAAGGAAATTCTTCAAAAATTTTATAGTATATACTTAAATATATGTATAAAATATTCTCAAAGTTTCAATAAATTATATTCATTTTTTATACTACAAAAAAATTCATGAAAATCATTGAGAAAACGCTGTCCTAACCCTATTTCCCCCCTTAAGTTGACATATACATTGTACATGTAACATGTCCATCGAAGTGTGTTACAACGATAAGTCGACAGAGTGATCTCCAATAATTAATATAGTATGGATCTGTAACGTTATTAGCTGAAAATTACTTGTCGGTCAATATGCCGAGATTGAACTGTAAAAACGAACACATATATACATATGTATATAATGTATACATTGATCAGATACGACCGGAGGCCGGTTGAACTTGTTCCGAATCTATAAATAAAACATAGGCTGACCCTGAACCTTCCATCTCTGCCCGGTTTCTTTCTCTCTCGTCGTTTTCTCCTCACAATTTTCTAAATCTTAGTTCGCTTCTTTGGGAATATAGTCGCGCATACACCGGTCGAACATTTTACCACACCTCGTGACGAAAGTGGATTCAGCACCTCGGAATAAAAGGTGGCAGGGAAATTATGCGGTCTTCTGTATATCCGCATATGTATATTTATATATGTATACATTTGTGGAGTGTTGGTGGTATAGCAGGCCATTGTGTTGCCTTTACAGAGTCACGAACAACCCCGTTTATCGTAAAACTCAGATGTTCGTCCCTTTTCTTTTTTATAAGGATCCTACGACCTAACCTTTCTCGATTTGAATATAAGAAACGAAACGGTCGTACTTTATTTCCACTGGTGCGAACCTCTTTCCACGGCTTTGATACCTTTTTTTTTTTAGAGTAGAAATGCCAATACTATTGACATTTATACTCTTTTTAACCAATTCGTGGGAGCATTCTGTTTTTCGTTATATCTGAACAGGTGTAAAGAATTCACGGTACGTTCTGCTGGTACGTTGAAGTCATAGACATTGATGACTTGTACGTAATGCGTGAAAAATTAATATCAATGTTAATCTATATTTGTTGAAAGTTTCAACAAATAAAGGGGGTTTTGATGCTGAAGATGTATGCAAAGTTTGAACGAGATTGGTCGAGTCGTTCTCGAGATATATCCACTATTAGACTTTTTAGGCTGACCATGCAGATACGTCCCGATTTATTTTAGAAATCACCATCTTCTGACTATTCGAGACATTTTACGACGTTGTACAAGGTCGACATATAATCTCACAAATTTCGGCCAAACCGCAGTCTCAGAGATGGTTAACATATGTAAAGAAAAAACAAACCATCACGTCCTGCGTCAATTAATTCTGCGGCACTTAAGGGGGGAAATAGGGTTAGACGGTTCAAAAAATCGATTTTTTTTTTATTTCATAAATTGTTAGTAAAACTTTGGAAAAATATGTTCCCAAAATTTTTAATGAAAATTCCGACTCGTTCTATTGTTATAAGCCATTAAAGTGAGTGGCTCTTCTTCAGGCCCCGAGCGTACTATTTTTTCAAACGCGTGTTTCTGAAAACGACTTTGTTTGAACTTGCGTACACGCTAGTGTGAAAAGTTTTCAACCAATAGTTTTGAAAATTGGCAGATACTTTCTTCATAGTATTGCGCTTTATATGAACCTAAAGTCGGAATATTATCATTATTTAAAATAATTTTTTTTTGCAAATAAAGTTGTAAAAAATGGCAAATAATCATGCTTTTTTGTTTTGACCCCTGTAAAAAATTCAATTTTCTATTTTTTTTATAGCATTTAGGTTCATATAGAAGAGAGACATATAATGAAAGTAAATCCCAACCTCGTTTAATTTCAGATGAAAACTGCGGCTTCCAGAATGTACGCAAAATGCTGAGTCTGATTGTGACCTGCAATATGGGGTCGCCAATATTTTCGGTGTTTTTCACGGAAATTCTTCAAAAATTTTATGGTATATACTTAAATATATGTATAAAATATTCTCAAAGTTTCAATAAATTATATTCATTTTTTATACTATAAAAAAAATTCATGAAAATCATTGAGAAAATGCTGTCCTAACCCTATTTCCTCCCTTAATGATTCATTTTTGTTCTGAATATCTACCAGCTATGAGAATGATTCAGCTGACAGTTTTAGTTATTTTTTGGCCAAATGCCATTATGTTACTTTTGCAGGTACAGCAATAAATAAATACTCGTTAATTAGGGGTTTTATCAGTCTATATCGTGAAGGTAAAATTTTAGGAATTACGTTATATGCTAATTATATTCATTTTTGTTTTACGCCTCTCCGTTTTTATCTGAAAATATACATTTATATTTTGAATTTAAATATTTTATGATTCTTACGATATAGACAGAGATGTCCAGAATTACTTTATCAAATTTCAAATCGTTCCGTCTCATAGTTTAGGAATGGCGTTTGGCAGAACATTTTTATGCATTCTGTCGGTAATACAGAGTCCGTAAAACAGACCTTTCACATACTTTTAAACAGTCTGGTATGTGAATCTTGAAAAAAATAAACTTTCTTTCACGAAAACAAAGCTTCCTCCATGTGGAAGCAAAAAAAAAATATATATATAATGGCTCTAGGGATGAACGCAAACGTTTATGGACATCGAAATAGATCGAGACGCGATGAAACGAATTTCATCAATTTCTCCGTTCTATATATTTACTTCCCTTTTTTCATTGAGTTGCGGTTTCCCTCTCGCTCGTTCTTTCTTTCTCTGTCTCTCTCTGTCTCTCTCTCTCTCTCTCTCTCTCTCTCTCTCTCTCTCTCTCTCTCTCTCTCTCTCTCTGTCTCTCTCATCCTCCTTCCGTTCCACTCAGGCTCTCGTAACTCAGGATAAAAGTGGCGGCCTGGTACAACGAATATTTATTCCCTACAGGCGCCACGCGAGAGGGATGTGAATATTTTCGTATAATTTAGTGGTCCGAGAACGAACTATATGCAGATTGATAACACTGAGAATTCTTTCTGAAAAAAGATGTAACCGAATATTTACGGCATCAAGACATCTTCGAGCATGGCAAGACCTTAGATTAAATCGTACGTAGTGAATAATCATTAACCAAGGATCTATTATTTTTTACACCTATATAAATATGTCTTCATTTTCATAGTCGTTCGTGCATAAATAGAGCACGACATTTCTTATATGCTTGCACGAATTTTCGTCTCTAATCACAATATTTACAGAGCTTTTTTTTCAATGCCCCAAAAATTATTCGTCGGACGAAAATTCGTTGGATAGAAAAAAGCTGGTGTGTCGTGTGACTTTTTAAAAGCAATTTTTAAGCGGAATTTTTCAGTGTAATACAAAAGTTAATTTTATGTAAAATTGAATAATTGACGCCTTTGTTTCGCAATAAAAATCAATAGTGACTAAATTATGGATGCGCCAAGTATTGTTTGTTCTGAATTCTTTATCTGGTAGTACAATATTTAAAAAATTTTGAATCCGCTACATGCCTATCGAGGCATGTAGCGAATTAAAATTTTTTGACTATTAACTCAAAACTGTAATTTTTCGTTCATTGATTATACCTGAAAATAAACTTGGCACTGTTAATTCATTTCATAGGAGTTTATATATATATAAACACCATAGCAACGCAGGAAAGGTAAACGAAGGTAATTGGAGCAATTTATTTACAACATTTTTTCGGAGAATTCGTTGTACTCGTCGTCTCACGAGGAGAGCATAGTAGATCGATTTTTTTTAAATCGTGTAGCTATTTGCAGAAATTACGCTATTTTGCTTATTTTGTACTGAAATACTAATTGTCCAATACAATTTACGTAAATTTGTATCGATCCATAAATTACTGCAAATTTATTATCAAAGTTGTTATATTTGTTTATTTGTTAAAAAATTGTCATGGACAAAAAACATAGTATTAAGGTAGTAGTCGGGTAACTTAAGCCGATTTTCATGTCTTTTTTGGAGGGTGTTTTTTTGTAGGAAAATAAAAATGAATCGTTTTAGATATTTAGGATGTTTTTATTTACATATTAAAGATACAAAAAAAAATTTTTTTGATAAAATTTAATAGTTTATTATTATTATTATTATTATTGATCGAATTTGGCACCTCGAAAAAAAAGCGCGTGGGTGGCCCCGGTGATTTTGGCTCTTGAAGTTATCTGAAATAAAAAATTCTCGATAATTCTTAATCTATAGACGAAAAAACTTTGGAAAAAAAACTTCTTTCCAAAGTCCGCCATTTTGTTCTTTATCCATGAAATTTAATTTCAGTAGTTCCGACCAGAATGACATGTCTATAGATTAAGAATTATCAAGAATTTTTTATTTCAGATAACATCAAGAGCCAAAATAATAATAAACTATTAAATTTTTTCAACAAATTTTTTTTTTGTATCTTCAATATGTAAATAAAAACATCCTAAATATCCAAAACGATTCATTTTTATTTTCCTACACAAAAACGCCCTCCAAAAAGGACATGAAAATCGGCTTAAGTTACCAGACTACTACCTTAAACTCGTATCTGTCGTCTCACGAGGAGAATATGATTTTTTAATAAACCTCAGTGTTTTCGGAACACAACATAAATTTCTGGTGAGTACCAATAACGCACGCGCGTCTCCCACTTTTTCCACACCGATAGATCTGGTATTTTATTGAGACGAAGGGATTAAGGGGGTTGGAGCAATTCACACTAGTCAAATGTGTGCTAAATTTTCAACATCGTTTGCACAAAGTCTCATGCACAAGTTGGCTATCATCAATTACGATTTGTATTACGGCGTATGTTCTTAACCAAGAAATAAATTAATAACAATGGATTTGCTGAAATATTAACTTGTTTGTGCCAATTTCCGAAATGGTAAATATCCGGTCATTATTGTTTAAATTTTGAAAATCGTTTTGTAATTCATATAAAAATGCGAAGTATCGTAGTTGAATTATCGACTAATGATCGTATACTTCCCCTAACTCCCGTGAACTTTATTTACAATTTACGTCTCTTTACCCGGTGAATAATGTTGATATAGTATCTACTATCATCGATTTTCATGAAGAAACCATCGTTTTTCTTCCATTATTGTTTTTCTTTTTTGACGTCTGATTTTTTCCATAGAAATGCGTCGCAAGAGTAGGTGAGCAAAATGTGCTCGGAGGAAAGTTGCTGAGGCGAGCGAGTGGGAGAGAGGGAGGGATGTGAAAAAAATCGTATATATTCGCTGAATAATACAACGTAGATATACGATATCGGGGATACTTTATTATTCAATTTATCGGCGACCATTGAAATACGGTAATTTAATCAACTGAGTGATTTTTTATCTCGTGTCTCGTCAATGGAATATTCGTGTCACTGTATTAAAGAATGACAGAATATATATAAATCATAAAATGCGTTATGCGACGTAAATAAACAAAATCGTAAAATAACTTTTTATAATTTTGAACAACCCATCTTTCAGTCGGGGTTTAAACATTCTTGTTTAAATATTATTAGACCGAGTTTCATTGTAAACGAACTAGATACTACGAATATTCAATTAAAAGCGTGCTTAAAACGATGAGAAACTCCAACGGCGTCGGTATAGTGGCGACCATTGAAATTTGGATACCATTCAAGGCATATATGTGCCAAATACGCGAGTTAAGGAGGTTCCGATCGTTTACCACTGCCGCGCTGCGGGACGCAAAGCACAGGGCTGCGTTCAGAAACCATTTCCGAGTAACTAGCTTGGACGTTCGCGTCAGCGCAACTCTCTCTCTTTGTACCTTACCCGAGGACAATTTCTGAATGGGGCCCTGCGGTACCGATCGTGTGGTGAGCTACTCTCTCTGCCCATCTCCCACTGGCTAGATTCGAGCATTTTTGCCGACAAAAACTTTGATTATCAATAAACAGCAGTCGTGAATTGTCTCAATTTTTTTGCAAGGCTTCTGCAACAGATAAGTCTACACTTTTCTCAAGTTTTAACCAGCCACCACCTTTTTTACTACCAATATTGAAAGTTCGGGAACATCGTATAGCGGTTAATCAAGACCCTATGCATTTTGAGCGTACGTTTACGATTTTTTATCTCGGAAAGTAGGTTGTGAATCTTGTTAAAATATTGCACGGCTATTCAATATATGTTTACAAATGTGCTGTTAAAATTTCAAATCACTGCCACCTCTTTTCGATTCGAGTAGAACCTTTTTTTAACCATGTCCGAAGTGATTTACTATGTGTTTTGGTGTTGTAATCTCTAATTTGTTAGGCTTTAATAAGTCGTGCAGATATTACGCGATTTTTCCCAATATGTCTGTCAACGAGTTTAGAGAAAAGTTTTAGCCTGATAGATCGAGCAATTTTCTAGCTATCGGGCTGAAACTTTCGACGTAGATTGTCGACACATACTGTTCGCAATTGAATTTGGAGAAAATCGATCGAAGCGTTCGAAATTTATGAAATGTTGACATTTTTTTAAAATCCGCATAGGTGTTTGGAAAATTTAAGTTCGTAAAATTTCTAGTCTATCCGGTTTCAACCTTGTACACGAATTGGGTACCATCAAAGAATATTTTGTATTGTGTTTCGATTAAATCGATATACAAGCGTTGTTAATTTATATTTCCAATTTTTCGAAAGATGCATTTAAAATCAACCAAACTTCAAATTCTAAAAAGTGCGAAGATCAAATCTTTATAAATTTTGTGCTTACACAATGTTTCCATTATAAGGCAGCCAACATCGAAAACGTCGCCTTTCTCATGGAGGAAAATTTGTGAAAGTGCAAAAATTATGAAGAAGCAATATGTTTTGAATTTATATTACGTAGAAGCATCAAGTGATCATTTTATTACCTTAGAAATTAGCATTTAATTCGTTATAAAATTAAATTCGTTAATGGACAACACAACAATATTTATACTCTTTGCTGGTTCAAAAGTTCAAAGGTGTCTCCAGAAATGGAGATACAATAAATAACTGAACGTTAATATCACCGAAGTTCGAGACGATGCGGTCATCGGGTCTCTCTTTTTAATGCGGGCTACTTCGAAAATCTCATAAGCTTGTAAATTAAGAAGGGGAGGAGTTCAAGGTCGTGCTAAAAAAAAGAGAAATTACTCGATAATTCTCAGAAAACCAATCTAACCTGTAGGAAAAAATAAGAACCAAAGGCAAGTTAATAACGTCAGCAAAAGCAAGCAAAGCTTGCGTCTTCAATCCCAACAAGGGCTCACAATAATATCTTATATATATTTTCTCAACGTGACACATTTCCCGACTGATTTTGTATTCTTAACGGTTCTCGAGATGGAATATCGAAGGCACCGTCTTACATTACGTTCAAATAGACTCGTATTGATCTCGGAATGTATTTATTCCTCACGTACGTTTTTCTTAACCGTCACAACTACGTTGCTTTTGAAACTGTTACAATTGCCTTTTTCGTTCGAAAAAAAGGCAATTGGCGTTCGTGAAAAGACTTTATTACCGACGGAATGCATACAAATTTTCGACCAAACCCCATTCCTGAACTATCAAACCGATTGATATGAAATTTGGTCAAGTAATCCTGCACACCTCTATCTATATCGTAAGGACAAGAGAATATTGAAATTCAAAATATAAATGTACATTTTCAGCGAGAAACAGAGAAGTCCAAAACAAAAATCGGACCACAATTTTTGGCGATGAAAAATATAAATTTGCATTTAAAGAATCGGTCACACATGATCTATAACTTTAATGCCCCGAGGGTTCCGTACCGATTGCCATAAGTTAAGTGGTTGACAACATTGCTAGTTACTAGATATGTTCATTAAATTTCATATATCGCAAAAACCCATGACAATATCGACATCGCATGTAGTTTTCCTCTTAACTTCTCAAATGCCTCTACGCATAAAAGTTATTTAACAATTTTCGATGCAGTTGTTTCGAAATTAAGCAGTTCCTTTCGTGAGAACTATACTGCTAATTCCCACCCAATATTAAGGGGATGTATCACACGCTCCGACCACTTCGAAAACGGGAAATGTACTTCCCTCGAAATGACACACGAGAGTGCGAGATACATAGCAGTAAATTCTTACCGGGACTTTCTCTCAAACGGCACAACCAATCTGGATGAAAAAAGCTTTGCGACTTTTTGCCATCATACTGCAGTGGCTAAGCTTATTTCATTCCGATAGGTTATGCCGTTTAGGAAAAAGTGCCGGTAAGAGTGTCAGCTATCTCTATCGCGCTCATGCGTCGAGTTGTACATCTGCGCCTTCAGTCGCAAGGAAATTTCGACTCGGCCCTCCTCGTCGCGGTAATGCAGGGCTCGTAGTATTTCACGACGAGCCGCTGCTAACTACCGCTAGATGCCACAGCGCACGTCTTCTATGAGGTTTCGATCTGTTTTGAAATAGTAGATTTGAAACTGCACATAATTCTATCTTTAAGGCACGACGAAGCCCCCTCTGCCCCCCGACGTGCTTAAGGGATTAGGCCACTCTAGAGGCCTAAAAAATTAGCTTTTCTGGAGATTTTTTTCAGAAAAACTACAAAATAAATCGATGTTACAAAATAGGGTATTTATCATACATATCAGTGACTGTATACAATAATTTTTTTGAAGCGATTAATTTCAAAATGGCGGCTGTGCAGCGTTTTTGCGATGACGTCTCCGTTTTTGTTGGCCGAAAACATAACTCAGACAATTTTCAACCGATTCACTTGAAATTTTGAATATACCTTTAAAAATACATTGTCTATGGAAGTACATAGGATTTTTTTTTATATTGCATGGTTCATTTGTTATTCACAATTTTCTGACGATTTTTTAAGCAAATTTTTCACTTTTCAATTTAGAAGTGCGCCATTTGGCCAAAAATTAATATATCGACGTCTTCACGCCAATAACAAATGTGATGAGAAAGTCACGAGTTGCGATTACGCCAGTAGAAACTGTTTCGTGTCCAATTTTGTTTTCGTTCAAACTAACCGTTCTCGTGGTATTTTATTATTCAACTTAAAACAGCCCTGTACACTTTTTCATATCTATCAATGTCAAAATCACTCGCTCTTGTCGTAGTCAAGATTGCCTTTATATCAACTGCACGGCTTTGTAGAGGGCACCAGTGAAGATGAAACACGTTCGAGTGGGCGTAAGTTTTTATTTATTCTCTTTCACTTTTTTTTACCAATAAAATAGAGTGGGTGAAACCAGTGTGAAAATTGGATGGCTCTTCGTAGGGGCTCGGGTTGCACGTTTGGAGATGTTAGCTCCGACGTATGTCGTTTATTTTGCGAATACAGGGACGTGAGATTTCGCCTCGAACCGGTCTACGCAACATTGCGAATGCGTCAGCAATGTCTTAAGGGGGGTAATAGGGTTAGACGGTTCGAAAAATCGATTTTTTTTTATTTCATAAATTGTTAGTAAAACTATTGAAAAATATATTCCAAAAAATTTCAATGAAAATTCCGACTCGTTCTATTGTTATAAGCTATTAAAGTGTATCACCGCCACGTGTATAACCGAGCGGTCACTATTTCTTCAATCGCGTTTTTCTGAAAACGACTTTTTTTTATCTTGCGTACACGCTAGTTTCAAAAGTTTTCAACCAAACGTTCTGAAAATTGGGAGTTCCTTTCTTCATAGTATTGCGCTCTATATGAACCTAAAATCGGAATATTGTCATTATTTGAAATAATTTTTTTTTGCAAATAAAGTTGTAAAAAATAGCAAAAAATCATGCTTTTTTGTTTTGACCCCTGTAAAAAAATTCAATTTTCAATTTTTTTGATAGCATTTAGGTTCATATAGAAGAGAGACATATAATAAAAGTAAATTCCAACCTCGTTTGATTTGAGATGAAAATTGCGGCTTCCAGAATGTACGCAAAATGCTGAGTCTGATTGTGACCTGCAATATGGGGTTGCTAATATCGTCGGTGTTTTTCAAGAAAATTTTTCAAAAATTTTATAGTATATACTTAAATATATGTATAAAATATTCTCAAAGTTTCAATAAATTATATTCATTTTTTATACTATAAAAAAATTGATGAAAATCATTGAGAAAACGCTGTCCTAACCCTATTTCCCCCCTTAAGAACGGGCAACATCGGCGAAGTGCCCAATGGAACTGTGGTTGGAAAAAATCAACTGCGCTTCGTAGCTTCGTTGTCAATCAACGTCGACAGAAGCTCTTCGGTCTGAAAGCATTTTGCTATATATACAGTCCGTCGAAATGAACTTAATGCGAGAGCCTCAACACCTGGATCATAAAAATGTTCCTTATCCATGGTACAGAAGAGGCCATTTTATTTACACGACATATGGTGGCCAAAATTGGAAAAATAAATAAAATTATCATCAAGCAAATACTTAAATCATAATGTTATGTTAATTCGAACATTTACGTTGGCTACTCTGTCCATCTTAGTATGTCAATTTTGATTTGAGGATTTATGAACCATATTTTACCGAATGGTAAATGTCCGATCCAGAAAAAATATATAAAAGAGCCAACTATTTTTCTTAATACCAACACTCTCATAAAATTTGTTACTAATTCCCAATTTCTTGTAATAATTAATAAAATTCAGTATTATGATTCTTGGATTTTTCCACAAGCATCACACTTTATAATAATCGTCAAATTTCATACCTACATCCGCTAAAGTTTCGCAAATATTTTACAGATCCTGAAATTGAGCTGATGGAGAAGAGATTCAGGGACAGCGTAAAACAATGATGAATTCGTTTTTGTCAAACTTAACAGAAATTATGGTTACCCCCATTGGGAAAAATGGTACTAAATTGAAACTTGCATATTGCTTCCTTATTGTGTGTCCTTCTATAATCAAGTGGCGTTATCAGTTGTGATGATATACTGTGACGGTCGAGTATTACATACAGCCCAGATGAGAGACACTTGTAGGTGACCACAGCGCAGTGGTTAGGGCAATTGCTCAGCAATGAGACCATCCCGGGCGGCGGCATCACCAAATATATTTTCTTCTCATCGAATCATTGAGAATCGTCACCAACATTAATATCCGCTTTTCCTGACATTATCCGCCCACCCCTTATAATACAAGTTTCAATTCGCACCATATTTCTTGTCTTTAACTTGTTACTCCGAGGTTTGTTTGATTTTGAATGAATTTTTCAAAAAAAGCTTTGGTATATATGATGTTAAAAATGTACCACTCATTTGATTAGCGTGGAGCGCTTTTAACCTTTTTGAAAGAGCGCTCCAACATTAAAAGCTGGAAAAAAGATATTTTCACGAAAACAAAGCTTCCTCTATGAGGAAGAAAAATTTATTGAAGATGTCAGTTATACGAGCAGAGCCATCGTAAAAGTATATGAGACCACATGGTAACCATTGTCAAAGCTCTTTGCGCGAACGACACGAAGCGTGTTGGCCTCTCGTGGCGCACACGTTGAGCGTATAATGTACTGTACACAGACAGGAGCTTTTTGCTTCACTCTCGATGGCAATATTCGGTTGTGATTGTCACCAACCATTGTAAATACTCATCCAAACACCCAACCTCATTAGAATTAAGGAAAATAATGTCGGAAGACAAACATAGACACACGCAAGTTGACAAACAACAAAAACATAAAGTACACTAATGTGCGACACACCTACTTCCTACACCATAATACTTTAGAGACCCTAGGGGTAATAAATAAGCATAAACAATGTAACCTATAAGAACAATAAACATCTATGAAAAAAAAAAAACAATTCTCACGAGAATGCAGGAAACACTCTAATCTTGCTGTAAGAGCTCTCTGTGCCGCGAGTTACAATGAGAGAGTATACATGAGAGGTCTGTTAAAAAAGTATCGCGAATTTTGAATTTCCGCGGGCTACGTATATTCGATTTTCGATTTTTTTGTGGCATCAGGTTGGTACTCATGTCCCTCACTTATGCTGAAAAAATCGGCCATTTTGAATGTTAAGTTAATTGTTGACAGCTGTTTTGGTTAGACGTGTTTTGGCTTATCTTCGATTTTTGCCTATTCCAAAAAAGCAGCTTCCATTGCGATGATTGAGCTTTGGTTTCCACGTCATAACCGTAAACCCATGATTCGTCACCAGGTATGACCGTCTGGTGGGGGATTGCTTAAATTGTACAATAAAATCTAGAATTTCATGATTGTGCGTCATTTCATGAAGTCCGTTTCTGGTACAGCGTTCTTGCCTATCGACCCAGTTTCGGACAGTTCGATCCGAAATACGGACGAGCACACTTTGCTTAACTTTAAAACTTCTCGTAACGTATGAATAATAATTCGGAGGATTTGCATAACGCTCTTTAAAAGTATAACAATACATGTGAGTAATTTCGGATCGGGGTTTATCTAACAAGTTCACAAACTATACTGTGGATAATTTCTAGGTTATCTGAGAGTAGTCGAAACGTTATATTTTTCATGTTGTAGGAGATAATGAGTTTGTCACGCTCAAAACCATACTCGCTAGACGATGTCGAAAATGCACTAAGTGCAATGAAGTCTAGAGTGTCTAAAGACACTCTGATCTGTGAGCAAAAAATTCGGAGTGCCAAAAACAACCCTACGATCAAAATACAAAGGTATATTTCCAGTGGATGCAAGATCAGGGCCATCTACCATACTAACAACGGAAGAGGAAAAGCTCTTATGGAATTGGATAATTTTCATTAGTGAACGTGGATTCCCGATTGCCAAATGTCAATTGCTCGACAGTGTCCAACAACTTCTAAAGAAATTGAAGAGAAACAACCCATTCACAAACGGCAGGCCTGGACGCCACTGGTGGAAGGCCTTTTCGAAACGTCACCCTGAGCTGTCGTTGAGAATGTCGCAGAATTTCACACACTGTCGAGCAGCTTTGACCGAAGAAGTCATCAGAAAATGGTTCGCAGAAGTGGAAAGTTATCTGAGCTCTAAAGATCTAACTGCGTATTTAACTGCGATAAAACGGCTTTCCTTTTAAGTCGAAAAGGAGGTGAAGTCATCGTTCGTCGAGGGGCAAAAGCTGTCCACGCACACATCAACAATGACGAAAAAGAGTGTCTCACCACTCCACGGAGAGAAGATGCGAAAGAAAAAAGAAGATGAAGAAGCAAAGGAGCAAAGAAAGTTAATACGTTTGACTGAAAAGAAAATAAAACAGGAGAAAATTGAATCGGCCAAGAAAAAAGCAGAAGAGAAGAAACAAAGCGTCGAGCGAAGGGCCAAGAAGAAGATAAATTTTATGGACGATTAAGAAATAAGCATATATCCTTATATATGTTGTAATTCTTAAATATTTAAAATTGTTTGCAAGAATATATATTTTATTCGATTCTGCGTATTGTTATATTCATTTTGGTAGTCTATTTGTTCATGATTATTTTCAGTCCAGTGATTACGGCAGGTCGACGAAGTTCCGGAAACACACAGTTCCGAAATTGGGACATATTCGATCCAAAAATGGGACAAGAGGGATTGAGGCTGTTCCGAAACCGGTACATTTGCAATCGTATATATTTTTGATAAAATTATATTTCCAATGAATTTAAGACGACTGATAAGGGGTGATTTTGATAGGGGAAACCCTCACATATATAACTATGCAAAGAGTTTACATCGATAGGCACGAAAATCGCTGATATTTCAATAAATATTGACCGATAACCTGAAAGCGTCCGAAACTGGGTCTTTTACCTTATTTGAAAGAAATAAACATAAAAATAAGAAGATAGATGAAAATATTAATAAATGCGATTTGAAGATTAATTATTTAAAAGAGAACTCCCAGTAAAAGAGTATAAAAAAAAACGTGTTTTATTATTTTCATTTGGCGAGAAAAATAATCATTTCGAAAATCTCGAATGACAGATAGCCCGCAATGATTTTCTGGTAATGTAAAAAAAAATTCAGATCGGTATAAAATATATTGTAAGGGCGGTTCTAATTTTTAAATATTCATCTGTAAAATACAAATTGTAAAATTAACGGAAATAAATTTGAAAAATATATAACGTTTTAATGCAATTTTTGTTCTGATTCGTTGATCCGAAAACTCAAGAAAATTTCTTCCGCATAGTGGGTATGAATTATTATACAAGCTACCCGCATGAATATATAATCCGTCGTGGAGGGTTAGACTGATGATCTCATAACTCGGGACAGAATTGTTTAGTATTTAGTCGACCGTGATTAAGCAATGAGGATGTATAAATATATAGTAAGAAAATGGTCGAAGAACGGTAACACCGTCCGATAAATCCGACAGAGATGTAAAATCACGAAACTGTTGACTGCACAAAGTGTTTAAAATTTAACAAATCCTATTCTTCATCATTTTCCAATGTAATTTTCTGAAGAAATATAATTTTTTTCGAATCAGCGAAGACAGAAAAAGTAATCTGTTCTTTTTTTCTTTTCGATACATTCCACATAGATCAATTATGAAGAATTATTTAATTTTTAACACAAATTACAAATCCTTAATTTATTTATTATTTCAATGCAATGTGTTAACAAAATGTACTTTTTTGCTCCCTCGTATAGAGTAAGCTTTGTGATGGAGAAAAGAAAACAATCTTTCGAGTCTTCAAGGCCGAAGTGTTCAAAATGTGTCAAAACGTCGGAGAATCACAGTTAGAAAAAATGTCCGGGTGTGTGTGTGCGTAACGGCTTTGCAAAATTCAAATGTCTGTATCTCGAAAACGGTTTCAACTACACCAATATAATTCCTTATACAACTAAAGCAGTACATTCCCTTCATTTACTGATTTTATTATAGAAATTTATTGAGCAACTCAGATTCCATTAGTTTTTGAACTTTTCGAAAAATGTCTCTACCACCTCTAGCTTTAGCAAAATTCCAGATATCAGTCTCATTTTTTTTACATATATAGACTATCAATAAATGACGGTTGATATTGAATTGGGCGAAAATCACCGTAAGGGTTCGGCTTTATGAAATTTTGAATTTTCCTGAAAATTCTTCTAGCCGCTCTAACTTTCGCAAATTTTGATATACGAGGGGGGACCCAAAAAAAACGGGAATTTCGTAATAATTTCTTTATTTTTTAATATTTTTACACCAAATTTTGATCACCTTCAAAGTATTCTCCTTTGACCACAACGCACCTCTGCAAACGATCCTTCCAATGTTCAAAACATTTTTTAAATTCACTTATCGGTATGTTCTTTAGTCCTTCCAGTGATTTTTGTTTTACCTCCTCCACAGTGGCAAAACGCTTTCCTCTCATGTCCCTTTTGAGTCTGGGGAACAAAAAAAAATCACGGGGGGCTAGATCCGGTGAGTAGGGGGGGGGGGGGGGGGTGGACAATTGGTGTCATGCAGTTTTTGGTCAAAAACTGCTTTACGGAGAGAGCGGAGTGGGCCGGCGCGTTGTCATGATGGAGGAACCAGTCACTTGTCCGCCAAAGATCTGCCCTTTTCTGCCGGATACTCTCCCTCAATCTTTTCAAAACCTTCAAGTAGAACTTCTGGTTGACAGTTTGACCCGGGGGAACGAACTCCGCGTGCACAACACCTCTGCAATCGAAGAAACAAATGAGCATTGTCTTGATGTTTGATTTCACTTGGCGAGCTTTTTTCGGACGAGGAGAGCGAGGTGTCTTCCACTGGCTTGATTGCTGCTTTGTTTCGGGGTCGTATCCATAGCACCACGATTCATCACCAGTAATCACCTTGGAAAAAAGTTCAGGGTCCTCTTCGAGCTGATTTTGAAGGTCAAAACATGCCTGAAGTCGACGCTCCCTTTGCTCGTCTGTGAGAAGGCGAGGGACAAATTTGGCTGCAACTCTGCTCATGTGCATAGCATTGGATAAAATCCTCTGAATTGAACTCCATGATATCCCAGACATCTCACAGAGTTGATCAATGGTTCGGCGACGGTCTTCATGAATGAGAGCATTGGTTTTGTCGACGTTTTCGTCACTTCTTGACGTTGAGGGGCGTCCCGAACGGGGTTGGTCTTCAATTGACATTTCTCCATTTTTAAAACGTGAAAACCACTCGTAGACTCTGGTTTAACTTAGGGCAGCATCTCCATAAGCAGTCTTAAGCATTACAGTAGTTAAGCTTCCTAATATAAGGGCATACATGAACCATGATTCTACTGTGGATTATTGATTCATTTACAAAACGTTTTTAATAACTTTCAATATTTGTATGTATCATTTTACATTGTAGCTTGCTTCAAGTGTAATGAATTATCTTGAATATATATTGAAAAATTGCCTCTAGCCTGGAAAAATACCCACTGCCAGTTCATTTTATACCTGGAAAGACCCAGAGACAGGATGGAACACATTTATCTATCTATATATACATTTGTACCCAAATGTATATATAGATACATACATGTCCCCCCTTATATATTAAAAAATTTATATATAAAAAAAAACCTAGTAAAAAATTTATTTGAAAATAGATTTTCAAAGAATTTCGGTCTGGTATCAGGAAGATTACTTTGTGGGGATGTATTTTAGAATAATCAACCAAACCCAACCTGATTATTTTACTATAAATAGTGCAGGTTTGTGCGGCATTTCAGTACCTTCTTGCACCCACTTTTCACCCACCCCCCGGTCTGGCGATTTTTTCATTTACTTGAGATATTCTTAACTTTGATATCCCAAAGTGCCAAACTGATTATAATAATGTAATTTTATTATTTCTGATTCACCCTTTAAAAATCTAGACGCGCAAAAGCCACCCCTGAACCGTTGCCAAACCTCCGATTGTCTTATTGTTCCGCTACAAGGGACAGATTATGAAACGTCTAGCTGTATTCTCGAAACGAATGAAACGGTCCTGTAACGGAATCGGTCACTAGCTCTTGAACTATCAGACTCGTGCGTGCGACGGCGACAGCGTTTCATTATTCGCTATATGTCTCTCTGTCTTGCAGCGCCATGGGCACGATTACCGTCTCTCTCCCGCCGTTGATGCCGGTCTCCTAAGTAAGGAACGGATAGAGAAAGCATGCATCTAAGAAACCGACGTTAGCGCCGCCACTCGGAATATTGGCGCACTAAATTTTGGGTAATACAGGCAGGAGTCGGATTTTTTTGAGCAAAAACGGAAAAACCTTCGATTTCGATAATTTCTGCATGGAACAAGATGAAACAAAGCGCAAAATATGTGTATTTATATTGCCCAGTGGCTAAAGTGAGGATGTAACAATCCGTTGAGTCTAACAGTGAAAAATTCAGTAATTTCTCCCATGGTAACTGAAACTGTAGAGTTTTTTCAAAATTTTGAACTGCCCGAAGCTTAGCCACTGTGTGCCACCGTTCAGACTTTCTGCCCAAAATTTCAACGCGATTGGTTGTACCGTATCGGAGAACGAGTCTTTAGCGTTTTCGAGTCGTTCGAGGCGACTGATACATCCTCTTAAGCATTAGAGTAGTTTCCGCGGCCGATTTCCCCAACAGGAAACAAAATTTCACAGCCGCGCGTTGCTCTCGACAATCAGCCATCACGTTTTCGCGAAATGGAAAAAGTCGTTTCACTACAAAAATTCCCACGGGCGAACCGATGCACTCACGGCGACAGAACATCGCACACTAACTCAGGAGACGTGTCCCCAACGGACACCTGGTCGAGCAATGGGTTCCCCCACTCTCCCTCCCCGCCGCAGCGCAATTCCCGTTTTTTTGGGTCCCCCCTCGTATATGGACTATGATTTTTTAGATAAAAAGAGTATAATTAAAGAACAATCGATTCTAAACATTTCGATTGCACGAAATTTTTTAAATTGTTTTTGAAAAATCTATGATTGACTATGTATGTAGGGAAAAAAACTGCAAATTGAAACTTGAACATTGCTTTCTCGAAATTTCATACAATTGCTCAAAGGTTTACGAGACCGTCTATGAGAATGCCAAAATTGAGAAAAATAGTTTCTCGCGGAGGGGGATTTGAGCATTGTTTTAAATTTCGAGAAAGCAATTTGCAAGTTTGAATTTACATTTACTTTTTTTTCCTTCGGTAAAGTGGAAAACCCTCCAGAAAGGGGTAATACAAACTTTTTCTCCTCCCTTATTTTGTTTTTCCGGATGCTCATTTTTTTTGCCGCAAAACAATTAACGCTCGCATTTTAAAACAAAGTTTTTCGTACGGAAAAATCAATAGACGTGCAAAAGCATCGAGAGAGGAAAAAAAAATAGGGACGCGCGGGTTCATGACGCAACCGAACCGCGGACAGAAGAGAACAAATTGAAAACAATTAAATACATGTAGCGTATATAGGCACGCATCTACCATATAGATAGAGAATCTAGACAGATCGAAGCTATCCCAAACACTCGATGCCGCACGTATCGCTATAGTAAATTTTTATCCGCAGTACCGGGCAGTGCGGTTTCACCCCCCCATCATCGGTGCCTTCGCGCGTCTGTGAATCATTCGTGTTTACTTACGCTCGGCCGAACGAATTTTTCAAATTAACGCTCGTATGGTCGTGCTTTATTTTAAAAAATGTCCGAACGAACGAGCGATGAAATGAAATGAAATATGAATGGAATATGTATTTGTTCTAACCAGAGGAAACAAAAAATTGAAAAGAAAAACGCAGAATTTGTACAATAAATATTTCGAGAATAATCAGAGGATTAAAAATTTTTACTGGTTTACTTTTCAACCGAATAAAAATAATATCAGCGATGAAAAAACATGAGATGAATTATTACTTATTTTATTATTAGGTAAAAAAAAATACTCATTTTTTCATTCGTTTGTTTTTTTCCGTCGAAAATAAATGCAAAAGAAACATTTTGCTTACTCGTAGATGAAGCTTTCTTTTCGTGAAAAATAATTTTTTATCCACTTTCCAATGCCAGTGTGTTTAAAATATGCCGAAACGTCGGAAACCACACGGTTACAAAAAATTTCTGCATGGATGTGTGTAATGAGCTTGCAAAAATGAAAGTTTAATAACTCTAGAGTGGCTTAACCGAAATTTTGCACGCAAGTAAAGCTGCCTATCAGGGTAGAATGACCGTGGAAAAAGCACCCGGGAAATAAAGGCCGAGGGAAAAAATGGACGCGGAAAAATAAGCCGCCGAAAAAAAAAGCTGATGAAAAAAGTTAGCCGCGGAAAAAAAGACCGATGGAAAAACTGGAGTTTCCTTTGCTCTTTTGACTTTTCGTTGGGTTTGTTTGTGGTTTGTTACTATAGTCATGTGTTAGTAGTGCGTTATGTTTGTTTCAGTTATTTCGACATTAACATTTTTTTCCAGCGGCCTTTTTCTTCCGCGGTCTTTTTTTCATCGGCTATTTTTTCCGCGCACGTTTATCCCGTGGCTATTTCTTCCACGGCCACTTTTTCCTCGATCCGTAGAGCTCTTTGTATCGTATAATTTTCGCGAAGCTCAAACAATTCGTTGAGAATATTGTTCGATGATATTTCATGGTCTTTTCAACAGGATGTTTAATTAAGGGTGGAAATGGGGTTAAACGGTTAAAAAAATCGATTTTCGTTTATTTCATAAATTGTTAGTAAAACTATTGAAAAATATGTTCACAAAATTTCAAATGAAAATTCCGACTCGTTCTATTGTTATAAGCCATTGAGGGAGGAAATAGGATTAATACAGCGTTTTCTCAATGATTTTCATGAATTTTTTTATAGTATAAAAAATTAATATAATTTATTGAAACTTTGAGAATATTTTATACATATATTTAAGTATATACTATAAAATTTGTATACATATATTTAAGTATATACTATAAAATATTAGCGACCCCATATTGCTTGTTTTTCTTGGTACTATTTCTTCAAACGTGTTTTTCTGAAAACGACTTTTTTTGAACTTGCGTACACGCTAGTTTGAAAAGTTTTCAACGAATCGTTTTGAAAATTGGCGGTTACTTTCTTCATAGTATTGCACTCTATATGAACCTAAAATCGGAATATTATCATTATTTAAAATATTTTTTTTTTGCCAATAAAGTTGTTAAAAATGGCAAAAAATCATGCTTTTTTGTTTTGACCCCTGTAAAAAATTCAATTTTATATTTTTCTGATAGCATTTAGGTTCATATAGAAGAGAGACATATAATGAAAGTAAATTCCAACCTCGTTTGATTTCAGATGAAAATTGCGGCTTCCAGAATGTACGCAAAATGCTGAGTCTGATTGTGACCTGCAATATGGGGTCGCTAATATCTTCGCTGTTTTTCAAGGAAATTCTTCAAAAATTTTATAATATATACTTAAATATATGTATAAAATATTCATAAAGTTTCAATAAATTATATTCATTTTTTATACTATAAAAAAATTCATGAAAATCATTGAGAAAACGCTGTCTTAACCCTATTTCCTCCCTTAATTTTATCGACATGGGGTAGATATCCCTGTCATGGTACTTTCTTCAGGACTGCGTGTGTGCTTTGCGAAACTTTACAACGTGCTGATTGCCACACGAGCATATATATATAATACGTATTCTTCTCCCTTTACCCCTCGACGTGTGCGTGTCGATAAACGCACAGGTCGTGCTTTACCGCGCTAGCAATTATACTCGACAAACTTCTGTACACACGATATTCCTATATAGTGCGATCATAAAATAAACTATACATCGTTATAGATATATATATAATAGGGCGACATGTACTATTCACACATGTGTACCAATGTGTACCGTATACGCATCACAAGGCATACGGGTTGGCCAGATGTCCCGATAATCTTGTTATCTACTGGAATAGCTTGCGCACGATAGGGCACGCAATTGAGAGGTGAGATGCAGTTAGAATTTTCAAAAAATCGATTTCTTGTTTTTCCATTTTCTTGAAGTATTATGTTTCGAAAATATTCTCTGAAAATTTCGAGTTAATCCGATTAATAGTTTCCGAGATATCCCACAATTAGTGGATGGGCCTCGGGTCCCAATGGCAGGGCTTCAATCGAAACAGTAACGAAAGATTCAACCAGCTAGTTTCGAAAAATGTATAACTCAAAAACTATGAGCTTTAGCAAGACTTTATAGAGAACACTTTCGTTTCAAAATTGCCCAAAAAAAAAAAAAAATTAATTCACCCCGAAAAACTATAATTGTTTGAAAAATTGTTTAAACAATTGGCTATAAACAATTGAATGCTCGACTTTTCGGCAAATAATTGTGATATTCGAATTCAGTGGATCAAAATACATTAAAAAAGTTTATCTTCATCCATCGAGCTCAAAATTTTACGAAAATATACATCGAAAAACTTTAAATGCGTTTATCTCGAAACTATGTTTTTCAAGTCGGTGACTACTATAATTCAACAACCACTCAATGAATTTTGATGACATTTTTACTGCTTATTAATACCATTAAAAACTAGTCCTTGGTCGTAGGTTTTTAATTTTTGTTGAAAATCACTATTTTTTTAAAACAATAAACGAGTCATCTTTTGGTCGAAAATCGAGAGTTTTCTGTCAAAAGCGCCATTTTGTTAATTAAAAAAAAAAGCTACGATTAAGGACGAGATTTATTATCAAACTAATGATTTTTATTTGGTTTTTTGATATCAGATGATTCAGTAAAATTGTATGATGGTCACCGAGAAGCGCTGCTTGGAAAAGGGGGTCCACAAAGATAGCGATATTTTTATAAATAATTAATTTTTTTTTGTAATTTTGCCAAAGTCAATTTCAAACATGATATTAAAACTCTGTGTAATCAGTTTTATGAAATGAACTTAATTAATATAAAAAACAAATTATTGAAAAAACTCCTTTTTTCGCGCCCCTGACTGCATCTCACCTCTTAAAGCGAGACGTAACCTATCGAAATCGATGTCGAGACCACGACGATTATATTACACGGCTGTACATGGCCCCAGTCATTAATCTTGCGATCTACGAAAATATTTAAGAAATTTCGAGCATTAAGAGACGTCAAGATTACGACGGAAATTTTATTTATGTTGCGATAAGAAAAATCGATGCAAATTAAAAAGTTGCACGTTGTTGCCTCATTATTTTATCTTGCCCATAAATCACCCTCCATGAGTAAGTAATAATTCTCGAATTTTCGCTAACTCATAGACAAAACTTTGTGAACGAGAAAATAATGAGGGAACAATGGGCAATTTTATAATTTGCATTTTTTTAAAAATGCTTTTAAGGTAGTAGTCTGGTAACTTGAGCCGATTTTCATGTCTTTTTTGGAAGGCGTTTTTTTGTAGGAAAATAATAATGAATCGTTTTGGATATTTAGGATGTTTTTATTTGCATATTAAAGATACAAAAAAAAAAAATGTTTGAAAAAAATTATTAGTTTATTATTATTGTTATTATTATTGATCGAAGTTGACACCTCGAAAAGAAAGCGCGTGGGTGGCCCCGGTGATTTTGGCTCCTGATGTTATCTGAAATCAAAAATTCTTGATAATTCTTAATCTATAGACATGTCATTCTGGTCGAAACTACTGAAGTTAAATTTCATGGATAAATAACAAAATAGAGAAGGACGTTTTTTTCCAAAGTCCGCCATTTTGTTATTTATCCATGAAATTTAACTTCAATAGTTCCGACCAGAATGACGTGTCTATAGATTAAGAATTATCAAGAATTTTTGATTTCAGATAACATCAGGAGCCAAAATTACCGGGGCCACCCACGCGCTTTTTTTTCGAGGTGCCAAATTCGATCAATAATAATGATAATAATAAACTGTTAAATTTTTTCAAAAAATTTTTTTTTTGTATCTTTATTATGTAAAAATAAAAACATCCTAAATATCGAAAACGATTCATTTTTATTTTCCTACAAAAAAACGCCCTCCAAGAAAGACATAAAAATCGGCTTAAGTTACCAGACCTCTACCTTAAGTTACCAGAATCCTACCTTAAGGGGTCGTAAACCGCTTTTCACATTTTCAAGTGCGAGAGAGGTGACGAAACATGACTATTAAATGACTCTAGACGACTGCTTAATGGAATGGAAAAAAATAGTGAGGCCGTCTGCGTCTATCAATTACACAGACGGCGCCATTATTTTTTGTCCCCTCGAATAAGCCGCTTCCGAGAAAAATAGTGTAGGCATTTTCTAAGGTCATGTTGACCTTTAATAAAATCCATCAAATCGTTCCAATCACTATGCCGATTGTTCATATTGTTCGTTAACACATACTCTACGAATTCACGCGAGTAACATTCTTCCCAGACCTTCTTAATTAATTTATAAGTTTAGGTTTAATTTCGTCGTTTCAGATATTGCGTCATAAACAAAATGGCTGTAACGTATAAGCAATAAATATTATCATAAATTTTTAGCGAGGCATTCATTTTTCGACGAAGTAAGGACTTCGTCGAAGGAAAATACCTTGACCTTTTCCTTGCTCATCCAAGGAAAATACCTTGAAAATATGCCTTTTGTGGATTATGGACATAACATTATTTTTTTCCAAATTGATTCGTGTATATTTATTTTTTTCACATTGTCTAATTCTTCGATCAAATTAATACACTTATGTCAGTTGTCCCCTTCAAAATGTTTAAAAATAATTATTGAATTGGTACTTTACAAAATTTCATCGTTCAAACAATCATTTCTGGAAAAATATATGTTATTCAATGTATGAATCTGCATTTACGTCGTCCTAGGAGTTTCTGTCATCATCTATGTTACACGAATTTTCACTTCAATAATAATATGCTATTACAGAACCCCTTCTATGTTTATCACTGTTATCAATTCGATGAGTAATATTATAGTAGCAATTAGTTGAAGGGTATATTGCTGACTGCGGTAATTGTTAACTAAAATATCGCCGGGGGCTTAAAAGTTTTGTGTAGGTGTATTATGTATGGTATATAAACTTTTGTTTCTGGTTCTATTGCGTAATGGATGTCGGTGTATGTTACTAATTTAAACAATGATGGCTCGTTAGCGAGCATAACGTATATAAAGGCTTCAAATATAATTGTATAGAAAATCGATATTTTGTAGAATTTCGAGAAATTGCGTGGCAAGCTTATACGTATCCCACGATTTATTATAAAAATTAAGGCGATTTTTCGGAATTGAGAGAAAATCGCGTTGATGAGAACTTTATGCGCTAAAAAAAAGTTATATGTATAGAGAAAACGATACCGTATGGTGAAAAATTTCCTTTGGGACAGCTTGAGAATCCCCATTAAAAGAATGTGACAGGTCTGTCTTACCGACTCTGTATTACCGACAGAATGATCGAAATTTTCGGCCAAACGCCATTCCTTAAGGGCGGAAATAGGGTTAGACGGTTCAAAAAATCGATTTTTTTTAATTTCATAAATTGTTAGTAAAACTATTGGAAAATATGTTCCCAAAATTTTAAATGAAAATTCCGACTCGTTCTATTGTTATAAGCCATTAAGGGGGGAAATAGGGTTAGGACAGCGTTTTCTCAATGATTTTCATGAATTTTTTTATAGTATAAAAAATGAATATAATTTATTGAAACTTTGAGAATATTTTATACATATATTTAAGTATATGCTATAAAATTTGTTAAGAATTTCCATGAAAAACACCGACAAAATTATGACTGCCTTGACTTTGTTTATCTTGAAACTATTTTTTCAAACGCGTTTTTCTGAAAACGACTTTTTTTGAACTTGCGTACACGCTAGTTTGAAAAGTTTTCAACCAATCGTTTTGAAAATTGGCAGTTACTTTCTTCATAGTATTGCGCTCTATGAATCTAAAATCGGAATATTATCATTATTTAAAATAATTTTTTTTTTGCAAATAAAGTTGTAAAAAATGGCAAAAAATCATGCATTTTTGTTTTGACCCGTGTGAAAAATTCAATTTTCTATTTTTTTGATAGCATTTAGGTTCATATATAAGAGAGACATATAATAAAAGTAAATTCCAACCTCGTTTAATTTCAGATGAAAATTGCGGCTTCCAGAATGTACGCAAAATGCTGAGTCTGATTGTGACCTGCAATACGGGGTCGCTAATATCGTCGGTGTTTTTCAAGGAAATTCTTCAAAAATTTTATAGTATATACTTAAATATATGTATAAAATATTCTCAAAGTTTCAATAAATTATATTTATTTTTATAGTATATAAAAGAATTCATGAAAATCATTGAGAAAACGCTGTCCTAACCCTATTTCCCCCCTTAACTATCCAACCGATTGATTTGATATTTGATCAAGTAATTCTTAACACTTATATCTCTATTGTAATGACCCAAAAATGTTAAAATTCAAAATAGAAATGTGCATTTTCAAGTAAAAGTCGACAAATAATGTATATAATTATTAATGTGCAGCATAATTCCGAAAAATGCGACCTTTACGATGTAGACAAATAGAAACCCTAAATAACGAGCAATCTGCAAAATTAACAGAATGGCATTTGGCAAAAAAACACACGCCACTTTACCGACGCTGTTTAAATTTTTATTATGTTATAATTATATTTACTAATTCACTATCACTGTACCATTTATTCGATTGTGAAATAATCATTGCAAGAAATATTAATGTTCACAATGTTGAAATCATATATCGATGTGTGCTCGTGATATCCCGACAAAAGCGATTCCGAATTACATTAATTTTACGAGAGCCATTTGCAGTCAGTTGTGGACAATCGAGCCTCGTTAGCGGTCTCTTCAAGTGGAAAATCGATTTTCCTAACGACGTCAAAATTCTCTTTAATGGCTACATATAAACGAAGGGGGCGAAAGAGGAGATAGGAAAAGGGGCGATAAGACCAAAACGGGGAAGTTCAGGGTGTGTTAATAGAACCATCAAAAAATAATTTTTTTTATCGTGTTTACTATCTTCAGGATGAGAGACGAAATGGAATTTTTGCGTACTAACATGGGCTCGTAAATAGAAAATGATGACCCTCACATTATGCAGAGTCTCAGAAATCGTATCGGTGATAAGAGAACCGGGCCTCCTTCCGTTAACGACGAAATCAACTTTATTTGAATTATTCATATTTTTCTAGCCCTACAAAGGACGATTGAGGTGTAAAGTGACGGTTTCATGACACTGATGCACAATTATTATTGTAATTTTTCGATAGTATTCTGAATCAAACTCCTGAATCAACAATACGCCCGTAGACACTCACGAGCCAACGATTGTTAATGGCACTCTGTTATTAACTATTCACATTCAGAGAATTGTTAGTATACACGTTACGTGAGAAGGTAACTATCATTTGTTGAATTCAATACTATCTATGTCACAACCAGGCTGGACGATGTTATGTTAGTCGTGTACTGGTATCAAACAAGTTCAAAGACAAATTATAGTCACACTAGTCGAACAAATCGAAAGTGCTTTGCCCCAATTGTCATAAATGTGGCATCGATACAATTCTCACCGTGAACTTCTGTAAGGCTCCAAAACTAAGGGAAAATACATTGCAGTTACTTATACACTGGAGGCCCGCATACGTTCATTAGTCGGGGCGGAGGCGCTTCGCGGCACGTCGACCTCTATCCCCACTCCTTCACTGACCGACGCTGACTCAGTGCGCAGGCGTTGAATGGTTCCGCCTCGACGAAGGTGGGGGAAAGCTCTCTGCCGGAATGTCAACTTAAGTAAGGAGGCTATTTAGTCAACTTGAGGTGTGAGGTTCGATTGATCTTATTTGTGGACTATTTTTAGAAAAATTGAAAATTCCGTAAAATTAGAACGCCTTCGTCCAATTTCTCCAAAATCAATTGCAAATGTTTTGAGTCGATTTTACTTGAAGAGGTATTTTAGATAAGATATTTTATACCTTTCGTGTTGAAAAATTGAGATGTTATAAAAGAAGTGATCGGAAATTTATTGAGATTTACAAGCAAATATTTGTTCACGGGGATACTCAGATATTCTAGCTCAAAGTTGAGTAATTTAACATGGGATACATGAGGCATTGAGTGGGAAATTCCGTTCACACGCGAATAAAGAGTACTGAGTACTTTCCTGAGTACTTTTCAGCTAAATAAACTTTTCTATAATAGCACTGCAGTATTACATAGCACGCAAAAAATAAAAAATTGACCAGTGTGGACATATTTTGAGAGTTATCGCGAGTTGAATGACTTTTTAAATCCAATGTACATATCTGAGCATATGTCAGGGGTAATGCTGCCAACGTTCATGCATTTTGTAGTTATGTAGGCTTTTTTCAAAAATCTACGTCAAATATACGTCGAATACGATAAAAATAATGAAGCATTACTGCATTCATTCAGAAATAAACATAATTTTATTTTCAACAATTCTGATTAGAAAAAGTGTAATTCATATCAGCAACTAAATTTACATACAAAATTAAAAAATATAATTTCTATGTTATACTTGTTTACTTTCGGCATACTAACACTTTTTTCAACCCGGTTGATACGAAATTCATTTTAGTTCGCCTATAAGTACTATATTGGCGACTTGAACGTTTAGTTGCGTAACGACTCACCAGTACCCAACATACCTCCTTTAGCTCGTGCTCAAGGTGGACCTTAAGGCATGTAAAACCCCCATTAATACTCTACCATCATCCCAATTTTTAGATCCAACTTTTTTCAACAGTGCATTGATTTTCCCGGAAAAGGGAGATCTTAGCAGATGTAGAATTGATTAAAGCAGTCGATAAGACCTAGCCCTTTTCGCAAAACTCAAGACTCCTTCGAAAAACTTTGATTACAGTTTTTGGTACCGTTAGTCGGTATTTAACATTCTCCCAAGCTCATGTTTCAGTTCACGCTTAAGTTGGAGCTTAAGCTCGAGTTTCGTTGTAAAATTCGGACTTTAGAACACGTTGTGGAGATATTGAAGCTTGGACAAATAAAAATTTGTCCACCAAAACGAAGCTTCTTCTATGAGGTGGCGGAGAAGGTTCGTATACCTGGGCTGTGGACGTAAAATTTTATTTTTCAAAGCTCTCGAATGTGTGCTATTCATTTGGCTAGGTTTGCGCCATGACAAAGACGACGACGACAACGAGGACGTCGACGAGAGTCTAATCAACTTATCGCACGTGCCGTAATCGATCGACCGAGAGGGTTATATACCGTCAGTTTGCACACTACACGCTATACTCGATCATCTCGGACCTGACATTGCTTTTTTTTTACTTTCTACGAAATATCGAAAACAGTGTTTAATTTGCATGTATTTTTGAATTTTTCTAGATCCCCGTTGACCTTTGATCCCAGTCATAAAGGTTCGTATTACTTCAATGAAAAAACTTATTTGAAGTCATTGTCTAACGAGAGCATATTCTGAAATACTCGGAAATAACCATTAGTACTCGTTACAAAAGATGTCATTTAAATTATTGCATTTAAGGTAGTAGTCTGGTAACTTAAGCCGATTTTCATGTCTTTTTTGGAGGTCGTTTTTTTGTAGGAAAATAAGAATGAATCGTTTTGGATATTTAGGATGTTTTTATTTACATATTGAAGATACAAAAAAAAAATTTTCTGACAAAATTTCATAGTTTATTATTATTATTATCATTGATCGAAGTTGGCAGCCCGGGTCCTAACTTTTTTTCTACCAAACCGATTGCTTTCGAATTTTAACAGGCTACTATATACACTTATAGTTCTCGTCGGAACCACCGAGAAATTTTTTCACCTCTAACTTTTTCTTTTGCAACCCCTTCTTTGCTAAAATAAAAGGACTTTAGCAAAGAAGGGGTTGTAAAATAAAAAGCTAGGGGTGAACAAATTTCTCGGTGGTTCCGACGAGAACTATAAGTGTGTAGAGTAGCCTGTTAAAATTTGAAAGCAATCGGTTTGGTAGAAAAAAAGTTAGGACCCGGGCTGCCAACTTCGAGGTGCCAACTTCGATCAATAATAATAATAATAATAAACTATTACATTTTTTCAAAAAAATATTTTTTATATATCTTTAATATGTAAATAAAAACATCCTAAATATCCAAAACGATTCATTTTTATTTTCCCACAAAAAAACGCCCTCCAAAAAAGACATGAAAATCGGCTTCAGTTACCACACTACTACCTTGAGGGTTCACATACTTGTGAAATTTTCAAAAATTCGATTCTTTTTACAGATTTTTATTCTTTATACTTTTAAGAATTCTTCAAAAAAACACTTTTAAGAAAATTCCAGTCTGTTACAAAGTTATAGCAATAAATGTGACCGGAGCCGTAAGTTCATGTTGCACCTACCAGAAACTTTAAACGCGTTTTTCTCGAAACTATGTTTTTAGACAGTGTCAGCAAGATAACTCAGTCAATTTTTAATATTTTTTAACTTTTTTTTTTAAATCATGATAATTATTTTCTCTATAGTCTGACGAGAGGTTTTTTTAATTTTTTGGTTGGGCAATTTTCTATAAATATTCAACAGTAATTTCTTTTTTTACTCTGCATACTAAAATTTAAAATACTTTAATTTCTCTATTTTTGAAAAAAAAAAAAAAAAAAACCACCGTCATACTATTATTAGTACATTATTTTACTAGATTCTTTTTTATTTTTGCAGATTGGATAATTTTTGGGGAAATTATGATGTCGACAAGGAGGCGCCATGGTTTTCATCAGTAGTCCGTTGATATCCGTAAAAAATAATGTTAATATATAAAAAAAAATTCTTTAATCTTATTTCTTATAGTTGAAAAGTCAATAAAAAATGTGAAATCAAGAATTTAATTTTTTTTTCACCATATAACCTTTGTAATGATTTTTCAAATTTCCTCGGGTTTCGGCGCGCGCAGCGGTATGTTAGCCCTTAAGTATTTGAACAAAATAAAATTATTCATTAGTGTACTTTTTTTGGCATCGTTTTTACTTTCGTTATCAAGTAGAGTGGAATTGAATTTTTTTTTTTCACCTGATGACTACGTCGGCTTCCGCGCAGGCTCAATCGTTGATTCCACTCGCGCTTCGGAAAGTCAGTGCCGAATTGGTCCATTTCGATGATTTTTTTTTTTTAGTACGAGGACTTTTGCTGTTCACAGTCTATCCGAAGCCAGGATGTTTCGTTGGCTTTCAACCCGTCACTCCTAATTACTCCATGATTCCTCGAATCCCACCTGTAATTCATAATTGAAAAACAAAATCACGAGAACAATTCTAAACTTGCTCGAGCTCGGGAGTTTTCTTTTCCTATTATTATCCCGTCGTGACGTGAATGAGGGAATAGCTTCGGCATATTTCACATTCAACGATGCAACAAATTCTTGGTGGTATACTTCGAACGTTATATTGAGAAAGATTTTTTCTTCGGTTCCCATCGGCTTCGATCAATGGAGAAGAAGTGCACCCGGTTCTATTATACCAAGCATCAAAGTTTTACGCTGCAAAAATGGGATAGTTTCTTATCAATAAAAAAAAAAAACTGCGGTAATATTTCCATGGTTACTGTTTTTATTCTTTCGACTGCATAAAAAATTCTTTATCAACATTGCGAAGTAAATTGTCGAAGAGTTCGTTGTTCATCTATGATTCATTTGATGGAGTAAAGATTGAACATTTTTTTCATGATGATTCAATTTTTCAGTGGTTTGGTTATTGCTCATTAACTTGTTTTTACCTCCTCATAGAGGGTTTGTGAAAAAAATCGTGTTTTTAATGCCATCGTATGGGTTCAAAATATTCCAAAACATCGGAAAATCATATATAGAATAAATGTCCGGATGCCTGTGCGTGTCCGTGTTTGGGGTGGTAGGTGTGCAAAATTGAAATCAGTGTAACTTCGAATTGGTTTGAAGTATGAATCTGAAATTTGGTACACATTTAAATGAGTAACCACTCTTCGTTTACTACGATTTTATTGACAATTTTATTTTTTGCAGTTTTTAAGATTTCGAAAACTCTCGAAAATGTGTCATAGCTCGTGCAATTTTCAAATTATCGGGTTTAAACTTTCCGAACAAATAGACTATTAACACAAGATCTTCGTTATTAAATTTGAAGAAAATCGATCAAGCGGTTTTTAATTCACTGAATTTTGAATTTTTCGAGTAATCATGATAGGTACGAGGTCTGTTCAAAAAGTATCGCGAATTTTGAATTTTCGCGGGCTACGTATATTCGATTTTCGATTTTTTTGCGGCATTAGGTTGGTATTCATGTCCCTCACTTATGCTGAAAAAATCAGCCATTTTGAATGTTTAGTTAATTGTTGACAGCTGTTTTGGTTAGACGTCTTTTGGCTTGTCTTCGATTTTTGCCTATTCCAAAAAATGGATCAAAGAATCTGTATGAAATTTTGTGTGAAAAACAAAATTAAGTGCGCGGAGGCATTCCGAATGTTGACTGTGGCATATGGTGAAGCTACCTTGGACCAAAGCAACGTTTATCGGTGGTACAAAATGTTCTCAGAGGGCCGAGAAGATGCGAACAACGAAATGCGTTCCGGACGCCCGAGCACATCAACAACAGACGAAAACATTGATGAAGTGAAGAAAATAATATTGGCCAATCGTCGAATCGCCGTTGGAGAAGTTGCTGAGGAACTAAACATATCGATTGGCTCGTGCAATTCGATTTTTACCAATGATTTGGGCATGAGACGAGTCGCCACGAAATTCGTGCCAAAATTGCTCCATTTCGAACAAAAACAGTGTCGCGTTAACATTGCTAAGGAGCTGTTGGACTCGTTCCGCGACGATCCAAATTTGCTCCAGAGGGTCACAACTGGTGACGAATCATGGGTTTATGGTTATGACGTGAAGACCAAAGCTCAATCATCGCAATGGAAGCTGCTTTTTTGGAATAGGCAAAAATCGAAGACAAGCCAAAACACGTCTAACCAAAACAGCTGTCAACAATTAACTTAACATTCAAAATGACCGATTTTTTCAGCATAAGTGAGGGACATGAGTACCAACCTAATGCCATAAAAAAATCGAAAATCGAATATACGTAGCCCGCGAATATTCAAAATTCGCGATACTTTTTTGACAAACCTCGTATCTATGATGTAACTGTTTAGACCTTTAGACTGACCGCATACAAACGAGTAAAGACACACATACTCACATACGTCCAAGTATTTTTTATAAATATTGTTTTATGACTGGTTGAGAGATTTTTTTGCAATCTGGTATGAAAATTTGAAAGAAAAAAGCGTTTTTTTTTAACAAAAACAAAGCTTCCTCCATGAGGAAGCAATAATATTATTATTTATTATCTTGCATATTGGGAACACGAATATTCCATTCCGGAATGGTTGTTATAACCAGAGAGACCAGTATAGTATAACATAACAACACACACTATACAAATGTAATTGCCAGCGTCGAACGCATCGCGTGATTAATGTATTTGCATGTTGGTCAAATAGCTGAAATTGTCATCCAAAGCGGTGTTTTAATTGACGAGGGTGAAGAAGAACACGTTTTACGATACGTTACGGGCTTGTCGCGGTTATTCGTGAATTCAGAAGAAAAAAAATGCTGTGGTGAATTGCCAACGTTTATTTTTCAGAGCAATCACGAAACGAGAAGCACATTAAACGGTTTGTTAAAAACACAAATTCGTTCGTCGATTTATTATTGCGACAGATTTCAGAATTGTCTCTATACAAGAATTGGTTCAAACCATTTTTTTAAATATTACCGCTCGTGTTTGAAATTTTTTTGAATGCTTTTAATTACCGTCATTTTCAGCTAGAGCGTTTAATAATTTGAACTTTCGACTTCAAGTTGTAAAAAAATATCCAAAAGCAACAATTTTTTGAGGTATTGCCGGAAATAAAATTAATTATAATTTTATTTCCGGCAATACCTAAAAAAATAATTAATTAAATAATTAATTATTATTCAAAATGATAAAATCAAAGGGTCAATTGAATACAAATTTTTATGATTTCCAATATATCTTTTTCGAATATTTCTCAAAAATTGAAAAACGGATATTAGTATGATTTAGAAGAAATATTTATTAATAATTGGGCAGAAATTAATATTTATGATTTTTCATTCGTATAATAATGATATTAAGTATTTTTAACATTTCTCGGAATATTCGAATTATATAAGATATTATACCTGGTTTACAATGTACGGGACATTTCATGTCAACTCAACGAGACTGTGACTCCATTTTTTTTTTTTCATGCGTTTTGAAGAGCGATACAAAAAATGGTCTACACAAATTTTCGGATTTTGACGAAAGTCCGTGTAGTTGTAATAATCTATAATATTAATTTGACCATGAGGGCCGTTATCAAATTTTAACAAATTTACACAGTAAATTCCCCGATAGGGAACAACATTTTTGGAAAATTTGAAGAATTCATCATAATAAGATACAATTTTTGTTCCACCAATAACGAAATTTTTAATTATAATTTATATGACATGAGAATAATATATTATAATTTCGATTCTACTTTTTTTCATAGACGCATCCCTCCGTGTCACATAGAAATATTTTTTAAATATAAAACAATGAATCAAATACAAATTTCAACATTTTTTTTGTTGTAAATTATATTTGGATTTGAAAAATGTGAAAATTGTTCTGGGTCATTTTTTGTGTCACTCTATAATGGCTTTGAAAGGGAAAAAAATTGTCAAAAAAAAAAAGAGTCACAATCAGGCCAAATTGTCGTGGAATACCTCATATGCAGGTTGATGAAAAGAAACCAGAGTTTCCGCGAACGCATCGATTATATGCTGGCACATTTGCCACGATATGTCGAGGTGAAAAGCTCGACGACTGTACGTCGAGTATACGAGAGCTTTTTACGTGAAATGCATATTATCAGAGAGCGAAATGCAGAATCGTTACAATAAAGACTATATCTCTCTATATTATATAAATATTTCGCCGCCGCCGCCGCCGCCGTGTACAAGAGTTGAGTGGATCGAGCGGGGGCGGGGGAGGCGTGGGTGGGGGTGTGGGCGGGGGGGGGGGGGGGGGGGGGTTGTCGCGCGAAGCGCGCAGGGGGGCAGAGCCCCCCTAGTATATATATATATTTAATGTCGTTCATCTTTCTCGTGCCAGTAACAGTTAAACTTCACACGAGAGTATCGTAGTCGACATTCGTGAAAAGTGCCATCGGGTCTCGTACAATTTTTTTTTTTCCCACCGAACACGGTTAATTCATACCTCGAAATGTATAATTGAATTTTATGCAAATTCATGTAAAAAAAAACTCTTCACCGAGTAACAGAGCTCCGCACGAACCGAGCTTTCTCCTTTCACTTTCACAGACTTATAATTCATAATGTAATTTGTTAAATACGAATGCTATATCGAAGGTAAAAGAGAGCCATCGAAATTATTTAGCACATTTTAATTCGATATTGAAGATCGTTTTCTTCGTAAATCATTCATTTGTATCTCAGAATAATTACATTTTAGGCTGGTTCGTAATGAACTCCCTTCGTGAAATGAATTTCTGTCAAACTTTCCCGCTCTTTATCATTATTAAGAGGATTCGTGTAAGATGATGAGAAACTCCAACAGCGTCGGTACAGTGGAGACCATTGAAATGTAGGTAACATTCAAGGAACATGTACCAAATACACAAGTCAAGCCCGTGGCATAACGCGAGGAAATAAGAAATAGGAATGAAAAGTAGGCATCTGATGGACGAAGTTTCTCTAAAGTGCGTTGCGATTTGCTGATTCTTATTCCCATTTCTTATTTCCTCGCATTGTGCCAAGGACTTTAGATAAAGCAATGTACCGTGTCTCTTGGTATTTTAACCTCCAATTTGCCAGGCAGGACTGCAAAAACTCACAAAAATTCTCCCCAAACTAAAAATTGGTCAAGGGTGACAATGTTGCGTTCGGGTCTGCAAGTAGCGCCAGTGGAATATAGACGAACTAAACCCAAACGACTTTTCACGATTACTGTGAATTTTTTGGCCAAATGCCATTCCGTTAATTTTGCAGATACACTAACCAATAAATGCTCGTTAGTTAGGGATTTTATCCGTTTATATTGTAAGGGTGAAATTGTTCGGAATAATCTTCCGTTTTTAGTTGCAAATATACACTTATATTTTGACTTTCAAGATTTTCTAATCTCAACAATATAGGTAATGGTATCCAGAATTATTTGATCAAATTTCAGAACATTTAGGTTGATAGTTTATAAATGGCGTTTGGATAAAAACTTCAATGAATTTTCTCGGTAAAACAGACCTATTACATGCTCTCAATAGTATTTAGATGAAATTCAATCTGTTTTAGTGATTTCTGAACTATGATCTATGATGTGAGAAAAAATCTATAATGAAGATTTCAATATTAATCAAATTGTTATGTAATTTATTTAAGTCTAATTCTTAAGATAAAATCGAAGGTGAGTGAATGTATTTTCATTAAATAAAAATTTCGTTTTTTTACAAGCCATTAAGTATCAAACAAACGTACAAAAATGTTAACAAGTTTATTTTATTTATTCATAAATAAATTGGGTAAATATGGAGCAAAGGGGACCCACTTCCGATTGACTTGCCTTTAAGGGTGAACACCACTGTGACCCCTGTTTTTTTTCACATTTTTCAAGAATTTTTTTTTTTTGGGAAAAAAAAGAGATATTCGAAAAAATTTTTTGTGTTTTGTTCCTTGTTTATTAATGTATCAAAAAACATTTTTTTCACATTTTTCACGCCGCACGGTGGCGCTGGGGAAGCTCTCGCGTCAGGTGCTGTCATCTCCGCGGCACGCAGCAGAACTCTCTTCAACGTCGATTTGAAAAAAAATACCGAGTGTTTTCGTTAATAATATGATATTTTGAATAGAAGTACATAGGGATTTGGAAAAATATTGTTTTAAAAAAATAGGCACGCCTTTGAAATTAAAGTTAATTTCAAAGGCGTGCCTATTTTTTCTCTTCAACGTCGATTTGAAAAAAAATACCGAGTGTTTTCGTTAATAATATGATATTTTGAATAGAAGTACATAGGGATTTGGAAAAATATTGTTTTAAAAAAATAGGCACGCCTTTGAAATTAAAGTTAATTTCAAAGGCGTGCCTATTTTTTTAAAACAATATTTTTCCAAATCCCTATGTACTTCTATTCAAAATATCATATTATTAACGAAAACACTCGGTATTTTTTTTCAGATCGACGTTGAAGAGAGTTCTGCTGCGTGCCGCGAAGATGACAGCACCTGACGCGAGAGCTTCCCCAGCGCCACCATGCAGCGTGAAAAATGTGAAAAAAATGTTTTTTGATACATTAATAAACAAGGAACAAAACCCAAAAAATTTTTTCGAATATCTCTTTTTTTCCCACAAAAAAAATTCTTGAAAAATGTGAAAAAAACAGGGGGTCACAGTGGTGTTTACCCTTAATATATGTTGTCTAGGGACCCTTTCTGAACAACTTTTTCCTCTGACACAATTGGGGGTCGTTATTTATTAAAAAGTTATTAACAAATAAAGTTAATAATTCATATAGCTATTTTCCTTATAGCAGCCAGTCCCAATCATCTTGTCCTTCACATGTGTTGTTAAGAATACCCCCCTGAGTAACATACCAAAAGTTTTATCCGTCCTCATTGTTTGTTAAACAGTTATTAACAAAAGAAAATTCATAAATAGAATATGAAATACTTGCATGGTGGCCAGTACACGTATGACCGGAGGGGCTGCGGCCCCCCTGCCCCCACCGCATACCAGCTCATAGACAAACCAAAAACAACCCAAAACAACCCCAGTAATCTAAAGAAACAAACAGACAAACCCAACAAACAAACAAACCCAAAACCCAAACTAACAAACCCAACAAAGAAATCCAAAACAAACCCAAACCAATAAACAAACAAATCCAAAACAAACCCAAACCCAATAAACAAACAAATCCAAAACTGTCGACCAGCGTATCGACAGTTCCTTCGACATTATGAGTACCATGTATCCGCTTCATAATATAAATAATAAATAAAACAAATAATTGTTCGTTTATATGTTTGTTTGCGTTGTTTTTGGGTTCCTTTTGGGCTGTTTTCGGGTTGTTTTTGGGTTGTTTTTGGTTTGTCTTTGGGCTGGTGAGTGGAGGATTGCAGGGCGGCGCAGCCCCCCCTCTCATGCGTGTGCTGTTCACCATACACTAGAACAAGTAGTTCGTGTTTGATTTATGAAACGTTTTTCGTTAATAACTTTTTAACAAACTATGAGCGACGGATAAAACTTTGTGTATGCTACTCAGGGGTGTATTCGTAACAACAAATGTGAAGGACAAGATGATTAGGACTGGCTGGTAAAAGGAAAATAGCTATATGAATTATTACCTTTATTTGTTAATAACTTTTTAATAAATAACGACCCTCAATTGTGTCAGAGGAAAAAGTTGTTCAGGAAGGGTTCCTAGACAACATATATTAAAGGCAAGTCAATCGGAAGTGGGTCCCCTTTGCTCCATATTTACCATAAATTGTAATTAATTAATTAAATCACGAATGATATTTTGGATGGCACGATATTGAATTTTCGAATTTCTATTGTGAATCAATTTTTTTATTGTCAAATATTAAACTGACCGAGTCCAAAATCGTGACTGTTGTATTTTTTATAACTGTTTTATAAATGTTTCTTATCAATAAAATTTATACAATAATGAAAAAAATCTACGAAAAATTCATTCTGGGATTAAATAGTTTCTTTTTGCTTCATAGTTTCATTCTATTTATTTATAGAATGTTCAAATTGCCGATAAATTATGGGAGGCTGATTTCACACGGAATGATCCATGTGTACATACGACTGTAAAGGAATTTAGGCGATACCAGTTTCACTTGCTGACGAGAGTTCTCAAAAGCGTTTCCCGAGGCAATATTTGTATATGTAACCGAAACACGACAAGCTGATAACAGCATATTAGGATAGTTGGATACTCGTAGCAGCCACACGCTTAGTCCCAAAAGTACCATCTCCCGGTATGTCAAGTTATCCTTAATAGTCTCACCTTGCTTCCGGTTTTGCCAGTAATGTATCACGATAAAACGAGACTCGACGGTGCCAACCTTATCCCAGACTCGTAGATTTTCAATGTTATCCAGGCAGCAGGCAGCACCGAATAACACTGAAAATCTGCGACTCTGTGATAGCTTCGGAGTCGTCTGCATTCCAATAATACCCAAAATGTAATATTTGTTGTCAATTCCATTGAAAATGAAGTCCTAAAAATCCGACATTATTTTGAATTCCCCTTAACAGAATTGACTTATTATTACAAACTTTTTTTTTTTAGTTAACACCTATTTTAATCTATTTTTGTTAATTTAAAAATACTGTTTCTCATGAGAAAAGAAAGTGGTTATTAAGGTAGTAGTCTGGTAACTTAAGCCGATTTTCATGTCTTTTTTGGAGGGCGTTTTTTTGTAGGAAAATAAAAATGAATCGTTTTGGATATTTAGGATGTTTTTATTTACATATTAAAGATACAAAAAAAAATGTTTTTGACAAAATTTTATAGTTTATTATTATTATTATTATTATTGATCGAAGTTGGCACCTCGAAAAAAAAGCGCGTGGTGCCCCCGGTGATTTTGGCTCTTGATGTTATCTGAAATGAAAAATTCTTGATAATTCTTAATCTATAGACATGTCATTCTGGTCGGAACTACTGAAGTTAAATTTCATGGATGGAAAAAAAATGGCGGACTTTGGAGAAAAGTTTTTTTTTTCCAAAGTCCACCATTTTGTTATTTATCCATGAAATTTAACGTCAGTAGTTCCGACCAGAATGACATGTCTATAGATTAAGAATTATCAAGAATTTTTTATTTCAGATAACATCAAGAGCCAAAATCACCGAGGCCACCCACGCGCTTTATTTTCGAGGTGCCAACTTCGATCAATAATTATAATAATAATAAACTATTAAATTTTTTCAAACTAATTTTTTTTTGTATCTTTAATATGTAACTAAAAACATCCTAAATATCCAAAACGATTCATTTTTATTTTCCTACAAAAAACGCCCTCCGAAAAAGACATAAAAATCGGCTTAAGTTACCAGACTGCTACCTTAAAAGGTTTCCTTATAAAAAAAATCTACGTGAATTCTATTTGGATATAAATGTCATTCAGTGTGCTTCGTTGAATTTGATCTGTATTTTTAATATAAGTTTTTGGACAGTACCCTTGACGCCAAGATATTTTGTGCGTTGATTAAAAAATACATTTCCATGGCGTAAAAGGCTACAAAATTGGACGTGCTCTCTCTGTCATACCTTTTTTCTGTTTATTCGATCACTATTTTTGCTTTCTCATAGAGAAAGCTTTGCTTTCGTGAAATTTATTTATTTTTCAACAGTCTCCCATCAGTTCATGAAAAAATCATATTTAGAAAAAACGTTTGGACGTACGGGCGTACATGTGTATGTGCGTGGGAATCCCAAAAAGTCAAATAATGGGTATATCTCGAGAACGATTCGACCGATCTCACTCAAACTTTGCATCCATGTTGAGCATTGAACCACCCTGGTTTCATGAAATTTTTGGAAAATTTGTTAACGTCTGTCAAATTTTACACGACCTTGACTTGTGAAATCATATTTTGGGTCGCTGTAACTTTCGCAAATTTTTAAATGTCATAAAATATGAAGATTTCATAAATTCAATATATAATTTAATCGTAACCATTTTACTGATTCATGCCAAATTCAATAAAATTCGAACCCTCATTCAATGATAATCTATTCATGAACAAAAAAAATTAACCGAAAATCTCAAAACTTTTGAAAATTAAATGACTCTCAAACATTTTTTGAAGAATTCCAAATTTCATAAAATCTGAATCCATCGAGCAATTCAATTAAATATATCCTTGTCCCTTAATCTTTTTATGTAGAAAATTTTCACTCGATAGATGACAATTTATGAAAGTTAGAGCGAACACACACATTTTTCGAAAATTTTACAATGACGTAAAATCTCTAACTCTGAAGTAATTCCAACGAAAATTGCAAGAAATAATGGAGGTTTTCTGCCCTAAATGCGTGCACAGTTTTCAAGAAATCGGTCAAGTCGTTCTTGGAATATATCAAGTCGAATTTTTGGTGCCACACACGCGCACACATGGACATTTTTTCCTACATTTTAAATGCATTAACATTAAAAACTGGATTTTTTTTCACACCAAAACAAAGGTCCTTCCACGAGGCAGCAAAAAAGCATGCAAATTAAAAACTTGCACATTGCTTTCTCATTATTTTATTTCGCTCACAATGCTTCCTCTATGAGGAAGCCAAACTTAAAAAACCTACCATGCTCGCAGAGTGAGATTTGTGAGTGAAATAAAATAATGAGGAAGTAATTTGCCGATTTCTAATTTTCTCGCTTTGTTTTATGTCAATTAACGCATCGATGCAAGGAATCATAAAAAAAAAGTAATCACGAGTCTCCTGGCGTAGCCTGCGTGCTCGTGTCTCTACTGTAATTTGGGTTAAATAAAGGGCGCAAGGCCGCTGAAATGGCGATAATGACGATAACAAAAGTCACGAGTCTCGGCTTCTGTGTGTATGTAGATGCATGCGTGCTGAATAAAAATTTTCTCGAGCACGCAGCCACATTTTATCCCCTGGACGGTACACAATATTTCGTGTAAAAGCGCCGAGTCAGCGTGTGACCGTTTCCAGAATATCGACTGTTGAAAATTATTATAATTAACAGAAAAAAAAGTTACCGTGTCGTTAGGTAGCAAAATTTACCTACAATTTTGTATACAAGTATTTATGGGGGTGTCGTGCCCGCAAAAAGCGAAACTCTCGTGTTATTGAAAACTTCATTTCGAAGCAACTACGAATATTCAAAAATTTTGATTTCGAAAAGTAGTGCTCGTAGTTGCCATTGGTATTGGACCCATTTCACTTTATCTTGGATGATGTTTGGAACAAAAAAATGCTGGCCAAGAAAGACTCGAATTTTTTTTTATGATGAAAAAAAGACATGAGCTTTCGAGATAAAAAAATTAAAGATTTGATTTTCATTCTGTGGAACACTGACATTTTTGCATTCTCATAAAACTGGTTTTCAGAATGTAAAAACCACCCCTGTACGAAAAATAACATTTTATTCGTAAAACTTTGACTTTTGTACATCGAAAAGTTGCTTTTTTTTCAAATAATCAGTAGGCCTCAAAAATAATGTACAAAAGCCACTGTTGTGAATCGAGGAAATATGAAATAATTCCTTTCTCGTAAGCTTGTACATTTTCGGGGGTAGAAATTGTACAGATCATCGCTTTTTAAAATATAAAGTTCGGTCCAGGATTGCTCAGTGAACAATGTTGAATTGAGTCATACATGCATCATATATATATATATATATTTTTTTTTTAGACATTTGAAGTATGGAATTATTTGAATGTAAAATGAAACAAATCGAGCGACACGATAGCGTCCTGACGCCAAGAAAGTAAACGAACATTTTTTCAAGAAATGCAGCTGTTTCCATAGACAGGAAGTTGGCACAATAATTATAATATTCAATAATATATATACTTGTATATATATATATATGAAAAATTTGTTGGAAATTTAATTTCCTACAAAAAAGGTCCTATCGACCCAATTGCTTAGATTAATATTTCTTGAGGGAATGGACTTATGAGTAGTATACAATTTATAAAATATGAAATATTAAATAATAAAAAAAATATAAAAAAAAACAATATATATATATATAATATATATATATAGTATTCAATAATATATATATACTAGGGGGGCTTCGCCCCCCTGCGCGCTTCGCGCGCCAACCCCCCGTCCGAAAATGACCGCTAATGCACCCCCTGCATTTGCGGTCATTTTCGATCATTTTCGGTCATTTTCGGTCATTTTCGGTCCTGAACTCTTGTACACGGCGGCGGCGGCGGCGACGGCGGCGGCGGCGGCGGCGAAATATTTATATAATATAGAGAGATATATATTATTGAATATTATAATTATTGTTTTTTTTATATTTTTTTTATTATTTAATATTTCATATTTTATAAATTTTATACTACTCATAAGTTAAAGTTCAATATCTCAAGAAATATTGATCTAAGCACTTGGGTTGATAGGACCTTTTTTGTAAGAAATTAAATTTCCAACAAATTTTTTGTTTACATTTTTTTCGTAAAGCTAATTGTTTCGGAGATAACGGCAAAATAACGGGAATTCTGGGTAAAAAACAACTTCAGTGACCCGTACCAACTCACCAGTACAATTTACACTTCCGCTGCAATAGGCAGTTTTCTAGATTGTTTTATTCTAAGTAAATTGAAAGCAAGAACAATATAATACCATAAAATGCAGCTGAGTTATAGAATTTTGAAAAAAAAAAATCAATTTACGTGTATTTTAGATGGAAAATCTTTTCACGCTAAAGGAAAGTACTTAGAATTAATATTAAGAGCTGTAACTTTCAGGGATGTTGTTTTTCGACATATCCAACAAAATTTCAGGTGGGGACTGAGAAAAAAAAATCGCCTTAATATATATATATATATATATATATATATATATATATATATATAGGAGAAAACTTGCGACATACTGAATGAGGAGAAAAAAATATTTACAAATACGTTTCAGGAGGAAGATAAATATACTAAAAACATTTTCAGCACCACTCGGATTCTCGGTATGGTTAATGGGTGGGTGGTATATATATTTATGCATAGGCGGAAGCTACGTGCCTCGAATAGTATAGAAACTTTTCGAAGACGACTGCTAGACGTTCGGAATAATGAAGAAATTCCCGGTAATTTTTTCAAACATTTATCGAGTTTTTCCCGTTAACTTGCTCAACCCTGCGTTGCTGTTAACCCAGCTCGATGCATGATGGTCCCCTACCTATCACCATCACCTGCTACCGAACCGAATAACATCTATTCGGAATAAATTATACAGCCACAATACAGTTTCATTTTCTCTTTGAATATATGTGATAATTTAAAAAAAAAAGGTGTAAATTGAAGCTTCTTCTCGTTTTCGAACATTTACAAATGTCCCTGTATGAGTAAATGGCTCTTTTCATTTTGGTTTACTCACAGTGGAAGCTATCGGAATGTTCAAAAATGTCCTGGAAGCCATGTGCAAGTTTCAATTTGCACCTTTTTTCCGCCCTCTTTAGTGTACTGGATAATGTTTTTTGCATCAGTTTGAAGGAATCAGAATGATTGATCGAAAAATTAAAAATTTATAACATCTTAATGGTTTTCTGGCAATTCTCAACAAAACTCGAATTAAACATTCCGCCATGTCAATTTATTTGTGAAAAAAATACACATATTTATGGCACAAAATTTACTGCAGTCGAATCATTGACGAATATTTATCGAACAAATTTTTATTTCATAAAATCTTAACGTCTCTATCGATTCTCGACGAATTTAATAGCAAACATCCTTGTGGCTTACTTGTATAGAGAATTTCGGCTGTATAGCTGAAACTTTACGAAATTTATTGGAAATTACCATTTAGCAACCTGACCTCTCACGGCCAAATTTCAAACCACTCTCTTCCAGTCTGTGCCCTATGATTACTATGCGAATGTGTGACGTTTCAATCCTAATTAAAAATGTACTGCTTAATTGCAGCAACAATATAATGAATAAAAATCGGGAGAATATGGACTACGTTCGTTCCGAGGGCTATGAGATTTTCAGCCCACTGCGAAAGATCGAAACACATTTTATTCGTGTCGTTTAAACAACAAGAGGCGCGAATGAAATTGCATAATTGATGAAAAATGAATAATTTATATATATAACATTATGTCATGTGATAGATTGATGTTACAAGTAATAGTTTATTGTTCGGAGTCATTCATTTCGCCGCAGAGTGGCGGCTAATATTTTTCTGATTTTGAGGTTAAACGTGGCACGTCATATCGACGCTGCTTACGAAAATGAGCATGTTTCAAATTTCTTACGAAAACAAGCACGCTTGATATGTGCGCGAAAACTGGCATGTTTCGGCTTTTGCCACGAAAACTAGCACATGTCGATATTCGCCGCGAAAACTAGCATGTTTCGGCTTTTACCACGGAAACTAGCAGGTTTCGACTTTCACCGCGAAAATTAGCACGTTTCAGTATCACTGGAAGTGTTTCTCATTTTTTACTCCACGTTTTTTGAACATCCCGTTTTACTCCAAATTGACGAAATATTTATGCTTGTCATTTAATACTGTTTTATTTTTTGTTTGAATTTATTTCATACATATTTTACTGTTTGAATTTTGGTCTGCTAGGCTTATCATAAGATGGCAAACGGCAAATGCCTCGTCATTTTGGAGTAAAAAAACCATGGTTAAAAAAATTAGAGAAAAGAAAATCGAAAACAATTGCGGTGTATGCAAAGTTAACAATGTCAGTTTTTTTCCCTCTTGCTACTTCGTCCAAGACCTGACATTTCTCGACATATCTCAATCGATTGTTTTGAAGATTTTGTCAACTGTACTTTATACTTATACTGTACTTTATACTTTAGTCGTTGATCACTCCAAGATTGTGTTTTTTTTTATGAAATAAAAACACAATGAACGATTCTTCAGACTGTAAGTAGAATATACTTTTTATAAACAATAATTTTGTTCAATTCCATCGCTGACTCCGAAACTTGAAGTCATGAAAAATATCATTGATGAACAATTTTAGTTTTTGAGTGGTGAAATATTGCGTATCGTATTTGCGAATCGTATTTTCAATAATGTTATTATTTTTTAAATAGAAAACGAATATAAATGTTTAAGGGTGTACGGGCGATCTACCCTTAATGTTTTTCATTTATTCCTTATAGTGCTCCCGGAAAAATTATTAAAACATTTGTGAAAGTTCTGAATCTTATTCCATTTAGTTCGGCAAATATACAACTTTTTCCAGTGCAAATCGAAATATGCTAGTTTCCGCGGCGGAAGCCGAAACATGCCACTTTTCGCGGCAGAAGCCGAATCATGCTAGTTTTCGCGATGAAAGCCGAAACATGCTAGTATTCGCGTCGAATATCGAAACGCGTTGATTTTCGTGGTGGAATTCGAAACGTGTTAGTTTTCGTAAGAAATTTGAATCGTGCTACTTTTCGTAAGCAGCGTCGATATAGGATCACCGTATACTTATGGCAATAATGCACTCCATCTGTATCCAATTGTCGCTGGTGATTCTGTCCATGCTCAAATATCAATGGTGATAATCCTCGTTATCAGATCGTACTAAAAACAGTACATTTCGACAAAAAATAAACGATAATCGAGGGTTTACTGCTGGTCGCCATGCAAACTAGTGCTGGCTAACTGAGAATGAGCGGCCACATTGAATCGGACACGGCTCCGTGGTAATTCCCAACAGCGATCACGGGTATTTTTTTTTAAATTCAAAATCCTGTATAATCAGAAACCCTTCAGTAATTTCAATGAATATTGCAGTAAATAAGAGCGGTTGGCTGCTTTACTTGAGCTCAAAATTTTAGCGCGATACTGAGATCATTCTCGAGATATGGCCGTTTGAATCTCGGAATTTCCTTCCTTATGGATGAAGATTTGTTTTCGTTAAAAAATGCTTTTACCCAGTTTTCTCTTCGATTTAGAACAAATTTTAGGACAAATGTCCGTGTGTGACTGTGTATTTGGTGAGCTTGAAAAAATTAACTTGCTACATCTCGACTTAACCGATATGCCGCAAACTTTGTAGGAATTTCCAACATCGAATCTCCATTATTTTTGTTGTTGTTCTAATTTTCCTTGTAATTACCTGCTCTAACTTGTTAAAATTTTGCAGAATAATAACGAAAAAATGTGAAATTGCGGTAACCCGTGTTCGCCTTATAATCGTTTAAATCGAGGAACGAAAAAACCTGCAAATTAGAAACTTACATCTTGTTTCCATATTATTTTATTTTGCTCGCAAAGCTCTCTCTATGAGGAAGCAATTGTTGTAAAACTTTAAATGATAACAAAAATTGGATCAACTATAATTTGCGAATTAGTCTAAAAATAAAGGCTACAAATTGAAACTTTCAAATTGTTGTATCGTTTTTCGGTTATGGAACCATAAACAACGGATTTTTTCGAAAATAGAACGAATAGTGACGTTCGAAATATATGATAGATGTAACTGGGATGTGGCATCAACAATAAAAGCCGGAATAAAGGAACGCCCCTTCTTTTCCCCACAGGGGTTAAAAAATAATACTAATCGGGTAGTTATGCTTCATCAAATACTTCCATTGATAATGCCGAACAAACGAAAAATAGTATTATTTCAATTAATAAAACAAACACTATTAATCAATTTTAGTCAAGGACATATTTATCAATGACATTAAATTATCAACCTCGACAAACATAATTCAAAGACCAGACGAAATTTAGCGTGCTAATTTTAGAGACGCTGGCGCATGCTGTTAAGGGGGGAAATAGGGTTAGGACAGCGTTTTCTCAATGTTTTTCATGAATTTTTTAATAGTATAAAAAATGAATATAATTTATTGAAACTTTCAGAACATTTTATACATATATTTAAGTATATACTATACAATTTTTATACATATATTAAATTATATACTATAAAATATTAGCGACCCCATATTGCAGGTCACAATCAGACTTAGCATTTTGCGTACATTCTGGAAGCCGCAATTTTCATCTGAAATCAAAAGAGCTTGGAATTTACTTTTATTGTATGTCCCTCTTCTATATAAACTTAAATGCTATAAAAAAAATAGAAAATTGATTTTTTTACAGGGGTCAAAACAAAAAAGCATGATTTTTTCCCATTTTTTACAACGTTATTTGCAAAAAAAAAATTATTTAAAATAATGATAATATTCCGATTTTAGGTTCATATAGAGCGCAATACTATAAAGAAAGTAATTGCCAATTTTCAAAACGATTGGTTGAAAAAATTTCAAACTAGCGTGTACGCAAGTTAAAAAAAAGTCGTTTTCAGAAAAACGCGTTTGAAAAAATAATACCAAGAAACACAAGCAATATGGGGTCGCTAATATTTTATAGTATATACTTAAATATATGCATAAAAATTTTATAGTATATACTTAAATATATGTATAAAATATTCTCAAAGTTTCAATAAATTATATTCATTTTTTATACTATAAAAAAATTCATGAAAATCATCGAGAAAACGCTGTCTTAACCCGATTTCCCCCCTTAATGGCTTATAACAATAGAACGAGTCGGAATTTTCATTTAAAATTTTGGGAACATATTTTTCAATAGTTTTACTAAAAGTTTATGAGATTAAAAAAAAATCGATTTTTTGAACCGTCTAACCCTATTTCCCCCCTTAATAATGGCATTATAATGCTGCACTCGCGAAATTCGTGTTCCCGCGATGACCTAGCACGTTGATTCCGACCGACCACGTCAGTCTCCGCCAATCACAACGGATAACGGAAACGTGGAACAACCTTGATCCGCACGCCTTCATGTGCATGTACAAATGTCGATCATCCACCCGTTATACAATACCGTTGTATTATCTTCGATGTTAAATCGTCTCTGTATCTGTAATTCGTATTTACAAATACGACATTGAATTTCATCGTTATACCGAACGGTTTAATTAAAAACTTAAGTGTAACGTGTACAATAAAGCGTTTCGGATGAACAATTTTACTTTTAACCGTGACTTCCTGTCGGTAATTATTAACAGTGCAAAAGGAAATAAACTGTCTGTCAGAGATAGCAATCGGAAAAAAAAGCACGTTTTTAGATTTTTAATGAAAATTCTTTCACTCTTCGAGAAACGGCTAGTGGATACGTAATATTAAAAAAACGATTCATATAAAGTTTTGGAATAAGTGAAAAAGGAAAAAAAACAAAACGAAACTTTTTTGCCTTCTGGCCAAAAATATGCTCGTTATAATATGGCTGCAGCGATTTTTATCCGAGGGGTAGTTGTGAAACTTCTTTACGTCAGTACCCTTCGTAATTGCTCAATCTTTCAAACGACGCTTGGTTTATTGGGTTACGATATTCTTTCTTTTTTTTGTTCAATTTTCGATAGATTTTTCAAACGAAAACCATCGACTTTTGATAACGTTCGCACAACCCTTTCCACTTGTTTGCGTCGATTTAAAAAATGCCCTGCACACAAAAATTCAGGCATGGAAATGCACGAAATTTCATGATTGATTATTAACAGTTTAGGTCATTAAGGGGAGAAATAGGGTTAGACGGTTCAAAAAATCGATTTTTTTTTAATTTCATAAATTGTTAGTAAAACTATTGAAAAATATGTTCCCAAAATTTTAAATGATAATTCCGACTCGTTCTATTGTTATAAGCCATCAAGGGAAGAAATAGGGATAGGACAGCGTTTTCTCAATGATTTTCATGTATTTTTTTATAGTATAAAAAAGGAATATAATTTATTGAAACTTTGAGAATATTTTATACACATATTTAAGTATATAATATAAAATTTGTATACATATATTTGTGTTTATACTATAAAATATTAGCGACCCCATATTGCTTGTTTTTCTTGGTACTATTTTTTCAAACGCGTTTTTCTGAAACCGATTTTTTTTTAACTTGCGTACACACTAGTTTGAAAAGTTTTCAACCAATCGTTTAGGAATCTAGCAGTTACTTTCTTCATAGTATCGCGCTCTATATGAACCTAAAATCGGAATATTATCATTATTTAAAATAATTTTTTTTTGCAAATAAATTTGTAAAAAATGGCAAAAAATCATGCTTTTTTGTTTTGACCCCTGTAAAAAATTCAATTTTCTATTTTTTAGATAGCGTTTAGGTTCATATAGAAGAGAGACATATAATAAAAGTAAATTCCAACCTCGTTTGAGTTCAGATGAAAATTGCGGCTTCCAGAATGTACGCAAAATGCTGAGTCTGATTGTGACCTGCAATATGGGGTCGCTAATATCGTCGGTGTTTTTCACGGAAATTCTTCAAAAATTTTATAGCATATACTTAAATATATGTATAAAATATTCTCAAAGTTTCAATAAATTATATTCTTTTTTTATACTATAAAAAAATTCATGAAAATGATTGAGAAAACGCTGTCCTAACCCTATTTCCTCCCTTAAGACCATATCAATTCCCGAAAAAAAGTAAGAATTAATGTAGGTTTTTTTTTGCGCCATCCTTGAACATACTTGAAGGAAAGAAAAATACAGAATGAGCCACAGCGAGATCGAGTTGGCGTTGAATATATGACAAAATATTCATTTACTATTAACGACCTAATTATTAATTAATTAGTTATTCATTATTTTCTTTCAGTTTCATATATTCTCTTCATTCCTTTCATCGAATATTATAATGACATTGCACTGTGTGTCTCCAACGTCTGTCGTTGTGACATTTATAAATTACATTAAATTCCCAACACGTTATGCTCGTTTCGCCCACTAATCTCAAGGCAAAAAGTACCGCGAGAGAATAAATATAATGTCTTTCTGTGCTTACATTTTTATAAATTAATCCCTAACGTACTGCCTACACCAGCATATACTTATTTATATAGAATATGTACATAAATTCTCATATTTCGAGTATTCATTATTTTAAATGTAGAACTGTAGACTCTCATCGCACATGAGTGCACGCAGCATTATAAATGTATACACAATATCAGATCAGTTCATACATAGATTGAAGCACGCTTTACTTGGGCATAATATGTCTAAAGAAAATTATGTACATTTTACTTTTCCCGCGGATTAATAATGGCAATGTGGTATACAAAATGACGATATAGTCAATAAACTATTTTCATGACATCATTAACAAAGATTATAAACAAAAGGCAACAGCAGTAAACGTGCGATTATCGGTGCGCGGCTTTCCGATCTCCCAAATTAAATTTTCGGCTAAACGCATATTTCTAAACTATGAAACCGAATGATGTGAAATTTGGTCAAGTACTTCTGGACACCTCTATACAGAATCTAATGATCAGAAAATGTTGAAATTCAAAATAGAAATTAACATTTTAAGCTAAAAACGGAAAAGATAAAAAACCAACATTCATATAATAATTATTATCTAGCGTAATTCCGAAAAACTAACGAGCATTAATTTGTTGTTGTATCGATAAAATGAACGGAAGGGCATTTGACGAAAAAATACAAGCGAACGGGGAAAAGTATTTTGGTTTAGCTCGTTTATATTCTACCGGCGCTTCGGTGTGTGCATTGTGTACTAACGATACTTACTCGTATACTTTAGTATTACATTATTTGTTTCGTAACTGTCAAGAAAAAAAAGATAATAAGAATCGAACGGTCGGTGGGATCAGCGTATCGAATTATGTTGGATTCCACCAAATTGGATTATATACTTACGTAAGATTTTCGCGATCGTATAACGATGCAAGGCTTAACCCCAGTGAGATTTATCGAGACGACGTAACCATGTTTTGTTACGGAAAATGGCAGATATTATGTATGGGTCTTTTCAAGCCAAATCGACATGGCATTGACCCTGATCATTAACATTTTTTTATTTGCATCAGTATGTTGTAGAGTAACAGAAAAATACACTACAAATTGATTGTCAGATTTTTTCTGAAATTGGTTTATGGTAATCGTGGGAACAACAACAGGGTTTAAGAGCATGTGTGAAGCAATGAGAAATTCCAGAAGCGTCGGTATACTGAAGATGTTACCTCCAATGTTAATTCAGGGTAATATTCAAAGCACATGTACCAAATACGCAAGTTAACCGTGCCAGAAGTGATTTACTATGTACGAGATCTGTTAAAAAAGTATCGCGAATTTTAAATTTTTCGCGGGCTACGTATATTCGATATTCGATTTTTTTTGTGGCGTTAGGTTGGTTCTCATGTCCCTCACATATGCTGAAAAAATCGGCCATTTTGAATGTTTAGTTAATCGTTGACAGCTGTTTTGGTTAGACGTGTTTTGGCTTGTCATCGATGTTTGCCTATTCCAAAAAATGGATCAAATACTCTTTGTCAAATTTTGTGTGAAAAAACAAAATTAAGTGCGCGGACGCATTCCGAATGTTGACTGTGGCATATGGTGAAGCTACCTTGGACCAAAGCAACGTTTATCGGTGGTACAAAATGTTCTCAGAGGGCCGAGAAGATGCGAACAACAAAATGCGTTCCGGACGCCCGAGCACATCAACAACAGACGAATACATTGATGAAATGAAGAAAATAATATTGGCCAATCGTCGAATCACCGTTAGAGAAGTTGCTGAGGAACTACACGTATTGATTGGCTCGTGCTATTCGATTTTTACCAATGATTTGGGCATGTGACGGATCGCCGCGAAATGCGTGACAAAATTGCTCAATTTCGAACAAAAACAGTGTCGCGTTAACATTGCTAAGGAGCTGTTGGACTCGGTCCGCGACGACCCAAATTTGCTCCAGAGGGTCATAACTGGTGACGAATCATGGGTTTATGGTTACGACGTGGAAACCAAAGCCCAATCATCGCAATGGAAGCTGCCGCATGAGCCAAGACCGAAAAAAGCGCGCCAAGTTCGGTCGAATGTGAAGGTTTTGCTCACAGTTTTCTCCGATTGCCGGGGCGTGGTGCATCATGAGTCCTTGCCACAGGGTCGTACAGTCAATAAAGAATATTACCTGCAAGTTATGCGCAATTTGCGCGAAGCAATCCGCCATAAAAGCCCGGATTTGTGGAAGAAAAAAAAATGGCTTTTGCACCATGATAACGCCCCTGCTCACACATCGTTGCTTGTGCGCGAATTTTTGGCCAAAAACAACACTCTAACGATGCCGCAGCCACCGTATTCCCCAGACCTGGCCCCCTCTGACTTTTTCCTGTTCCTAAAACTTAAGAGGCCCATGAAAGGACGACGCTACGCCACGATTGAAGCGATAAAGACGGCATCGAAGGAGGAGCTAACCAAGATCACAAAAAATGATTTTTTTAACTGCTTCGAGGATTGGGAAAAACGGTGGCACAAATGTATTATATCCGAGGGGAATTACTTTGAAGGGGACAAAATAAATATTAATGAATAGATAAATACTTTTTGAAAAAACACAAAATTCGCGATACTTTTTGAACAGACCTCGTATATTGGTATTGGTAACCTCTATATTGTCAGGTAGAACCTGAAAATGTCTCAAAAATTTTTTGTGAACTGAAAATTAAGTATGGAAAATCTCGTGTTCGGGTTTGCAAGTAGTGCCAGTGGAATATACACGAACGAAAACGACACACTTCTCTACTATTACTGTGTATTTTTTGGCCAAATGTAATTTTGTCAATTATACAGACACAACAAATAAATGCTTCTTATTTGGAATATTTATCCATCTACAACGTTAAAGTAAAAATTTTCAGAATTACGCTATAGAATAATAATTATATCTATTTTTTTTGACTTCTCCGTTTTTAGCTAAACATGTACATTTCTATTTTGAATTACAATATTTTCTGTTTCTTACGTTCTAGATAATAGTGTCCAGAATTACTTGATCAAATTTTAAATCATTCGGTTTGATAGTTTGAGAATGGCGTTTGGGCAAAATATTGAAGGCATTTTGTTGATAATACAAAGTTGTTAAAATAGACCTTTCACGCGACAATGGGACGTTGCCGACTTTCTTGATTTCTTGAGAATGAATTCTTGTGTCAAAACAAAATTTTAGATTCTGCCGAAAATCGGCTTGAATGTAATGTAGCTGGTACAGAAAAATAAAAATTGTGTGAAAGCAAAAGAATTGAAGATATTGATCTTCATTCAGATGGGCATTATTCAAGTGAAAAATCATTGAAAACAGCATAGTAAGGCAATACAAATTTATATACAATAGTAATTTTCAAGCCTCAACAAATCTTAATGATTTGTCTTACTCAAATAACAACAATAACATTATTTACCTCGTTAATTATATTTATTTATTATAAGAAAATAATGTTTTCAATATTCAAATAACAAAAATATCGAAGAATTTCTAAAGATATTCCATATTGAAAGGGGAAAAAAATGAAAAATGGTGAATTAAGGTTTTGTCGATATGACCTGAAATGGCCCATAATTATATATCGGAAGTTACTCGAGGCGAGACGCACGAATTTGGGGTGATATTTCCATTCAGTTTCCTGTGGGAATAAAACGACCCCAATTCTCGTCAACTTTTTCTTCTCAGTTACATCTTCTTTATCATTCTCGTGAAGAAAATGGAGTTTGTCTTTCATCCCTATGTGGGCTTACGTCGAGGAAATAGATATATATATATATATATTGGAGATCTGACTCCCCTCTATTAAGCAGGAAAACAAAACGAGATGGATGCGCGAAGACAATCGATATGGTGCTCTCTATTCATATGTAGAATATATACGTAAATATACACATGTATTATACGTGCTTATATATATACCTATTAAAAATCATTGCAAATGTGTGTATATATATATATATATATATATATATAAACAATATTGATATGCTTTCAAAGACTTTCCGCCTGAATTCATTTTCCTCCACAAATCCCCATCAATTTCTACGAGACTTATTCTTGCTCGTCACCCTCTTACATTCACTTTACTGTTTCCTCGCGAACATAACCAGAGATTGACATCGTTCGAAAGAAAAAAATATTTAAAATAACTTTCTGACAGAATGATAAATAATAGTTCGAAATAAAAATCGATAATCGTTGTAAAAAGATAATTATACTAAAGTGTTTCTAAATGGTAGATTAAACTTCGATTTTTTGAAATAATGTCTCGGTAGTATTTCGTGTCTCCTTAATCATTTCCTCAAATTATTTCCAGTCGTTTTTTTTATTTCAATTCGAATGTCTATTCACGAAACATATCGAATAATTGTCTGAATCAACATCGAAATTTCACCGCACGAAATAAAAATATACGAGGGGGGACCCAAAAAAACGGGAATTTCGTCATAATTTCTTTATTTTATAATATTTTTACACCAAATTTTGATTACCTTCAAAGTATTCTCCTTTGACCACAACGCACCTTTGCAAACGATCCTTCCAATGTTCAAAACATTTTTTAAATTCACTTATCGGGATGCTCTTTAGTCCTTCCAGCGATTTTTGTTTTACCTCCTCCACAGTGGCAAAACGCTTGATTGCTGCTTTGTTTCGGTGTCGTATCCATAGCACCACGATTCATCACCAGTAATCACCTTGGAAAAAAGTTCAGGGTCCTCTTCGAGCTGATTTTGAAGTTCAAAACATGCCTGAAGTCGACGCTCCCTTTGCTCGTCTCTGAGAAGGCGAGGGACAAATTTGACTGCAACTCTGCTCATGTGCAAATCTTTGGATAAAATCCTCTGAACTCCATGATATCCCAGACATCTCACAGAGTTGATCAATGGTTCGGCGACAGTCTTCACGAATGAGAGCATTGATTTTGTCGACGTTTTTGTCACTTCTTGACGTTGAGGGGCGTCCCGAACGGGGTTGGTCTTCAATTGACATTTCTCCATTTTTAAAACGTGAAAACCACTCGTAGACTCTGGTTTTACTCAGGGCAGCATCTCCATAAGCAGTCGTAAGCATTACAGTAGTTTCCGCGGCCGATTTCCCCAACCGGAAACAAAATTTCACAGCCGCGCGTTGCTCTCGACAATCGGTCATCACGTTTTCGCCGAAATGGGAAAAGTTGTTTCACTACAAAAATTCCTACGGGCGAACCGATGCACTCACGGCGACAGAACTTCGCACACTAACTCAGGAGACGTGTCCCCAACGGACACCTGGTCGAGCAATGAGTTCCCCCACTCTCCCTCTCCGCCGCAGCGCAATTCCCGTTTTTTTGGGGTCCCCCCTCGTACATGTTTGTTTTTCATTTTCACAGCATATTCTATGGTGACTGGAAGCTCGTGTATACAAATATTGGATTTAAAAAAAATATTTTAAATTATGATTTTTTTATCCTCTCAATTTGCAACGCCCACGTACTTTACACAAGGATGAAACAACGTGTTTGCCAGGGTATATTGGATACCGGGAGAATTTCATTTCTCGCCAGGCCATGGAAAACGATAGAAAAACAAATTAAACCAATGTGTATCAGCACCACCGGAATGGGATCGCACAATACAATCGATGAACTGTCGTTTCATATGGAGATATTTAATCGCACGTCAGAAGAATCTTGTTTACACTTCGTATAATAATCGATTATCCACCCGTTTCTGCAAAATCTTCCGGGTTGCGAGAGAATATTGAGTACGTAACTGCGTAACTTGAACCTCGAGACCGCGAGAAATTCAATGTGTCGCCTCTTTACTTTTTCTCATATCTAAGAGAAATATTATGTACATATATTTTTTTTAGTGCCATAATAAAAAGTGATATCATTATAACTTCCCTCAACATATCATGTGCGAAGTGAGGCCATAAATAAATTTTATTATGATTATTTATTGCTTCCTCGTCGAGAAATCTTTGTAATTATGAAAACAATTCAGTCTTTATAACCGTCGTATTCAAAACATTCCAAGTCGTCGGAAAATCGGGCACATTTGCAACTCACCCAAACGCAACTCACCGGATGATGAGCCCCACCGGGAATCAAATCTCAAGCTCAAATTTTAGAAAAAAGATTGCGCTTGAGTTGAACTTTAAATTGGAGATTAAGTTGGCGCATAAGTCGCCGCATGAGCTGGTGCATAAGTTGGTGCATAAGGTGGTACTTAAGTGGGTTCGTAAGATGGTTCTTAAGTTTGTGGATAAATCGGTACCAAAGTTGGTGCTTAAGTTGGTTCTTAAGTTGGTGCATAAATTGGTACCGAAATTTGTGCTTAAGTTAGTTCTTAAATTAGCGTATTAACTGGAGCTTAAGTTGGAACTTGAATTGAAATTTCAGTTGGTTCTGAGTTTGTGCGTGAGTTAGTGCTTACGTTGGTGCTTAGGTTATAGATTGAAATTGCGCTTGAATTAATGTTTAAGTTGGAGCTTGAGTCCAATTTTGAGTTGAAGTTTAACGTTAATTCTTGTTCTCAAATCCGAGCGCCAGAGAACAGCTCTCGCACATTATAACTCTACCGAATAACAACGCTCCCCACGAGTTGTCCGTCGGGAGAGTTATTCCGAGAGAGCTAATTTCTGGTGGATTTGTTCCTTCACGGGACTTGCAAATGTCTGGGAGAGTTGCAAATGTGCCAGAAAGTAGCATTACAAAAAAAATGAACGTATTATACAATAAAAATAAAAACGTGCATATTAAGTACTGGCACACTGCTCCCTCATTATCTTACCGCGCTCACAAATCCCTCTTTGTGAGCAAGTTATTTCATCAATTGTCGTTTCTTCGCAGAAAACAGCTTTGTAGGCGAGATAAAATATCGAGGAAGAATAGTGCAAGTTTTTAATTTCCACTTTTTTTTTACTGAATTCGATCTGGACAATTCTAAAGTACGTGATACCTTAGAATTGTCCAGATCGAATTACAAATTCGTACGATTACAAAGTTTTATGATTCTGCATTATCATTCGGCAAAATTTACTAAAGTTAGAGGAAGCGCACTAATTTTGCTAGATATACAAAAATTCAAGATCGCACACAATCTTGGAGCTCTGTACCAATATACGTTGTAAATATACGAAAGTGTAAGCAAACATGCAATTTCTTATAAAATAAAAAAAAAAAAAAAAAAGACAAAGTCCAATAAAATCTCAATCTTTTACCGATTCATGCCAATCGGCCAATACCAAACATTCTCGTCGTCTGACTCATTATATGTTTAAATAACTTTTACTCGATAACGGAAACCTTACAAAAGTTATAACGATCAGACAAATTTTTTCACACATACAAAGATTTCCTTATATCGACGCTGCTTACGAAAAGTAGCACGATTCAAATTTCTTACGAAAACTAACACGTTTCGAATTTCACCACGAAAATCAACACGTTTCGATATTCGATGCGAAAACTAGCATGTTTCGGCTTTCATCGCGAAAACTAGCATGATTCGGCTTCTGCGGCGAAAAGTGGCATGTTTCGGCTTCCGTCGCGAAAACTAGCATATTTCGATTTGCACTGGAAAAAGTAGTATATTTGCCGAACTAAATCGAATAAGATTCAGAACTCTCACAAATGTTTTAATAATTTTTTCGGGAGCACTATAAGGAATAAATGAAAAACATTAAGGGTGTATCGCCCGTACACCCTTAAACATTTATATTCGTTATCTATTTAAAAAATAATAACATTATTGAAAATACGATTCTCAAATACGATACGCAATATTCCACCACTCAAAAACTAAAATTGTTCATCAATGATATTTTCCATGACTTCAAGTTTCGGAGTCAGCGATGGAATTGAACAAAATTATTGTTTATAAAAAGTATATTCTACTTACAGTCTGAAGAATCGTTCATTGTATTTTTATTTCATTAAAAAAAACACAATCTTGGAGTGATCAACGACTAAAGTATGAAGTACAGTTGACAAAATCTTCAAAACAATCGATTGAGATATCTCGAGAAATGTCAGGTCTTGGACGAAGAAGCAAGAGGGAAGAAAACTGACATTGTTAACTTTGCCTACACTGCAATTGTTTTCGATTTTCTTTTCTCTAATTTTTTTGACCATGGTTTTTTTACTCCAAAATGACGAGGCATTTGCCGTTTGCCATCTTATGATAAGCCCAGCAGACCAAAATTCAAACGGTAAAATATGTATGAAATAAATTAAAACAAAAAATAAAACAGTATAAAATGACAAGCATAAATATTTCGTCAATTTGGAGTAAAAAAGGATGTTCAAAAAACGTGGGGCAAAAAATGAGAAACACTTTTAGTGACACTGAAACGTGCTAATTTTCGCGGTGAAAGTCGAAACCTGCTAGTTCTCGTGGTAAAAGCCGAAACATGCTAGTTTTCGCGGCGAATATCGAAATGTGCTAGTTTTCGTGGCAAAAGCCGAAACATGCTAGTTTTCGCGCAGATATCAAGCGTGCTTGTTTTCGTAAGAAATTTGAAACATGCTAGTTTTCGTAAGCAGCGTCGATATTTCCTAAGGAAGTCAGAATGAGCGAATGATAAAAATTGATAAAAAAAAAATCAAAATCATTTACACTAATTCTCGAATTGTCTCGAAAATTATTTCCAATAATTCTCGAAGTGTCCACATATTTAAAATTTATTTATTTATCAAAACGAGTAAATGAAATACTAGTTGATAGTTGATGATGATATTTACAATTCGTGAGTGTCCATCGACGACTCGCGAAACACCGATTTACGATTCCTTATCCCACCCTGAAAATCGAGTAGAATGGAATGGGCAGGGTTGAGGGAATATCATAATGAGATTGAGCGTCTCATCCACCGCACAGACCGAATAAAATATATCTATACATCTATCGATACTATGTAGCCACGTCATTGGGTGCATAGTAAATTAAACTCGCCTAGCTCGTCCTCGTAATCTTATATCAATAACCCTGACTGAACAAAGATGAAATATGATATCCCGCAATTCCGAAAATCGATCCTTGTCCGTCGAAAACGAAAAAACCCGTGTTACATTCTCTATGGTTTTTCATATCACTAACAAAAATCACTTGCAACACAACTGCACGTGAACGCAACAATAATTGAAAAAATAAAATTAATTAAACAACGTAAATAACGTAATATCAGAAAAAATGATGAATCGACGAATGAGAATAATTGTCAACACTAATGAATAATTTTATAAATATTTACAGATAAAGACGAATTTCTTGAAATTTCGACTTTTATAAACAACATTTCATAGGATTGACTAAAAATCATTTCTTCCTGAAAATAAGTACCTAATCGAACGATAATTAAGAGGCAGTCACGACGTGACGTAATTTTTAGTAAAGATTTAAGAATGCCGAAGAGCAAAAGGCTAAAATATGGTTCAACGTTGTTATATAAAAGTATAGAAATATAGAATATAGTGTTTGTAGCCATAGTTTGTACATAGTTCAAAAAAATGGAAGTTGCTCTCTCGAAATTTCGCGGAATACGAACTCAAACAATTTTCAACCCATTCACTTGAAATTTAGAATATATCTTTAAACAAGACTAAGACTAAACTAGTTTATTATTATTATTACTATTATTATTATTATTATTATTGATCGAAGTTCGCACCTCGAAAAAAGCGCGTGGGTGGCCCCGGTGATTTTGGCTCTTGATGTTATCTGAAATAAAAAATTCTTGATAATTCTTAATCTATAGACATGTCATTCTGGTCGGAACTACTGAAGTTAAATTTCGTCGATAAATAACAAAATGGCGGACTTTGGAAAAAAGTCCTTTTATTTTGCCCGCCATTTTGTTATTTATCCATGAAATTTAACTTCAGTAGTTCCGACCAGAATGACATGTCTATAGATTAAGAATTATCAAGAATTTTTTATTTCAGATGACATCAAGAGCTCCATCTACGAGGAAGCAAACATTCTTAAATTTCGTCAACTATACAAAAACTACTGCGAAAAATACTGGTCTAACAATACTGATCCACCGTGGATTCAACAAAAGTACATCCAGGAACCATGAATGAACAACACGATCAATGAAACCCCTGTTGGTGATTTCGTAATTTTCATTTTAACAAAATAATCATCAGTCGAGCATGATTACTACGATCTTCATTGGATATCGTCCAATTCCGACTATCGTGAGGCACGTATTTATCATCCAGAGTGTGTGTGTGTACCTATGAAAAATAACTGCACGCGTGCTTTGGCCAACAAAACACTTCTTTCTCTTGTGATAGCTCAGAAGCATCCGTAACAGCGACTGAGAGAATGAGAGAGATATTTCATTTCGTCTCTGGTAATACTCTACAGTGGCCATTAGATATTTTCGTTTATTTTACGTCGATTCACCACGAGCTCTTAATAAACAAAAAATCATGAAATATGGACTCTTGGAATCTCCACTATACTGGCCACCACATGATGAACGAAAAGTTAAAAATAAACCCTCTGTCATTATTTGTGTACAGCCTCCTCTGAAACTACTCACGCCTTAATTGCCATCGGTCGTAAAATTCAGTGCACCGGTTTCTTTTCGTTTTCATTTCTTTTCGTTGTTTTTGTTGTTATAGTGTCTTTTCGAAACGACGATTACAGTATGCTGATGCATAAATACAAAAATTGAACTCTGTTGGACATTATGGATGTCTGAGAATGGATTACAATGACTATGTTAATAACAATATTATCATTATCATTAATATATTAATTTACACTTTGGTACAACAATATCATTGACACAAGTTAACTAATTGTGTAAAAACGAAAAAAAAAACACCTTTTCTGTGAACGAATAAATTGAATTCCAGTAAATTACGAATTCTCGTTTATTTTGGATTCTTTCATTCAATTGGAATGGCTTGGTTCGACAAGCAATCTAAACTTCTCTTCTACGCGGTAATAAACTTTGTTGTATTGTCAGCCATTTCGAATTTAAATATTTTCGAGGACTTCATCGAGTCTGACTAAAAACAACTGTTACTACTGTATAGACGCTCATTAAAAGAAGATATCGTGTACGGCAGATAATGAAAATTGGTTTTTTTTTAAACAATGCTAGTCAGTTACTAGATATTTTCACATATGCTACTAATGGTTATTTACTTTTAAAAAATGTGAAAATTAGACACTTTGCACATCGCTTCCTCATTATTTTATCTCCCTCACAAATCTCCTTCTATGAACAAGTTATTTCTTTATTTGCGCTTTCCCACATAAGGAAGCTTTGAGTATTGTGTGAAACTTCGAGGAAACAATTTGCAAGGTTTAACTTGCAGCTTTTTCATTATATGTATTGTCAATTCCAGATTTTTCGAAAAATGTATAATCTCATGAAATTGCGAGCCGTTTCACAGCAAATCTCGTTAAATTCAATGATAATCATCATTTAAGTATATTCCGTTTTTCTTTAAATTTTCAATGCGATCTATCAAAATCTGTAAAAACTTAAAATTGCAGATTTTTCGAAAAATTCTAAATTCCACAAAACTCGAACCATTCGACCGATTTTCCAAAATGCTAAATTCAATACCAATCGTCCTTCAATGACATTCTAATCGTGAAAGAAACATTGACCCAATAAGGCATGCAAATTTGGGGATGTCACATCGATCATAAATATTTCTCGAAAAATTCAAAAATTAATTATTTTTAAAAGTAACAAACGATTCTCGCTAAATTCGATACGAAACATCATTATCTCATAATACAGTTATGTAGAAACTTTTGACCCGATAGATGTAAATTTACAAAAAATGTCAAAATCACGAAAATTCAAGTAGCTTCAACAAAAATTGTAGTGAACAAAGGGTCTCTCCCTTTGATCACTGCAATTTGACGCAAACTTCGCCCGGATTTTGATCCGAGCGAAGTTTGCGTCAAATCGATCAAGTCGTTCTCGAGATATAACAAGTACAATTTTCGAAGCTTGACACATAAACATACACGTACGTAAACGCACATAAACACGGGCATTTTTATTCTAAATGTGATTTTTCAACGTTTTGGCCCACATCAAACTAATTGCCATTAAAAAGTCGAAAGAACAATTTTTCCACGAAAATAAAGCTTCCCTTATTCGGAAACAAAAATTTTCATATTTTAACATGCAGTTCTTAACCGATGAGATTATTTTAGGTGCCATTTTTTTTTAACCCATTATTCGTTGGTCGAGTACATATACCAAATGTATTCATCAATGTTTTGATAAGGTTAGATTTACAAAGCCATTTATGAAAATTCATGAATTTATTTTCATACTTTAGCTTAACTGATTAGATTATTTTAGTTCCCATTATTTTTTAAATTCAATTCATCGTTCTTCGAGTACATATACAAAGTGTATTCATCAATGTTTTGATAAAGTTAGATTAACAAAGCCATTTATGAAAATTCATGAATTTATTTTGATACTTTAGCTTAACTGATTAAACTATTTTAGGTCCCATTTGTTTTAAATCCAATTCATCATTGTTCGAGTACATATACAAAATTTATTCATCAATGTTTCGATAAAGTTAGATTTACAAAGCCATTTATGAAAATTGATGAATTTATTTTGATACTTTAGCTTAACTGATTAGATTATTTTAGTTCCCGTTTTTTTTTAAATTCAATTCATCGTTCTTCGAGTACATATACAAAATCTATTCATCAATGTCTCGTTAAAGTTCGATTTACAAAGCCATTTATGAAAATGGATGAATTTATTTTGATACTTTAGCTTAACTGATTAGATTATTTTAGGTCCCATTTTTTTTAAATCCAATTCATCATTGTCGAGTACATATACAAAATTTATTCATCAATGTTTTGATAAAGTTAGATCTGCAAAGCCATTTATGAAAATTGATGGATTTTGTTTGATAAATATATAATTCATTGAATTGTAAGGGAAAATTTTGTTACGTACAGGTGTTTACAATAAAAACAACAAGCAGCAAGTTCGTTAAATTTCATAAAAATTGCAAAACTTCATTTTTCAATCAACAAAGTTCTCAATTTTACGAAATTATTTTGTTGCTGTTTACAATATACGTTGAAGACATGGACATTGAACTTTATCTTTTATTTAAATAATAATTTTTGAAGATGAGCTACTGATGGATGACAGTCTTTCTCCCCTATATAATGCGCACGCAACCCAACCTTAATACTTAACCGACAGTTAGCCTTAAACGATTGACCGACGTATGTAAGTAATTGTTGCCAGAGGTCTAGATGTAAAAAAAAAGTCAACGAACAATTTCAAAGTCATAAAAATTATCGGTTTAATTTTCACGAGACGGGGAGTACATTGTCCATTGTGTCGTGGTGAAACACGTTGCGCAACGCTAAATAATTTTACGTCGTTAATATCGTAGAAACACGATTTTACAAAAGTCGTTTTAATTAAATTTCCTCACCTTTCTGCTTTTCCACGCACCACTTGAGCCGCTTCCGCACGATATTTCGCTCAAGCTCTTTTCGCGTTCATCGTACTTTGTTGATCCTTTGTCGACAATATCGGGCAAACGACGAGTGATCGAGATTTTCCGATAATTCTCGTTGTTCGTCCGCGAGGGACAGCGCAAAAACATCACCGAATTACTTATTCACTCGTTCGATTTCCTGCGTGTCGGCCGAGAGGTTGAAATCATTTTTTATTGTATTTATTTATTTTTTTCAAAATTTATCGGACGTTAAATATTTGAATTTTTCATTATAATTTTTTTATCAGGGCTTATCAAATTCCTTTTTTTAATGTTAAACGAGAAATTCACTGATTACTAATTAATGTTCTTATCAGCGCTTATCAAAATCAATAAATTTATTCACAAACGAGATATTCACCTGTGTACACAAATTTGTTTGATTAAAAAATGTATATGTATATTAACTGATATAGCTGATGGATTCCGTAAATTTAAATACCGCAAATAACACCGAATCAAATATCCTCGAGAATTTTGTCACACGTACCAATGAACTCTTAACGGTAAATTATTCCCCGTAACGTCGGGAAAAAGAAAAGAATAATCTCATTGGAATTAAAACGACACGCACGGTGACAACTCCCGGTAAACTCGAGCAATTAATTTCATCACTTTCACAGTGAATTAATTGACTGTCAGATTTTTCAATTGACCGAACAACCAAACAACTCGTGTTCCATAACACTTACAAGTTAACAAAAAAATTTTCAATCGATCTATAAATTTCGTCGGATCAGCGTTTTTATCACAACACTATGTTCCTCTTAATCAGTATTATATAACGAACTTAAACTCATTGAATTAACGTGTTTAAAAAAAAAGTGAAGAATACAAAAATTAAGTATACAAAAATTCTTTTCCATGTGCGTTTTGTGGATTGTTTGTTTGCTTTTTTTTCATACGCAGAATAAATTTATATTTTTTTCGTAATTGTTAATCGTTGTAATTGTTTGGATAACAAATAAAAATTTCGTCTTACATTATTTTTTTGGATACTTGCGCGTAACTTAATTCACGATAATTTGTTTCGAACTTACGCGAGCACGAATATATCGGAGCGTGAGTAGGGGCGAGCGCGACCCGCTTTACTCGGTTGCCGCGCGGTAACTGAGCAGGGATTGAAGTCTCGCCGTTTGTGGACGATAGAAACCCCGCGCAGTGATATAAGACCTAGAGCATACTATATCTATACACACATACATCTATATATATATTCGGGCAATGGATCCACGCTGCAGAATGTTCATACTCCGTGAAGAAAAAAATGTGAAAATTAGAAACTTGTACATTGCTTTTTATTATTTTATTTCGCTCACAAATTTCGTCTCCATGAGTTAGTTAGTTTTTCATTTTTGGCTTCCGTTCGGCTTCCATAGAGGAACCTTTGCGAGCGAGACAAAATAATGAGGAAGCAACGCACAAGCTTCTAACTTGCATGTTTTTTAACTGCTTTACATTTTTACGATTGTGGACTTTACTACTTTTTTTTTTGTTTTCGATTTTTATTTTTTTGCTGTATTTGTATTTTCATTCACAGCTTAGTAAAATCTAAGCCGTTACAACGATTTACTTTAAAATCAATACCAAATATCATCTGATGATACTCCATTCCTGTCAACAAATGTATTACGATTTCTAAAAAAATAGCGAAGTCAGGGATTGCTTTCTTTTCATTGAAAAAAATTCACATTTTCATAAAATTTGAAGTGTTACACCGATTCTCTCCGAATTCAAAACAAACATATTTCGATGATAATGCATTCGTGTAAAAAAATTTAAGGGGTATGGTCACGGTAGCGGGTATAAAATCATGTGCACATTTAACAATTTTTTTTTGTGTGAAATAATGATTTATTTATAAAACTAATTACACATCTATTTAGTATCAATATCGAGCTAATAAAAAATATTTTTTTTGTTGTACAAAGTGGCCGACTACTGCTATTTGCTTTTGGTATTTTTATTTTTGAGGCGCTCCGCGGCGTGACATTTGGTATCCACAATTTTTTACCAAGAACAAAAAAAAAATTCTCGTTAATCTATATCAGAACACCTAGAGAAGTACGGACGGAATTTCTGATTGATTAAAAACTTTCCATTTTATGAGCAGTTTTGTACGAAATTATTCGCTGGAAATTCACCTTTGAAGTTCAAATGCCTACAATATTCGAATAAAACAATATTTTTCAAATTTCGTACGTACTTCTCTAGGTATTCTGATGTAGATTAACGAGAATTTTTTTTCGTTCTAGGTCAAAAATTGTGGATGCCAAATGTCACGCCGCGGAAAAAAGATACCAAAAGCAAATAGCCGTAGTCGGCCATTTTGTATAATAAAAAGACAAAAAAATATATAATTTATTACCTTGATATTTATACGAAATGTATGTGTAATTAGTTTTATAAATAAATCACTTTGTCATACAAAAAAAAATTCTTAAATGTGCACATGATTTTATACGCGCTACCGTGGCCAAACCTCTTAAGGGAGGAAGTAGGGTTAAACGGTTCAAAAAATCGATTTTTTTTTATTTCATAAATTGTTAGTAAAACTATTGAAAAATATTTTCCCAAAATTTTAAATGAAAATTCCGACTCATTCTATTGTTATAAGCCATTAAAGTGAGTAGCTCTCCTTCAGGCCCCGAGCGCGCCACGTGTATAACCGAGCGGTCACTATTTTTTCAAACGCGTTTTTCTGACAACGACTTTTTTTTAACTTGCGTACACGCTAGTTTGAAAAGTTTTCAACCAATCGTTTTGAAAATTGGCAGTTACTTTCTTCATAGTATTGCGCTCTATATGACCCTAAAACCGGAATATTATCATTGTTTAAAATAATTTTTTTTTGCAAATGAAGTTGTAAAAAATGGCAAAAAATCATGCTTTTTTGTTTTGACTCCTGTGAAAAATTCAATTTTCTATTTTTTTTATAGCATTTAGGTTCATATACAAGAGAGACATATAATAAATGTAAATTCCAACCTTGTTTGATTTCAGATGAAAATTGCGGCTTCCAGAATGTATGCAAAATGCTGAGTCTGATTGTGACCTGCAATATGGGGTCGCTAATATCACCGGTGTTTTTCAAGAAAATTCTTCAGAAATTTTATAGGTTATACTTAAATATATGTATAAAATATTCTCAAAGTTTCAATAAATTATATTCATTTTTTATACTATAACAATATTCATGAAAATCATTGAGAAAGCGCTGTCCTAACCCTATTTCCCCCCTTAAGCCAATCTGATATCTCATCTCATAGAGGAAGCAAGACCAATCGTATTTAATGATATTCTATTTATATAAAAAAAATTACACCTATATCTCAACATTTGCGGAAACCATATCGCGTGCTTTTCGATCATTTCAAAGAGCCATAAAATTTCAGCCACTTCATAAATTCCCACAAAAATTGCAGTAAACAATTACTTTTGTGCGCAATCGCAGCACTATACCATTACCGAGATGTAGATATTTGAATTTTTCAGGGTATTTACGCACGCGCGCACACACACAAACACACACACACATACACATACACACACGTCCTGACATTTTTTAAATGTTATCTTTCGCCGTTTTGGCATCTTCTAAATACATTAACATTGAAAACATGAAAAAAATGTCCACCATTTCACAGTTTCCTTCACGAGGAAGCCAAATATTAATAACGAAAAATGTTCACGAGGAAAGATCCATCAATTATTGGCAATTACCCAAAAGGTATTTTATCGTGACTCCTATCCAATTATAATTTGTAAAATCGATATTTCACAAATTATAAATGGAAATATCGATTTCCCATACTTTTATTTAATTCAAATTGGTCGACATCCTTGGTCAACAGTGTCCGGCAGAGGACAAAAATTGTAGTAACAATAGTCCTATAGCTCTTCATCCTCATTATTGTGTAATATTAAGGTTGCGAAAGTCGTAGACGACCCCGTCACTACTGCGTACCACATGTTACGGCTAGTCGCGACTAATAGCCTTGGAACGAACGACTCGTTACATTTCGATATCGTTTTCAGCGGTTATGAGCATCACAGAATCCCAACCATACCACTACAAACCCGTCACATATGTATTATACACTACGAAATTTATATATCGACCGCTAACAAAATGAAATATCGTAACCGACATTACTTTACGTGTTGGTAAATCGTGTTGTTTTTTGTTAGCTATTTGAAACCCATTCTCCCACTAACTCATTTTTTTTTCCCGAGCTAGTCCTCTCCGTTGGGGTTCCACCTCGTTTTAAGCCCCCCATTGTATTTCATGCACACGAGGGCACAGGGAAACTGCGGGAAACCGGTGCGAACACAGGTGGCCATATTTTGCTTCCTCGTTGACGAAGTTTTGTTTTGGTGAAAAATTTGTTTTTACAGTTTTCCATGTTCTCTGTATTTAAAAGCATGTGAAAGGTCTGCTTTACCGACTCGGCATTACCGGCCGAATTCATGTTAATTTGCGACCAAATACCACTCCTAAACTATCAAACCGAATGATTAGAAATTTAGTCAAGTTATTCTGGACACTTTTGTCCTTTTAGTAAATATCATACAAATTCGAAAATCACAGTAGAAATGTAAATTTTCAGCTAAAAATGAAGTGGTCTAAAACAAAGATGGATATAACTTTTATTATATAGCATAATTCCGAAAAATTTGGTATTCACTAAACGGATGAATAAAAACGCTAACTAATAAGCCTTAGTTTGCTACTGTATGTGCAAAATTGATGACATGGTATTTGGTCGGAAAATACACAGTAATCGTGAAAAATTGTTTTGGTTTAGTTCGTTTAGTCGTCGCCCCAAACGCGAAATTTTCCTGAATCACTTTTTAATTCACAGACAATTTTCGAGAGTTTTTTCGAGTCCTACCTGGAAAATTAGACGTTAGAATACTAAAATATATACAACAAATAAATCGCTTCCGGCACGGTTAATTTAGGTGTTTGGTAAACTGTCCTTGAATATTACCCCAATTTCAACGATCTTTACTATACCGACACTGTTAGAGTTTCTCATCGTCTTTCACATCCTTTTAGAGTCTGTTAATACGTCGGAAAAACACATTTACAAAAAATGGCTAAATGGATTTGTGTGTGTCTGTGGAACAGTAGAAATAAAATTTCTATAACCCCGGCATAACTTACCCAATCAGGCCGTAGTTTTGCACGCACGCAGAGCTGCCACCGCCCTTTATCGGATATTAATTTTCATGAAGATTGAGCGGCTCGGTCAAATTATACATGATTTTGGATTTTCAAACATGCCTATTAACAGCACAACTCTTCGAGCTATCGGACTAAATTCTTCTATGCAAATAGACTGTCGCCAACCACTGTTTCCTAATGAATTTGAAGAAAGTCGATAAAGATGTCCCAAATTTATGGAATTTCGAATTTTTCGAAAAATCGGTATAGGCGTTCTAAGCATATGGAATTCTCAATTTTACGAAAAATATATCCAAAATGAAAGAAACTTATATACATTCGTTTCATATAACTCTCTGGACAATGTTTATAGAAATTCAAGAAGTGGCTCGGATTTTATGGCTTCTTGAAATTAAAAAAAAATATCTGTACGCGCTCTTGAGCTTCCACAAATTTTGACATATGGGACTATTTTTTTTATATAAATAGGCTATTATTAAAGCAAAATTGGTATTGAGTTTGGCGAAAATCGACGAAACGGCGGGTCATGAAATTTTGAATTGTCCGAAAAATACTTCTGCTCGCTATAATTTCCGTAGTTTTGAAACATCGGAGGTTTTTATATGTGAACAGAGAGTATCTTTAAAAAACGTTCGATCCTAAATTTGGCCGAAATTTGTCGAAAGTTTCGTATTATAAGAGATTATTTTTTTTTTTTAAATCGTTGCTGACAGTTCTAGCTTCCGCAAATTATGAAATATGGGACTAAAATTCTTTATAGGAATAGAATATTATTTAAAGTGCGTTCTTATTGTGGAATGTTCATTTTTTTCCCTTCAAATATGTTCCAATGTGACATAAAAAAAGAGGACCCACAATAAATTTTCAGATCTTTTCGAAAGTTTGTGTGATCGTAACAATATTGTGACAGAAAAATAAAATTAGAATCTATTCCTCCAAGTCAATGCTCGATCCCAGTAGTCGGCTGTTACCGAGAATAAATACTATTCTGGCCTATACTGGCCTATTTAAATTATTCTAGTGTCAACAGGTGCGCTTCGAACGTCTTGGATTATAAAGTTTTTAGCTTAGGTTTGTCCCTATCAACTGAGCCAAGATTGAACAGAGTGAAGTACGTTGTCGTTGGACGACCACGTGATTAGTCACGTGGTCGTCACTTTTAGAAGTGACCCTCTTATTGGTCGTTATATCGGCTTCATTTAATATATCAAAGTTCGATCATCGAGTGTCATTACTTTTTTACTAGAGGGGAAGGGAAACTTAGGATTAAGTTTCATCTATGAGGACGCCAAAATTCAGAAAGATATACTTCCTTATAGAGGAGGCTTTGAGCATTGGGTGAAATTTCAAGGAAGCAATTGGCATATTCTAACTTACGGCAAATTTTTTTTTTCATCATCATTCTTCTGTACAACAGAGATCGTCGAAATAAGTAATACGAGGTCTGTTAAAAAAGTATCGCGAATTTTGAATTTCCGCGGGCTACGTATATTCGATTATCGATTTTTTTGTGGCGTTAGGTTGGCACTCATGTCCCTCACTTATGCTGAAAAAATCGGCCATTTTGAATGTTTAGTTAATTGTTGACAGCTGTTTTGGTTAGACGTGTTTTGGCTTGTCTTCGATTTTTGCCTATTCCAAAAAATGGATCAAAGAATCTGTATCAAATTTTGTTTTAAAAAACAAAATTAAGTGCGCGGACGCATTCCGAATGTTGACTGTGGCATATGGTGAAGCTACCTTGGACCAAAGCAACGTTTATCGGTCGTACAAAATGTGCTCAGAGGGTCGAGAAGATGCGAACAACGAAATGCGTTCCGGACGCCCGAGCACATCAACAACAGACGAAAACATTGATGAAGTGAAGAAAGTAATATTGGCCAATCGTCGAATCACCATTAGAGAAGTTGCTGAGGAACTAAACATATCGATTAGCTCGTGCTATTTGATTTTTACCAATGATTTGGGCATGAGACGAGTCGCCACGAAATTCGTGCCAAAATTGCTCCATTTCGAACAAAAACAGTGTCGCGTTAACATTGCTAAGGAGCTGTTGGACTCGGTCCGCGACGACCCAAATTTGCTCCAGAGGGTCACAACTGGTGACGAATCATGGGTTTATGGTTATGACGTGAAAACCAAAGCTCAATCATCGCAATAGAAGCTGCTTTTTTGGAATAGGCAAAAATCGAAGACAAGCCAAAACACGTCTAACCAAAACAGCTGTCAACAATTAACTGAACATTCAAAATGGCCGATTTTTTCAGCATAAGTGAGGGACATGAGTCCTAACTTAACGCCACAAAAAAATCGAAAATCGAATATACGTAGCCCGCGAAAATTCAAAATTCGCGATACTTTTTGAACAAACCTCGTATGTATTCTAAAACAGGTCACGTCTCATAAAATAGTGAGGGGTTGTAATTCTGTTGAAACGCCTTGTATTATATTACACAACATACCATGTTGTGATATATCGTGTATTATGTATAATACGTAGGATTTACTATTACGTAATATTGCGTATATTGTGCGAAGTGATATTCTACTATATATAGGGACGCTATATACGATGAGAGTAAAAGCCGTTGGATTGGATAGTGAATAACATCCTCCGAGGGCTATTTACTCCACTGACCCTTAAGCTCTGTTATTATAATAACGGCCGGTGCGATCGTGAAATCGTGAACCTCGAATTATCGTTTCATGCACAATTTAGCATCGCACGTCGTGTCAGTCGTGTGTCGTTCGTCATAAATGAGCGAACATTATTTATCCAATTATCTGAAAAGTTTTTCACGACACTTATTATTCGCACACGCTCAATCCCGCCAACACATACCCACATATTAATACCCGCACACAACTTATACCTCTCGTTTGTATCAAACATAGCTACCGAACATAACTACCGAATTTGTCTTGAGGCTATAACTTGCCGAAAGTTGTGTCCGTTGAAACTTTGCCCGGGTTTAAAACTTTGTACATGAAAGATTTTGCGTCTCGAGTCTTTATCCAGTCTGCGCCGTCGTTCAGTTCTTTTTTCAACATTTTTATATACATTTTCGTTACATCCAGAATCGTACATATCGATGAGTTTATGTTGATGATCATTGCTAAAATATACATCAATAATTTACGTTAATATTGCTTCCTCATTGCTGAAGCTTTTTCATGGTGAAACATTTTTTTTCAAGTTTCCAAAATCAATGGGTTTAAAATATGTCAAATCGTCGGAAAATCATACTCCGAAAAAACATCTAGACGTGTTTGTGCGAGCGGGGGCGTTCCCGCAAAATAAAAATGTCTTTATCTTGAGAACGGTTTGAGCTACAGTGCTGCAATTTTGCACACACGTAAATCAGTACGTTTGCTTTATTTACTGCAATTTGCACAGAAACGTATGGAGTAGCTCAGGATTGATGCCTTTTTGAAACTTTCGAAAAATGTCTACGCGCTCTAACATCCTTAAATTTTGCAACATCGGGTTAATCGTTCTTTTGTATAAATATACTACCGTTAAAAGACGATTGGTATTGAATTTGGGGACAATCGGTAAAAGAGTTGAGATTTTATGAAACTTTAAAATTTTTGAAAAATGCTTGTCGTTCTTGTAACTTTCACGAATTTCGAAATATCGGAGTGATTTTTTTTATATGAATAAAGTATAATATCATTAAAGAACAGTCGATATTAAATTGGTCGGAAATCGCCACAGGATTTGGAAAGGTAATGGGAAGGTAAATATTATACTCCATCGCGATATACGTAATTATTCTCGCGAAAGAAAATGTACATTTGTTTGGTTTATTTCTGGTTGATTGGTGACATAGAAGTTACTTGGTTAATTAATGATTACTTGTTGTTGAATTCATCTATTTGTCGTACACGATTACGAATGTTTACAACCCAGCAGGGTTTCAAGGTGCAGTGTACTATTCAATTGCATTATTCAGATTATCAGTGCATTTGATTAGACTCAAATGAAATTTCGTCTTTTGTATTTTGCAATCGTTATGACTAGAGAATGGCTATTTTATTTTTCTTTGTTTCAACGTATGCCCTTTCGGGTTTTTACGTATGATCCTTCCCAATTCCATTTCTCCATTTTCTCCTCACCACTTTCTCATCACTAACCTAAGTTCCATTGCACCCGCAGACGTCTTAGCTACACTGTATCGCATTTGCCATGGACACAGGAAAACTGCGCAAAACCTGTGTCGATACGGCCGACTCAGTTTTTGACTTAGTTTCAGTTATATTTACTACATCGGACATTCAATAAAAGTATTGACCGCGGCCAAAGTTGCTTAACTTGAGTGATCGCCAGAGCCGCGCACCGACCGCGCATTCACTGTTGTTGGTGGATTAGAGAATGACTGGTAAATAATTAATTCTTTAATGTCATTTATACAAATGCGTAGTCCTCTCTTGTGGAGAAGTACCTGTAGATCTTCGTAAAACCAACTTTAATATTGAATAGAAGAATACAAGAATAGAATACGAAAGCTTATGTACTACGAGAAGGCAGCATTAAATATGCTAAGGGTCAGCATATCGTGCAAACACTGTGCCACAATGTTTTCCACTGTAACATTGAATATTCGATTAGATGCTACTTTCGTATAATGCATACGCGAGTATATGTGAAATGAGGGTTACAATGTACGAAGCGTGTTTATTAAGTACCGTTTTGAAATAAAAACAAAACAAGTAGACTTTTCTTAACAATTTTATTTTGACATGAAAGCCTGTACTTTAATCCACTTTTCTACATAAGTCCCATCAATATTAAGGCACTTATCGTATTGTACAACCAGCTTTTACTATCAGCTAATACCATCCTCGTAGAAATCTGCCGCCTGATTGACTGAAAGTCGCCCACTTTGTTCCTCATCGTGTACATTCGTACGGCCAGCTTTAAAAGCTATCACCCATTTCCATACCATTCCATCGCTCATAATATTTTTTCCATACACTTCACTGATCTGACGATGAATTTCAGCCGCTTGAACGCCTGTCGCACTAAGAAAACAAATCGCAGCGCGCATTTCCAGGTGGCGGGATTCTCAATCGGAGGAGGCACTGCAAATACTCAGAAACAAACATAAACACGGTCGAATGATTCTCTAATGGCGTCTGTGGCTTGACAACAGATGGCGGTACACAGCGCGCATGCGCCAAATGCCGACCGCAGCGATACAGCGGCGGAATTTTATAACTGTACTCACTTAAAAAACACGCCTCGTATATATTGTGATGCATTATCAAGAACCACGGCAGCGTCTGGAGACAAGTCCGTTTACCGAAATTATCTACATACCCGATTATTATTTACCCGAATGCCTCGCTCCGGTCCATTGCCACACCACCTGTGCGCAATCGTTCATTGCGTTCGGTCTAGCCGTGCCTTAAAAGAATGTGAAAGACGATGAGAAACTCCAACAGAGTCGGTATAGTAGAGACCTTTGAATTCTGGATAATATTCAAGGAAAATATACCAAATACGCAAGTTAATTGTGCCAGAAGCGATTTACCATGTATTTTGGTATTGCAACCTCTACTTTGCCAGATGGGAGTCCAAAAACCTCATGAAAATTATCTGTGAACTGAAAATAAGAAACTGAAAATTCGGTTATATCCCACTGTCTGCAAATACCGACGGCGGAATATAACCGAACTAAACCAAAACACTCTTCCACGATTACTGTGTAATTTTTGGCCAAATGCCATTCTGTCAATTTTCCAGATACAGCAACAAATAAATGCTTATTAATTAGGGTTTATATCTGTCTAGAGAGTAATGGTCAAATTTTTCGAAATTATACCGTACAATAATAATTCTATCCACTTTGATTCTAGACCTCTCCACTGTTAGATGAAAATGTACATTTCTATTGAATTTCAACATTTTCTCCAATAATTACATTCTAGATCGAGGTGTCCAGAGTAACTTGACCGAATTTCAAATTATTCACTTTCATTATTTATAAATGTCCTTGGACCGAAAATTTCAATGCACTTTTCTGGATAATACACACCCGGTAAAACAGACCTTTCACATGCTTATGGCACATTTCCTCGTGTTGGAAGTCAAGATGTGTAACGTTTGAAAAAAAAATTAAAAACAAATTTTTTACCAATTAATCGTACATAATTGTTGCAGCAAACATATTTGTCGATATATTTCTTTATTTGTGTCTAGTACTTTCATAAAGCTCTTTGACAATCCCATGCCAAAGAGTTTTATGCCCTGGACGAAGTAATCGGAAGGGGACAAGCTGAGGTAAGCATTGCCATCAGATTTCACTGCTCTCGGTACCTTTCTCAAATGTATACCATCCATAGCATCAACCAGTTAGCCAAAAGATAAACGTTTACCCGACAAGTTGATCCTCCAGTTAGATCATTCGTATGGGGCGTGTGCATGCATAGTATACGAACACACACACATCCACCCACACAAACATCAGCATATATAAAATATATACATATATATTGCTATCTAAAGTTTTTGGGGATGTAAACACGACAAACTTTGTATTACCCGATAACTACTTCAAAAACTTCGGGTCGCTTGAGCTGATGAAAACATGGCACAGCATCACTTTACACGTATGCTTAGTTTTTGATCTGAGGAAACGGTACTTTGTTTAACAAAAATAATCTAGAACACAAGAAATATGAATACTAACATCGTTTCATCGGAAATGAAGGAGGTACGATTAATAACGAGATATCGCTGCACTCGAATGAAAAAAAAAGAAACGAACAAAAAAATCAATCCTTATCTTTTATATATGGGACACGTCAACTCGTCTTAGCGGCGACTTTTGCAATCTTTGATTTCCCTCCAAATACGTTACCGAGTGACACAAAAAAAATTACCCACAACAAATTTTCAGATTTTTTCGAAAATTCATGTGGTCATGACAATAACGTGACAGGAAAATAAAATTAGACTCTTTTTCCTCGACGTCAATGCTCGATCCCAGTAGTCGGGCGTTACCGAGAGTTAATAATGGCCTATTTAAATTATACTAGTGTCAACCGACGTATCATGAAGTTTTTAGGCTATATTTGTCCCTATCAGCTGAGCCAAGATTTAACAGAGTGAATTGCATTGACGTTCAACAACCACGTGACTAAAATTTACCCTCTGATTGGTCTTTAAATCGGCTTGACTTAATGTATCGAAGTTCCATCTTCGAGTGTCATCACTTGTTCAGTGAAGGCAAATCAGCTGACCTATGATTCATCAGAGTGAAGTGCGGTGACGTTGGACGACCACGTGACCTAAAGTGACCCTCTGATTGGTCCTTATATCGGCTTCACTTAATGTATTGAAGTTCGATCATCGAGTGTCATCACTTTTTTACCAAAGGGAAATCAGCTGAGTCAAGATGCAACAGAGTAAAGTGTGTTGACGTTAGACGACTACGTAACTAAAAGTAACCCTGTGATTGGTCCTTATTTCGGCTTCACTTAATGTATTGAAGTTCGATCATCGAGTGTCATCACTTTTTTACTAAAGGGAAATCAGCTGAGTCAAGACTCAACAGAGTAAAGTGCGGTGACGTTGGACGACCACGTGACTAAAAGTGACCGTCTGATTGGTCCTTATATCGGCTTCACTTAATGTATCGAAGTTCGATCATCGAGTGTCATCACTTTTTTACTAAAGGGAAATCAGCTGAGTCAAGATTCAACAGAGTAAAGTGTGTTGACGTTAGACGATTACGTAACTCAAAGTGACCCTGTGATTGGTCCTTATATCGGCTTCACTTAATGTATTGAAGTTCGATCATCGAGTGTCATCACTTGTTTACTAAAGGGAAATCAGCTGAGTCAAGACTCAACAGAGTAAAGTGCGGTGACGTTGGACGACCACGTGACTAAAAGTGACCGTCTGATTGGTCCTTATATAAACACCACTTAATGTATCGAAGTTCAATCTTCGAGTATCATCACTTTTTCACTAAAGGGAAATCGAAGTTCGATCTTCGAGTGTCATTACTTTTTTACGAAGGGAAATCCGCTGAGCCAAGATTCAACAGAGTAAAGAGCGGTGACGTTGGACGACCGCGTGACTAAAAGTGACCCTCTGATTGATCCTTATATCGATTTCACTTAATGTGTCGAAGTTCGATCTTCGTGTGACATCACTTTGTTACTAAAGGGAAAACTTAGGATTGAGTTTGTTATTTTTGCTTGAATTTCAGAGTCTATATATGCATTATTCATTAAAACGTCAAAGGGCGGAGACTATGCATATATGTAAAAAAAACGACAAGACGAGGGAGATTACAGCATAGTCTTAGACCCCACCTTTTAGATAGATAAAGGTAATCGAGGATAACGCACATGAGTTGAGCTCAGCAAAAAGTGAACCGGTGAAGAATGCCGAACAATTACTTTCCTCTAAATGACGACAGTTACTAGACGGCAGTCGTCGAGGAGTCGGGTCGTGTCTTTTCTATTGTTGTATTCAGTATTTTGTCAAAGTAATATTTTGGGAAAGCAAGAAAATGTATCTGAAATCATGTAAAAAATGAATTAAATAAATTTGTCGTCCTCTGCTGTAAAAGCTGTGTCTGGAATTTTTTTTTCAATTCACACAGACACCGTCAAGCCGAGAAGCATAGACTACCATCCGTCGAGTCTACACGAGTAAGACAATCAGCTTATACTTCTCGCTTTAATAATCTGTGCACAGATTTTCATCAAATTTAGTACGGAACATTTGTTTAATGATACTCTATTGGTATAAAAAAATTTATTCCGATTCTTCAATGTTTTCGGAATGTACAGCGATGAGAAACATTTTTTTTTGGAAACATCAAATCTTCACAAAATCCGCATCCTTTGATCGATTTTCGCCAAATTCAATACCAACCGTCCTTTAATGATACTCTATTGACAATATAAAAAAAGTACCCCGATATTTCAAAAAATTGCCGAAGCTAGAGCGCGTACAGACATTTTTCGAAAATTTCAAAAAGCTATAACATGTGAACCATTTCATGAATTTCTATATGAATTTCAGTAAATCAAGCGGTCGTACTGCTTTACTTGTGAGGAAAATGGCAGCCGTGTAGCGCAAACCGTTTCTGAGATATAACCATTTCAATTTTGCAGAGTCGTTTTGGCACATTTTGAATGTATTGACATTGAAAACTCGAAAAAATAAATTTTGACCATCACAAAGCTTTCTCTGCGAGGAAGCAGCAATCAAAAGAATTTCTTTACCATTATTCAAGGGCGAAAATAGGGTTAGACGGTTCAAAAAATCGATTTTTTTCAAATTTCATAAATTGTTAGTAAAACTATTGAAAAATATGTTCCTAAAATTTTAAATGAAAATTCCGACTCGTTCTATTGTTATAAACCATTAAAGTGAGTAGCTCTCCTTCAGGCCCCGAGCGCGCCACGTGTATAACCGAGAGGTCACTGTTTTTCCAAACGCGTTTTTCTGAAAAAAACTTTTTTTTAACTTGCGTACACGCTAGTTTGAAAAGTTTTCAACCAATCGTTTTAAAAATTGGCAGTTACTTTCTTCATAGTATTGCGCTCTATATAAACCTAAAATCGGAATATTATCATTATTTAAAATAATTTTTTTTTGCAAATAAAGTTGTAAATATGGCAAAAAATCATGCTTTTTTGTTTCGACCCCTGTAAAAAATTCAATTTTCTATTTTTTTGATAGCATTTAGGTTCATATAGAAGAGAGACGTATAATAAAAGTATATTCCATCCTCGTTCGATTTCAGATGAAAATTGCGGCTTCCAGAATGTACGCAAAATGCTGAGTCTGATTGTGACCTGCAATATGATCAATATATCCCCGGTGTTTTTCAAGAAAATTCTTCAAAAATTGTATAGTATATACTTAAATATATATATAAAATATTCTTAAAGTTTCAATAAATTATATTCATTTTTTATACTATAAAAAAATTCATGAAAATCATTGAGATAACGCTGTCCTAACCCTATTTCCCCCCTTAAGCTAATTTCAATACAATACATCCTTCCATGACAATTCATGTAGGAACTTTCCACTCGATAGCCCAAAAATTGTAGGAGATCCGCCGAGTAAACCCCTGGCCACCTTAACAAATAACTGTAGCGATTTTTCGAAAAACTCTAAATTCCCTCACATCAGAATGCCTCGATCTATTTTCTTCAAATTCAATACCGAATAGCATATCATATTTGTATAAAAGTTTTAGCCCGATAGATCGAAAATTGTACGTAGTAATTCTTCTGTGGGCATTTTAGAAAAAAATTCAAAATCGTATAAAATCTGAAGGAGTCCAACCAAGAAGGTGTGGCAGCTCCACATTGGTTAAGCTCCGCGATTAGTTAAGCCATTTCAAACAAATCTTCTATTTCTGCATTCACATCACACACACACACACACACACATACACAACCACACACGCGCGCGCGCGCGCGCATCCATGCGGATATATTTTTGTAAATGTGCGTGTTCCGAAATTTTGACACAGTTTACGGTAGTAGTCTGGTAACCTAAGCCGATTTTTCATGTCTTTTTTGGAGGGCGTTTTTTTGTAAGAAAATGAAAATGAATCGTTTCGGATATTTAGGATGTTTTTATTAACATATTAAAGATACAAAAAGAAATTTTTTTGAAAAAATTTAATAGTTTATTATTATTATTATTATTGATTGAAGTTGGCACCTCGAAAAAAAGCGCGTGGGTGGCCCCGGTGATTTTGGCTCTTGATGTTATCTGAAATCAAAAATTCTTGATAATTCTTAATCTATAGACATGACATTCTGGTCGGAACTACTGAAGTTAAATTTCATGGATAAATAACAAAATGGCGAACTTTGGAAAAATAGTCCTTTTATTTTAGCAAAGAAGGGTTCGCCATTTTGTTATTTATCCATGAAATTTAACTTCAGTAGTTCCGACCAGAATGACATGTCTATAGATTAAGAATTATCAAAAAATTTTGATTTCAGATAATATCAAGAGACAAAATCACCGGGGCCACCCACGCGCTTTTTTTTCGAGGTGCCAACTTCGATCAATAATAATAATAATAATAAACTATTGAATTTTTTCAACAAAATTTTTTTTTGTATCCTTAATATGTAAATAAAAACATCCTAAATATCCAAAACGATTCATTTTTATTTTCCTACAAAAAAACGCCCTCCAAAAGAGACATAAAAATCGGCTTAAGTTACCAGACTACTACCTTAAACACAACGGCATTGAATATTGGAAAGGAAAATTTTTCATGAAAACAAAGATTCTCTTATATGAAGATGAAGTAAAAAGGCGTATGTCTACATATTGGGAATTACCATGAAGTCGTGGCCCATTCAATATGGCTGCTCATTCCCAGTCAGCCCAAGTCAGCCAGCACTAGTTACCATGGGGAACAGTAGCAAATCCTCGACGATTGTAGATTTTTTGCCGATATGTAATGTTTTTAGTACGATCTAATAATCAGGATTATTACGGTTGATGTTTATGCATGGACAGAATTATCGTATTGGATACAGAAGAAGTGGATTATTGCCATGAGAATACGGTGAACCTATATGACGTGACATGTTTAACCTCAAAATCCGAAAAATATTGCCTGCCGCTCCGCGGCTCAATACATGACATCGAACAATAAACAATTACTTGTAACATCAATCTATCACATGACACGATGTTATATTTATAAACTGTTAATTTTTTATCAATTATGCGATCGCAGTCGCTTCTTGTTATTTACACGAGACGAATAAAACGGTTTTTGATCTTTCATGTAGGCTGAAAAAATCTCAAACGCCTCGGACCGAACATCGTTCATATCCTCCTGATTTTTATTTATTATATCGTTGATGTAATAAAGGAATACATTTTTTATTGTGATTAAAACGTGACAGATTCGTATGGTAATCATCGGGAACCGACTGGGAGAGAGTGGTTAGAAATGGTCATTCCCAATACGTACGCTGAAAGTTAATATCCGATCTGTATATATGTAGTCAGGTATTCTAACTTGGGCCAAAGAAGTCAGCTACTTTACGTGATTGCATTAACCCAGTTCTTATCGATTGTCTTCGAGGTTTCGTTTCTTTTACATATGTATCGGTAGATTCTATCGTATTTTATATATATGTATATATAAATATACATATACATACACACGATAGAATATGTACACTTGCATACATGGAATATGAGCATAGACCAGACAACAAAGCAATTAGATTCCCTTGCCCTAATTATGCACCTACTTTAATTAATGATAAATAGCATGTACCCAATCGAACAATAGATCCGATTATGTTAGTCATATAACTTGATTTCTAGAAATTGAGTAAGATATTTTTTTTAGCGTATGTTTTTATTTCGTTGAATTGGCATGAAATGTCCCATATAATATCTATTCTCGATTCTCTCTCTCTCTCTCTCTCTCTCTCTCTCTCTCTCTCTCTCTCTCTCTCTCTCTCTCTCTCTCTCTGTGTTTCTCACCCTCGATCACTCTCTCGCCTCTTCTTGTTGTTCCGAGGGGCGAATCACCCCTCAACGCGTGGTCGGTGACTCTCGTTCTCAAAGTAGTCGCGAGGGTGTGCCACCGACGTTTACCCCATTCACTTCGTTGTAACTTTCCCGTTAGCTACAAGAAATTTCTATCTACACAAAAAGTTCGATATATCAACTGTACACATAGCGTTACTCCGACAAAGTTAGCAGAATTTCTGTCTAGAATTAAACGCTAAATGTACACCATGAGAAAACCCAAAAGCCCTTAAACTTTACTCTTTCCCGTTTTGTTCGCGGAACAGTTTTCCATGAGTGACAAAATCGTATAAGACACACACGGAGTCGCGAAATTTTCGGAAAAATTCCAAATTTCATAAAATCTTAGCAATTCTGACGATCTTTTACCAAATTTGTTATTAAACATTCTGCAATGTCATTTTATTCGTGAAAAAATGAGACATTGATGGCTCGACATTTACTCGAGTTAAATCGTTAACGGATATTTTTCGAAATATTATCAAAATCGTAAATGCTCAACCTCCAACCTAAAATCTCTTTGCATCGATTCTCGCCAAATTCAATACCAAATATCGTTTATCCCCAGTCTACTTGTGTAGAGAGCTTTAACTGAAAATTTATGAAAATTATAGCGATCAAAAACTTCTTTTTAAATCCAAAATCCTGCGCAATCTGAAAACCTCAAGGGCTCACAGACCCCTGCGCGCGCTGCAAACTGAGTAAATTTGGAATATTATTACAAAGGTTATATCGTGAAGGAAAAATTAAATTGTCGATTTCACATTTTTTATTAACTTTTCAACTATAAGAAAAAAATTTGTTTATATTAAAAAAAAATATTAACATTATTTTTTACGGGTATAAATGAACTACTGATGAAAACCATGGCGCCTCCTTGTCAACATCATAACTTCCCCAAAAATTATCCAACCTGCAAAAATAAAAAAGAATCTAGTAAAATAATGATGTAGTAATAGTCTGCTGCAGGGTTTTTTTTTTTTTTTTCAAAATAAAAAAATTAGAGTATTTCAAACTCTAGTATGCAATTTATAAAAAAAAGTTTTTAATGATTTGTAAAAAATTGTCCAACCAAAAAATAAAAAAAAACCTCTCGTAAGTGTATAGAGAAAATAATTATCAAAATTTAAAAAAAAGTTAAAAAACCTTAAAAATCGACTGAGTTATCCTGCTGACACTGTCTAAAAACATAGTTCCGAAAAAAACTCATTTACAGTTTTTGGTAGGTATAACGTGAACCCGATTTCCGGTCACATTTATTGCTATAACTTTGTAACGGAGTGGAATTTTTTTAAAGTTTTTTTTTTATTCTTAAAAGTATACAGAATAAAAATCTGTCAAAAAAATCGATTTTTTGAAAGTTCCAGGGGTATGTGAGCCCTTAAGAAAATGTGAAAGACGATGATAAACTCCAACAGCGTCGGTATAGTGGAAAAATACGCAAGTTAATCGTGTCAAAAGCAATTTACTATTATATATATTTTGGTATTGTAACTTCTATTGTAATTTGCCAGATAGGACCACAAAAACTCACAAAAATTGTCTGTGAACTGAAAATTAAGTAAGGAAACACTTGCGTTCGAATCTGCCAGTATCGACAGTGGAATATAACCGAACTAAACCAAAACACTTTTCGACGATTACTGTGTATCTTTTGGCCATATGACATTTCGTTAATTTTGCAGATACGGCAACAAATAATCGCCCGTTACTTAGGGATTCTGTCCGTCTATATCATAATGATAAAATTTTTAGGAATTAAACTCTACAATAATAATCGCATCAATTTTTGTTTGAGACCTCTTCGTTTTTAGCTGTAATTTCTATTTTGAATTTCAACATTTGCTGGCCATTACGGTAGAGATAGAGGTTTCCAGAATTAATCAATGTCTTGATTCTTGATGAAATTTCAAATCATTCGGTTTTCTAGTTTAGGGGTGATATTTGGCCGAAAATTTCGGGTTCATGTCAACATCCTGACAGTCAAACTCCCGACACCACGCTTGTGTATCCCTATACTGTTTTGTAATACGTGCTGTCGGCGTTTTCACTGTCGGAATTTCGACATGATCCCAAAATTTCAATGCATTCTGTCGGTAATATGCACAGTTGGTAAAACAGACCTTTCACATGCTCTTCAGTAATTTCACTGAAAATTAGAGCAAGTAAAGGCGATCACTGAAATCACTTTCGAATTATGGCGGATTGCATTTTGGAAGCGTGTCACATACATGGACACAGACAAACAGAATAGACAGACCGATGCATGCAGACTTTTTTTTGTAAATGGGCTTTGCCGACGGTTTGGCACATTCACATTAAAAAGTCGAATTGCTTTTCACGAGAACAAAGCGTACTCTATGAGCAAACAATAAATCGTTTTGTCATTCATAAAAATTGATCACGATCGTAACTCATAAAGGAGGCTTTAGGACTGATATCAAAGAATGAGGAACTACCCCTACCCAAAACAAAACTACTAAGAACTACTAAAAAAAAACTACTGTGAACTTCGAGTAGAACTACTCGTAAATTACTTCAAGTTCATCAGTACTAAATAGGTCCACTGCTGGAAGGTCTCAGTATTTAATTACTCGTACTACTTGAGCTTCCTAGTAGTTCCCAGTTTACAGAAGTTTACAGTAGCTACCTACTAGATATTTCTAGTAGTTTTTCGTAGTTCACTACTAGAAATTTCCGGTAGTTTTCTCCAGTCGACTGGTTACACATTTCCAGTAGTTCTCCACTGGACATATCCATCAGTAGTTTTTTTGCAATTTACGGCTAGTTTTCTAATAGCTTTCTGGAGCTCACTACTGAAGATTTTAAGTAGCTTATCGCGGATATACTTAACGCAACAGGACAAATACCAACTATCATCAATGTTATACCCACAGTTTTATTCGTTCGTATGTAAGCAATATTTTATTTCTCCTCTGGTAATATTAAATATGTTTGGAATACATAAAAGTGAATAGGGTGCTTTTAAACTTCTTTTAATTATTTGGCGTCGAGACGCTGCCTCGTCTCTTGATATTAAGGTAGTAGTCTGGTAACTTAAGCCGATTTTCATTTTTTTTTTTGGAGGGCGTTTTTTTGTAGGAAAATAAAAATGAACCGTTTTGGATATTTAGGATGTTTTTATTTATATATTAAAGATACAAAAAAAAAAAATTTTTTAATTTAATAGTTAATTATTATTATTATTATTGATCGAAGTTGGCACCTCGAAGTTGGCAGCCCGGGTCCTAACTTTTTTTCTACCGAACCGATTGCTTTCAAATTTTAACAGGCTACTCTACACACTTATAGTTCTCGTCGGAACCACCGAGAAATTTGTTCACCCCTAACTTTTTATTTTACAACCCCTTCTTTGCTATAATAAAAGGACTTTAGCAAAGAAGGGGTTGTAAAATAAAAAGTTGGGGTGAAAAAATTTCTCGGTGGTTCCGACGAGGACTATAAGTGTGTAGAGTAGCCTGTTAAAATTTGAAAGCAATCGGTTCGGTAGACAAAAAGTTAGAACCCGGGCTGCCAACTTCGAGGTGCCAACTTCGATCAATAATAATAATAATAATAAACTATTAAATTTTTTCAAAAAACGTTTTTTTAGTATCTTTAATATATAAATAAAAACATCCTAAATATCCAAAACGATTCATTTTTATTTTCCTACAAAAAAACGCCCTCCAAAAAAGACATGAAAATCGGCTTAAGTTACCAGACTACTACCTTAAGGCCTTAGATACGCGAAAAATTTCAAAATTTTTAATTTTTAATTCATTTTTTATTCCACCAGCCTGAACGGTTAGGAATATTTTAAGCTTTACAGAATTGAAAAATTCAAAAAATCGTTAAAGTTACAGCCTTTAGAGCGTAAAATATGGTAGATACCGCGCGGCGCGCCCGACCGCCAACTTCAAAGCCGTTTTTCCACGATTCACTTTTTGGAACCTTGTAAAAGTTCTAACTCTTGAACGATGGTTCAGATCGCTTTGAAATTTTTACAACATATTCTTAGTATCATCACCTATCGTGTGAACCACAGAAACAAAAATTTCAATGACACACAAAAATATAAAAAATTAAATAGCGACAGAAAAATTAGTAAAAAAATGTTAAGTTTCGAATTTTTATTATAATAATTTTTTTATAATATTGTTGGTTCACACTGAAGATACATTCATTATGCAATTATAAATATGTTCATTTTTTTCAGACACCCAAAAATATAAAAAATTACAATGACACACAAAAATATAAAAAATTAAATAGCGACAGAAAAATTAGTAAAAAAATGTTAGGTTTCGAATTTTTATTATAATAATTTTTTTTATAATATTGTTGGTTCACACTGAAGATACATTCATTATGCAATTATAAATATGTTCATTTTTTTTCAGACACCCACATCGATGCCGAGAAATTTCACCATCAACGCGCCCGTAAAAAAAATACATTGCTTTATTATGTTATATCTCCGCCATTTGATAATTATTCTGATTTTTTTTTACATATACTTAACCATGTGCATAAATGATCTGTAAAAAAAAATGTTGCCAATATATGTGTCATTTTTTTTTGACCTCGTCTAATAAAGTACCTCCGAAAATCGGTAAAATCGCGTATACGAGGTCTGTTCAAAAAGTATCGCGAATTTTTAATTTCCGCGGGCTACGTATATTCAATTTTCGATTTTTTTGTGGTGTTAGGTTGGTACTCATGTCCCTCACTTATGCTGAAAAAATCGGCCATTTTGAATGTTTAGTTAATTGTTGACAGCTGTTTTTGGTAGACGTGTTTTGGCTTGTCTTCGATTTTTGCCTATTCCAAAAAATGAATCAAAGAATCTATGAAATTTTGTGTGAAAAACAAAATTAAGTGCGCGGACGCATTCCGAATGTTGACTGTGGCATATGGTGAAGCTACCTTGGACCAATGCAACGTTTATCGGTGGTACAAAATGTTCTCAGAGGGCCAAGAAGATGCGAACAACGAAATGCGTTCCGGACGCCCGAGCACATCAACAACAGACGAAAACATTGATGAAGTGAAGAAAATAATATTGGCCAATCGTCGAATCACCGTTAGAGAAGTTGTCGAGGAACTAAACATATCAATTGGCTCGTGCTATTCGATTGTTACCAATGATTTGGGCATGAGACGGGTCGCCGCGAATATCGTGCCAAAATTGCTCAATTTCGAAGAAAAACAGTGTCGCGTTAACATTGCTAAGGAGCCGTTGGACTCGGTCCGCAACGACCCAAATTTGCTCCAGAGGGTCATAACTGGTGACGAATCATGGGTTTATGGTTATGACGTGGAAACCAAAGCTCAATCATCGCAATGGAAGCTGCTTTTTTGGAATAGGCAAAAATCGAAGACAAGCCAAAACACGTCTAACCAAAACAGCTGTCAACAATTAACTGAACATTCAAAATGGCCGATTTTTTCAGCATAAGTGAGGGACATGAGTACCAACCTAACGCCACAAAATAATCGAAAATCGAATATACGTAGTGCGCGGAAATTCAAAATTCGCGATACTTTTTTAACAGACCTCGTATAAGGCCTTAACCAGGCAGTGGAAGACGAAAATGTTATTCCTTTTTGTCTTAATACTAAGCAGGGGTCAAATGACCCCTTTCAAAATTTCCTTTAAATTCGTACATTCATTGTTATTTCTTTCCCTCATCTGACCTCTTGTAAATTTATTTGATTATTCGATTAGAAATCAGAAGTTATGTTAAGAATTACTTCGCTTAATAATTAAGAATTTCTTTCTAAAAATCAACGTTTATTTTGTAAGGGATCAAATGATCCCTTATGTGCCAGTACGTTTAGTGTCAACTTTTCTATTTTTTTTCCTTTTCTTTATTGTTTCTTTATCCCGTGAAGTTTTATTTTTGTCCGGAAAACATTTTTCATATTGAAATTTTGTAATTGGGATCAGTCTCCATCGTGTTATACGTGACTCGGTCTCGATCAGTGAACGGGTAATAATTTTTTTTCTGGTATGGGGTAAACCACCCCGGGGGTTGTTTGATTAGACATGCGCTCTGTGAGAGTCGCGCGCATATTGGAAAATTCGCACATGCGCCCACCCGAGAATAAATTCCTATCGTGAGAGAGAGAAAGAGAGAGACAGACAGACAGAGAGAGAAAGAGCATCGACACTACTCTCCCCCCGCATCGCACAGATAGCACGGATATACGGTCCAGAATTTTGCAATATGAAAGAACGCAGTTTTATTCGTAACGTCTGCTCGTCGATAAAGTTTACTCGTGAGTTTACGTGCCATTAGTAGAAACGGTGAATAATATCAAACGGAGTAAAGTGACTCGGGGATAGTTCAATTTGTCGTTTAAAAGAGCAACTAAAAACGTAAGAAGAACCCATCACCGAGAGATAATATCTACTACGAGGCGGTGTCAGGTTAGGTTTTCTCGATAAAGGTAAGCCGATAAAGCTCGTTCCGTATATTGACACCTATGCGAACCCTTTCAAGCCTCCAAAAGTCTTCATTTATTTTGTTTTCAATTTTAATGACAATTAGCCACAAGATTATTTTCATTGTTTTGTTTATAATTTTTTTTCTTCATTGTTGCTGTTCAAAATGATTGAAAGTTACGCAAAGGGAGCATCGCCATTGCTCTTTTAGCTGCACCCTCTGTCTTATTGGCCACACGTATCGGCACTCCTTGAAATATATTTTTATAGGTCTTTTTATTTTTTCACATCTTGTTTTTACATTTATGCGTTAAGTGTATTTTTTCTTTCACTCTGTCTGCACATAATATTCGTCGGGAAATTGACTTTTAAAGATAGGGGATGAATTTGCAATATCATCACTCTTTCGTTCGTTCATATACTTGAACCCTCAATTACGTAGTTTCAAAGTCGATACTTCCGTTTACTGAAAACTCTGGTATGGTCGGAAACGTGCTCAAATTATGTACACTACAAGTTTCGAAATTTTTTATTTTATTTCAATAGACCATTAAATGTAAGTGAATTAAAAGCTTTGAGCTTGCGCTAATATTTCAATTAAATCGGAATTGAAGAATCAATCGTAGTTAATTAAATATATTGTTTTGCTACTCACAACGTGGGTAATAGTTTAATCAATACTTGATCGGAATTCTATGAAGTCAAACAATAAAAACGATTTTCCGACAGAGAAAAGGACAATGCTTTCGTTTCAATCGTCCATCTCCTCCGGTACGTGCAAACATCGCCTAATCCCAATGTAATTATATTATATATTGTTGGATACTTCGAGACGCACGTGTTCAAGCATATATCGGACTACCTATATACGTGCGTCTGAATTCATCCCCCGATAATTTAATCCTAACAGTGAATACATACATATTATATTAGGGTGTGCCATTTCAGGGCAACTTTTCTTTTTCTCCGGGGACCAGGTTGTATACTTCCGGGAAGGTGAAAAAAGAAGCCTGTTCAAATTTGAGATCTTAATATTAACATTTAGATGCGCCTCATCGCGAATTTCCATTTCCCATTTAAATAACATGGGAAAACATTTTGTTCATATTTGGAATTTTATACTTCGGCAATGGCATATTGTTCGATGACGCACATAACATATTTTATAGAGAATTGAACGTTATACAAAAAAGATATCTTGCAGTTTTTCGATAAACCTAGCCATTCCGATGATATCCGAGTTCAAAGTTCAATATGAACAAAAATTCTTTTTTTTTTTTAATATTACAGCGAAACTATTGACTCTATTGAGAAATTTCAAATGATTTTTTTGTAGAGTATTAAATCTATATTATTCTTCATCGTAAATGGAATCCTTCTGTCTCGCGAGCTGCTACTGGGAAACTGGCTGATCATTTATGGTATTTATATGAAGAATTGGCTACACTTTCTTTGTTCGATGATAGCATTTCAGTGGACATTAAAAAAATAATTATTGAAGCGATGAAGAGTCATGAGAATACTGTAGTTGTTAGAAAATGGCACATAGAAGATAAAAATAAGCTAGAAATGATATTACTTAAAGATATTAGTGGATTTGTCTCGAAGAATTCATTGAAGCTATTTGAAAAATTTGACTTGCGTATGATTTTCTCGAAGAAAATATAGTACTATGGCCGAATAACGAGAGCTGTAAAGAAAATTTAGAGTCTTCCAAAAAATTAAAAGTTGTCAATGTCGCTGCAGAACGTGGAGTGGCATTATTATATAAAATATAATGCTGAGCCAAAAATGAAGAGCAGTTTCAATATTTGTTACGAATAGTGAAAGAGCATCGTCGAAAATATCCACATTGCCATAAAAAAATACTTGAATAATTATTATTGCATTGGCGAATTTGTTATATTCGGTATAGCAAGACTTAAAATAATTGAAACAAAAAGTAAAAAATGTTCACACTGTAAAAAATTATTGGATATTTATAATTTTTCATTAATAAATTTATTTAGAAAAATTAAATGAACCATTTCTTTTCACTCCTATTGGGAATAAAGAAAGGTGTTTCACTCGTGAGTATTTTGTCCACCTCTTTGTAACTATTGTGTTAAATACTAGCCCACTAGAACCAGTTTTCTGACAGAAAATAACTTTTTACAGCATTGAAAAATTAACGATCAATATTGATTAATCATAAATGAGACAATTTTCATGGCAAATTTGATAATCTACAAAAAAGTCATTTGGAATTTCTCAACAGAGTCAATGGTTTCGCTGTAATATTTAAAAAAAGATAAATTTTTGTTCATTTTGAACTTTGAACTCGAATATCATCGGAATGGCTACGTTTATCGAAAAACTGCAAGGTATCTTTTTTGTAGAGCGTTCAATTCTCTATAAAATATGTCATGCGCGTCATCAAACAATATGCCATTGCCGAAGTATAAAATTCTAAATATGAAAAAAAATGTTTCCCATGTTATTTAAATGGGAAATAGAAATTCGAGATGAGGCGCATCTAAATATTAATACTAAGAGCTCAAATTTGAACAGGCTTCTTTTTTAAGCTTCCTGGAAGTATACAACCCGGTCCCCGGAGAAAAAAAAAGTTGCCCTGAAATGGCACACCCTAATATATATACATATATAAGAGGCGTTTCACGATAACTTGACCTATCCGTGACCCTCGCCATTTATTTATTTATCTTTCCATCAAGTATACTATGGAGTAACACGAGAAATATGATCCACAATCATTTTCAGAATTTTTCGAAAATTCTAAACTACTAACTCCACCATGTAGGTCATTATCGATTCTATTCAAATTTACACGTTAAATCTATCGATACAAAACAATATTTTTTGACACTTTTTCCGTTATACCCGTAGCGTAGTTTATTCTAAGTAGCATAAGCAAATGTAGATACAATTTTTTCAACAAATGTTGCACTTTTTCATTTATTATTTATGGTATATTGAAAAAAAAAAAATCTTTTCCCAAGAAGAGAGCCTGAATTAAAAAACCATTAGTTGTAGAAAAAAATATGTTATTTTGATGGAATTTTTCACTATAATTTTTGTGATAAAAAAGGTGCGAGTTAAAAGTTACAAATTGATTCCTCGAAGTTTCACACAATGCTCAAAGCCCCCTCCAACGTCCTCAGAACTTTTTGACTTTTGGCTACCTCATAGACGGACCTACGACCATTGTGTGAAATTTCGAGGTAGCAATTTGAGAGTTTCCACTTGTAGCTTTTTTGCCTGCATGTAAAAATGGAGCGAAGTAAATCGAGGCGATTTTTGGAAAACAAAAAAACTTAAGACGTCGCAACTTTTGCACTAGATTTTGGTATTTATTTTTTTCCCGACATTCATACAGCGTGCTGACTGTATCAAAAAATGAAGGCCATAGGGTTTAAGCGTTTCGGTACTTTGTGAAAATTAGAAAAAATCACAATATTATTAAGAGCAATTGATTCACGAAATATCAACAAATTATTATCACAAAATTCTACAGGATACCATTCGTGGGTAAACAAAATAGTAAATTGCCAATATGACATTGATATATTACGATTTATCACTGTCATACTAATGTAATTGTAAAGTCTTGTTTAAGAGCATATGAAAGGTCTGTTTTACCGACTCCGTATTGCCATCACAATCCATTGAAAGATTTCGTCGAACGTTACTCTGAACGATCGAACCAAATGATTTGAAATTTGGTCAAGTAATACTGGATACCTTTATCCATGACGTAATGACCAAAAAATATTAAAATTCAAAATAGAAATGTACATTTTCAGCTAAAAAACGGTGAGATAAAAAACAACAATTGATTTAATTATTATTATATAGAGCAATTCCGAAAAACTTGACCCTTACAATATAGATGGATAAAAGCCCTAACTAACGAGCATTTATTTGTTGCTATATCTGCTAAATAGACAGAATGGCAGTTGGCCAAAAAATACACAGTAATCATAGAAGAATGTTTTGGTTTAGTTCGTTTATATTCCACTGTCGCTACTTACAGAGCCGAACGCGAGCCATTTCCTTGCACAATTTTCAGTTCACTGACAATTTTCGTGAGATTTTGGGGTCCTGCCTCACAAATTAGAGGTTATAGTGTGTCAAAATTCATAGTACATTATTTCTGGCACGGTTAACTTGCCTACGAGGGGGGACCCAAAAAAAACGGGAATTGCGCTGCGGCGGGGATGGAGAGTGGGGGAACCCATTGGTCGACCAGGTGTCCGTTGGGGACACATCTCCTGAGTTAGTGTGCGAAGTTCTGTCGCCGTGAGTGCATCGGTTCGCCCGTGGGAATTTTCGTAGTGAAACAACTTTTTCCATTTCGGCGAAAACGTGATGGCCGATTGTCGAGAGCAACGCGCGGCTGTGAAATTTTGTTTCCTATTGGGGATATCGGCCGCGGAAACTACTGTAATGCTTAAGACTGCTTATGGAGATGCTGCCCTAAGTAAAACCCAGAGTCTACGAGTGGTTTTCACGTTTTAAAAATGGAGAAATGTCAATTGAAGACCAACCCCGTCCGGGACGCCCTTCAACGGCAAGAAGTGACGAAAACGTCGACAAAATCAATGCTCTCATTCATGAAGACCGTCGCCGAACCATTGATCAACTCTGTGAGATGTCTGGGATATCATGGAGTTCAATTCAAAGGATTGTATCCAAAGATTTGCACACGAGCAAAGTTGCAGCCAAATTTGTCCCTCGCCTTCTCACAGACGAGCAAAGAGAGCGTCGACTTCAGGCATGTTTTGAACTTCAAAATCAGCTCGAAGAGGACCCTGAACTTTTTTCCAAGGTGATTACTGGTGATGAATCGTGGTGCTATGGATACGACCCCGAAACAAAACAGCAATCAAGCGTTTTGCCACTGTGGAGGTAAAACAAAAATCGTGGAAGGCCTAAAGAACATTCCGATAAGTGAATTTAAAAAATGTTTTGAACACTGGAAGGATCGTTTGCAGAGGTGCGTTGTGGTCAAAGGAAAATACTTTAAACGTGATCGAAATTTGGTGTAAAAATATTAAAAAATAAGGAAATTTTACGAAATACCCGTTTTTTTTGGGTGCCCCCTCGTATTTGGAACATGTACGTTGATGTTACCCAAATTTCAATGATCCCCACTGTACCAATGCTGTTGAAGTTTCTTCATTATCTTTCACATTAACAAAATCTAAAAAATGTTCATTATTTTTATTTCACTGGGCAAAATGGAAACATAAACTCAGCTGTGTTGTCGGCTTGAGGAAAAATAATTCGGTGGCTAGAGAGTAAGAATAAATATAGAGTGTTACATTTTTTACGTAAAAAAAACAAAAATTCTGATATAGTATAATAACGGCACGTGGTCTCTTACAAGTAATCGTCATCTTTGTCGTGGATATGCACTCCGAGAATTCCTTTATAATCGATCGGAAGGCTTGTACAGTGTGTGCCGCGGTATAAATGTGTCGAGCAAGCGTTGTCAACCCCATTATATGAACGTGAACGATGAGTAAAAATGAAAAAAAAAAAAAAACTTTATCTAATCGCCGAGCAGAGAAGATGAATGACGCCCCGTGAGGACGATTTTGCCTTGTGACGATGCACGTGAAACGGACATTAATCGTTCATTTTCAAACGACGAAACACGCGATAGAACGCTGTGGCAAAGATGAAGAAAAATAAAAATAAAACGTGTTCCAATCCATCATAATTTCTACATTGCTCTCAGCTCCGATGTTCCCTCATAACACCACTATACTTTTACTGACTACTTATTAATGGTCGTGTGGGATAAATTACCGAGCTTAAGTCCCATTACGACGATGCACTCTGAAAGGCACTTAAATATTTTTATTTCTTGTAAATAGATATTCCGATATACATATAAAACAAAATATATGTTTACAAGCAATAAAAAACCAGTGAAGCATGTACTTCATGCGCTGAGGGTATATTACCATTCCTCTGAGCTCGTTTAGCGTTGATAGGTACTAGATGTTTTCATTGAATTTCATATATCTCAAAAACCAATGACAATTTTGACATCGCTATATTTTTCCTCTAAACTTTCCATATGCCTTCATTTAATCAGAATTATTAGAAAATTGACGAAGCAGTAGTTTCGAAATTAAGAGGGACGTGGGTGTACGGGGTCTGTTCAAAAAGTATCGCGTATTTTGAATTTCCGCGGGCTACGTATATTCGATTCTCGATTTTTTTTGTGGCGTTAGGTTGGTACTCATGTCCCTAACTTATGTTGAAAAAATCGGCCATTTTGAATGTTTAGTTAATTGTTGAAAGCTGTTTTGGTTAGACGTGTTTTGGCTTGTCTTCGATTTTTGCCTATTCCAAAAAAGCAGCTTCCATTGCGATGATTGAGCTTTGGTTTCCACGTTATAACCATAAACCCATGATTCGTGACCAGTTATGACCCTCTCGAGCAAATTTGGGCTGTCGCGGACCGAGTCCAACAGCTCCTTAGCAATGTTAACGCGACATTGTTTTTGTTCGAAATTGAGCAATTTTGGCACGAATTTCGTGGCGACCCGTCTCATGCCCAAATCATTGGTAAAAATCGAATAGCACGAGCCAATCGATATGTTTAGTTCCTCAGCAACTTCTCTAACGGTGATTCGACGATTGGCCAATATTATTTTCTTCACTTCATCAATGTTTTCGTCGGCTGTTGATGTGGTCGGGCGTCCGGAACGCATTTCGTTGTTCGCATCTTCTCGGCCCTCTGAGAACATTTTGTACCACCGATAAACGTTGCTTTGGTCCAAGGTAGCCTCACCATATGCCACAGTCAACATTCGGAATGCGTCCGCGCACTTAATTTTGTTTCTCACACAAAATTTGATACAGATTCTTTGATCCATTTTTTGGAATAGGCAAAAATCGATGACAAGCCAAAACTCGTCTAACCAAAACAGCTGTCAACAATTAACTAAACCCCGATGCTCCGAGGCCCTGTTTAAAATGGCCGATTTTTTCAGCATAAGTGAGGGACATGAGTACCAACCTAACGCCACAAAAAAATCGAAAATCGAATATACGTAGCCCGCGGAAATTCAAAATTCGCGATACTTTTTGAACAGACCTCGTATAGTAAAAAACAAACATTCTGATGGATATTGTTGAAAATATTCATCGATAAAAATAATACAAAATATTTTTTCAATACCCCCAATCGCCAGGACAATATTTTGTTTATATGAGACATTTTGAAACTCTTCAAATTTTCGAAAAAATGCTTATTTCAGAAATAACTCAGACGCCATCTTCGAAATATCTCACTCTAGTTGCAAGCCAAAATTCAAATTGAACGGTCCAACCTTTGAGGAGATAAAGGACAGACGGACAACCGAGTTTCACCATAATGAACCCCGAATGTGCTGTATTTATTATTTAGGCTGGAGCTACCATCCCTAATCTTAGCATAATTAATGATAACGTAATGTTTCAGTGTCATCAATGATTGTTACGTGACCAATAAAATGTTGACTTCTCCGGTTACTATTACGCTTTATTATCTAAATAGACATATTTATTACAGTTCGTTCATTTTTCGTCGATTTTCATAAGATTTTTAACATTTTCAAAAATAAGTAATCTTTACAGCATAACTCAAACAATTTTCGAACTATCGGGCTAAAACTTTCTACAAATGGACTATCATCAAATACTATTCACCATTGAATTTGGTAAACATCGATCTAGCCGTTCCAAATTTATAGAATTTCGAATTTCCTCAAAAGCGATATAGGCATTCGTTAAGGCTCTAGATCGTGTAATTGTTTGGGTATCGAGTCAAAACTTTGTACATCGATTGGGTACCATTAAACGTATTTCGTAACAAATTTGGACCAAATCGATACAAGCGTTTGAGATTTATGGAGTATTGAATGTTTCAAAAAATTGATATAGGTTTTTCTTAAGACCCCAGCTCGTGTAATTTTTCGGGTATCCAGCCAACGTTTCGTACGTCTATTAGGCACCATAGGATGTTCAATCTTGAATTTGAATAAATCCTATTGAGGCGTTTGCAGTTCATGAAATGTTAAATTAAAAAAAAAAAAATATCGATGATTGTTGGGACTTTAGCTCATGATGCAATTTGGGTCGACCTTTTTAAATGTCGGTGGAAAATTTTCAATATAGATAGAATGTCATTGAAGGATTATTGGGATCGAATTTAAAGTAGTAGTCTGGTAACTTAAGCCGATTTTCATGTCTTTTTTGGAGGGCGTTTTTTTGTAGGAAAATAAAAATGAATCGTTTTGGATATTTAGGATGTTTTTATTTACATATTAAAGATACAAAAAAAAATTTGTTTGAAAAAATTTAATAGTTTATTATTATTATTATTATTGATCGAAGTTGGCACCTCAAAAAAAAAGCGCGTGGGTGGCCCCGGTGATTTTGGCTCTTGATGTTATCTGAAATACAAAATTCTTGATAATTCTTAATCTATAGACATGTCATTCTGGTCGGAACTACTGAAATTAAATTTCGTTTTATTTTACAACCCCTTCTTTGCTAAAATAAAAGGTCTTTTTTTCCAAAGTATGCCATTTTGTTTTATATCCATGAAATTTAACTTCAGTAATTCCGACCAGAATGACATGTCTCTATAGATTTTATGAAATTTAAAATGATTCGAAAAATTGGTGATTAACCGAACGTATAAGGGAAAATGGTGTAAGTCGAAACTTTGCGATTATCCAATGCTCAATGCTTCCGCTATGAGGGCAAAAAAATTCAGACAAACTCTATAAAGGGATATTTGTAAATAAGCAAAAATTATGAGGGAGCAATATGCAAGTTTCAATTTGCACCAATTTTTTGAGTTTTTTTTTTCAGTTAAACACTCGGCTTGATCTAAAATATTTTACAAATTTCTATGATTTTAGTACGAAATTTTTCGTTCGGAGAGATATAATTAAATCTGGCGAGTCTGACGAGTTGCGTATCGACGATGATGGATGACGACGATCAGGAGGAACTTCGTTGTACAGGAAGCGACGTGGAGATCGAGGAATATACCGACACCGAGGAATCAGCATACGCCGCTTATCAATCGACTGATAAGCTCTTCGACACCGATCAACCGGAATGGCAAAAATTTAGCTTCCTCGCCACTCTCACCGCTCTCATTATTTCCGTAACCATAGCCATTATCAGCTTTCCCCTTTATCTGGAGAGCGTCAGCGACGTCTCGAACGCCTATGCAGGTTCGTACCTCATTCATTTACTCACGACCAAAAATTATATATTATACGAAATTATTCGATTAACGTGACAGTGATCGATACGAAATATTTTTATCATAAAATATCGTTAAGGACGTACGGCTATTATTGGCAATCCAATGTTTGATACTTGAAATTTTTCTATGATTTACAAGAAGACCTCAAAATCAATACTCAACATTTTTTTAAATATTGACTTTCACAACACGATATAAAATGTTCCCACTGTTACCATCGATTTGGTAGATCAGGTACATAATTAACGAAGTTCTTTGAAAATACTCACAGTCGTGAATTTAATTTGACAGATAACGTAGAAAAATTGAAAAATCCTATTTCATCGTGCAAATTGACCGCTACATTGCCACAAAGTTGATTTTCACGTCGTAAATAACGAGTTTGAGATGTAACAACTGATGCTTCTAAAAGTCCAACATAACCTTACTAACGTTGCATGCGGAATTTGTGACGAGAAGAATAAGCATAAAAAACACGGAAAAAGTAACGAAAAACTCGTTCCAAATGCCAAGCAAACAATTTTTTTTCACTCGCCTGACTGACTTTTGAATCATTGAATCGTTATACAGGAAATAGCGAATTGGAGAGATTAGGATTGTCCGTACATACATAACCTTAGCAAAGATGCAGCTGGAGTTAGTCATGAGAAGAACAAGCCCAAAAAACACGGAAAAAGTAACAAAAAGATGGTTGGAGATGCCTAGAAAATAGTTTTCATTCGTAAACCTGGGTGACTTTTGAGTCATCGAAGCGTTATAGAGGAAATAGCAAGTTAGAGAGGTTAGGATTGCCTGTGCATGTATCGACACGCATATCCGGCGACTTCCGAGTCATTGAGAGTTTTATATTTCATTATTTATTTCTTCAGATCCCAAAATACCAAGAATATAACACACAGGTAGTAATCACAATTAATAATAATAATAATAATATTGAACATGAATTGGTAAAGCTGTAATTTTTTTAAATATTAGCACTCTTTTGACTCCAAAGTAGTAGTCGTACCTGGTTAAGGACTTACATACGTCCAGCGGTACCGAAAACGTACCAAAAGAAAAACTGTTTTTAGGAGGGATAGAAATAGAAATTGATAAAAAAATTCTTACACATTGTTTATTACTGTGTTAAGTTTGTAAAAAAATGTATTTCAATTTTTTTTTTCAAAAATTACAACATGAAAAATCACATTTTTTGAAGCACTGTAAAAAAAAAGTTGCTCCACGGTCGGCAGTATTTCTTCCTCAAATTTTGACGGATCTGCAAAATGTAAAGAAATTCTTGTAAAATAAGGTAGTAGTTATAGTCTGTAGAGCCGGATTTTTGAAATTCGAAAAATTAAACAATTTACGGTCATTTAAAAAAAATTTTAAGTTTGTGTAAAAAAAATCACACTTTAATTGTTTTTATAAAATTTTCTAATTATAATTTAAAAAATCCGGCTCGACAAACTATAGAAAAAACAATTCCGAATATAAAAAAAAAAAATCATCAAAAAATATTAAAAACGAGTTATCATGCCGACCGTGTCAGAAAAAGTAGTTTTGAGAAAAACGCGTTTAAAGTTTCAAGCGCGTTTCGCTCGAAGTCGCGCGCGGCTGGAGCAAGAATTTTATGAATTTTTTAAATTTATTTAGTTAACTTACGTCTAATCTCCCATTCCAGCTTCATATTGTACGCCTTCCTTGTCAGTAAAAAATTGTTGTTGTTTATTTTTTCCTCTTTGTTTATTTTGCCTCAAACAACTCAACTCACGTAGGCGCGCGTCAGACCTTTGTCCTTTCGTCGGGCAGTCACATTATCTACAATAACTTTTGAACTATGGGAAATTTTTACAATCAGCTTACACAGAAATACGCCTAAGACTATAAGGAATAATAATCTGTAAACAAAAAAAAATCGATTTTTTGAAAATTCTCGACGTATGTAAGGCCTTAAATGCAAAGATATTTCCAATCTACTATGAAGTGCTTTTATCATAAAAATATATCTATTTTTATCCAATTTACCATAATAGTACAGTAAAACCCCAATTATCCTGGCCCTGGTTCATCGAAACTCCAATGTAAATCAAACGGGAAACACGGATAATGCGATCCTCGGATAATCGGAGTTTTACTGTACATAAAAAAATATCGGAATTTTTACAAATTTCCAGGAACGCTTCATAAATGTGACGAGTCTCGAATTATCTCATATTTTTTTACAGCAATTGTTTCAACTATTCAAGTAACGTACATACGCTAAATTCTTCCTGTGACCTAACAATATTTGCCCGATACCAATACTTTTGCAGACGACATTCCGGAATATCTCTATTGGAATTTAAGTGGGGCGGAGGATATAGTGTCGAAAATATAGCTACTAGAAGACAGGATTGTACAAGGATTCATTTTGCTTCCTCGTGGAGGAAGCATTGTTTTCGTTAAACATTTTTTTCCCAGTTTTCCAAAACCTTGTAAAAACACATTTATAAAAACTCTTCGCATCGATGTGTGTATGTGTGGGTGTGCGAAGAGGCTTGAAAATTCAAAATACTATGAGGCAGAAATGGCTAAATCGATCGGGACAAAATTTTGCAGGCAATTGGAGCGGTACGGTCCCTTTGTGTGATATGATTTTTGTAATTTTTGAATAACTCGTTCAGATTCTAGAATTTGTTTCAAGAACGCCTGTTGAGATTTAACTCGTGCAAGTTTGAGCTATCATTCTAAAACTTCTTACACAAATAGATTATCATTAAATACTGTTCTCTATTGATTTTGAATAAAATCAATCGATGAGTTCTAAATTTATTGAATTTTAAGTTTATCGAAAAATTACTGTAGCTGTTTGTTAAGGCTTTAGTTCGTGTAAATTTCGACTGTTGGGTGAAAAGTTCCTACACTAATTGAGTACCATGGAAGGGTATTTGATATTGAATTTATAAAAAATCGTTAAAAGCGTTTTAGATTTATGGTATTTTCAATTTTTCAAAGAATATATTAAAAATCACACAAACCTCCTACTACAAGATTAAAGGAGTGAAAAATGGTGCAAATTGTACTCGTATCCCTCGTAAAAAAAATTACGAATACAGAGATCTAAACAAAACAAAACAAAAAATGACCCTCTACAACTACTTCGATTTTTCAAAATTTACAAGATCGCAAATTCAATGCGCTGATCCTTTCACAATGAGGAACAGCTAAAATATTAAAAATGATCGAACCAGTTCCACTTCTTAGTATTGAACGATGAATTTTTTGGGTCTTACTAGATCGCGCTATTGTTTTTTCAAAACTACAATTTTACGACATAAAGATCATATAGCAATACCAACTATACGATGACTAATTTTGGAGGTAGACATTTTTAAATATACAATTTGTTTATTAAATTTCCTAAATTCATATTTCAGAATTTATTTGTCATTGGGACATTCGTTTTTTCTTTCGTCCGAGTCTCTACCCATTATTTTTCAGGCAATTAAATAGCATTTAAAAAAATCGACTCCCCTCCCCATAATGTTTATAATAATAAATTCTTCGACTTTTCAAGTAAAAACATATAATTCAAACCATGAAATTTCCATAAACTGTCATTGCACTAATTCGAAAATCTCGTACACCGATTAAATTTTTCCACAACATCACATTCATTATTCTCTCTGGCATTCAGATTTAATCGTTTTTTTTTAATTCTTTAAGGACTCTTATTCATCGCTTTTTCCGCCGCTTGCATCCTCGGACTGATGTACTTCGTAGTCGAGAGAATATCACCACCTCCGCCTCTGATACCGAACAGCATGAGAATAAGAATACCGCGCTCCAGCATCGTTAAAATGAGCGGTATTTATGCGCTTGCCGGAATTCTCGTGACCCTATCGCTCGATCAGAACAGAGTTTTGTGCCATCTTCAGGATCCGATAAAAGGCATAACTCTGGTTTTCTCGCTCGTCTACTACTTCTTCTTCTGCAGAAAGAGTAAGATAATTTTACTGTCGTTGAAAATGGTTGAGTATATAAATGGGACGTTATTTTCATTTTTTTATATATGTTTTTGTGGAAAAAAATCCTGTTTGTAATGCCATTGTATTCAGAATATTTCAAATCATCGAGAAAATCACATTTGCAAAAAATGTCCGGATGTGTGGTGTGTGTCGTGTGTGGTTAGAAGTTCAAAATTGAAATCGCTGTAAGTTTAAATTGATTTGAACTTTCGAGCTGAAATTTGGCACACAAGTAAATCAGTAACGATCCTTTGTTCGTTGCAATTTTTGTGACAATTGATACATTTTTTGCATATCATAAAATTCGGAAAATTTTCAAAAATACGTATTAACGGTATATGTCATACAATTTTCCAGCTAACGAGCTGAAACTTTCTACGCCAATAGACTATTACTATAGGAAATTCGTTATTGCTATTTGAAGAAAATCGATACAGGCTATTTTCATTTATACAATTTTGAAGTTTTCGAAAAATCATTATAGATGTTTGTTAAAGTTCGTGTAATTTTTGGGCTATCGAGCCAAAAATTCGTACATCGATTGAGCACTATTAAACAATAGCTCATATTAAATTGCGACAAAATTCATGAAGACGGTTTTAGGTTAATAGAATTTTGGATTTTTCGAAAAATTCACATACGATTACACTAGGACCTCGATTTTAAGGATTTCGATTTTAAAGAAAAGCCCCACTCTTTTGCTTCGCCTGCACATGGTGAGGTACATCTACTCGTATGTCACAACGGCCTGGACCGTAGTCGTAATTCTCTTAACCCTTCGTGGTCACACATGCTGGAAATAACGCGCTGCTCACACTCGGGTCACAATGACCCAGCCATTTTTTAACGATTGCCGCGTTGTCAGTATCGTTCCGAACGATTCATAAAAATTCAGGATACTAGTTTGAACCTTTCAGAATGAAAATATCATGGCAAAAAATGTTTATCAAATTTTCAAAATGGCGAAAAAAAATCAGCAAGGAGGCAATGTGTAAAAAAAAACCATGTTTTACCAAAAAAAATCATAACTCTGGCAATTTTTAATATATTTTCATACAATTTTAGGGTGACACTCTTGAGATATCATAGTTTACGGAAAAAAATAGCTCCATAGTGGGCGTTTCAAAAAAGGTATTTATTTTGATATCTGAAGAGGGTTCATTTCGGAGTGAAATAAAGTACGATAATAATGAAAAATGAGCGATTTATTATAAAAATTGGTTTGAAAAATGTATAAATAATTGTGTATATATACACAATTTATTGTTCTCCACCACAGTCGACGCAGATAAACATTCTGTGCGTGTCGCACATAGACCGACTGCACGAAGAGCACAGCTGTTGAGTTTTGTGATCCTCATGTCGTTTACACAATCCGCAGCGGATCCTCTTGTGCAAATACCGCTTTGCCGCTCTCGGGACTGTTGTAAAGGCGTTTCGGAGTCAAGAATTCCTGCGATTCCTTGTTTGAGGTCGTTTCGGAGGTCTCCTACGTTGGAATTTCGGAGTAAACATACATATCGACTTGATAAAAAAAAATTTAACGATTCGCGATTCGGCCGATCGTAGTCTCTTCTTACAAACGAAACCCCAAAGGACCGTTGAAGGGGAGGCCAGTCCTCTCGGGGGCTAATAACGTATAGTAATTCTAGCTTAAAGTTGCGCTCCGGGTCGTTTTGACCCGGGGTGACCACGAAGGGTTAAAAGTCGTTGAGACCGTTTTTAGGTTAGATTTTTTGTACATTAGCATAACGTAGTGTACTTACTTAAAAAATATGGACGTACATAACCCTAAACGTGACGAGAAAGAGCGCCCGATCGTATACTATAATACGATCCTGGCCATAAGCGCGTGAGTGGCTGATTGCGTTATGGGGGCTGGGCTTGAGCAGCCGCGATTATAAGAACTTCCGGTCCGAGTTTGTTCCTAAAATCGAGATTTTAGTGCACGTGTTTGCAAAGACGCTAGCTCGTGGTATTTGTGCCAAACGTTTTTACATTTCGGGGTAAAATTTTGTCACTAAATAAAAAGTTATTGAAGGATAATTGACATAGTTCGATAACACGAGGATCATTGGAGTGGTTGCGATGTGATGGAATTTCAAATAGGTCGAAAAATTCGGGATTTACAATACATTCAGGGGAATAAAGCTGTAGACAATTGTCGCCAATTTTCGAGCTCGTACCTGCCAAATTAGTGGTTACCATAATAAAATACATAATACATCGTTAACGACACGGTTAACTTGCGTTTTTAGTACATGTGCCTTGAATTTTGTCCAAATTTTTTTGGTCCCTACTATACCGACGCTGTTGAAGTTTTTCATCGTCTTCTCCGGCGGAAGGGGCGGGGGGGGGTACGCCCCTCTCCCCGCCTTTCCGCGCTTGCAAGTGCGAGAGAGATAGAGAAAAATTAGCTAACACATTTTTCTCGAAGACGGCTTAATCAAATGGAATAAAATTAGTGGGTCGGTCTGCGTTTATCGATTACGCAACAGCCCCACTAATTTTTTCAAATTCGAATAAACCGTCTCCGAGAAAAATGCGTTAGACATTTGTTGAGGTTATGCTGACTTTTAGCCTCGATTCAAGATGAGGCTGATCAGCCTAACTAAGGTTATGCTGACTTTAGCCTCTCCTTAAATAAGGTTACTAGCCATTTTAAAAAAATGGCCCACTGTATCCCAATGGCCCTTGTTACTTGGATTCTCTTATTATTTATAGGTATTTAGTCATTTCAGGGTTATAGAAAAACTTGTTATTTTTTTTGTAGAACATGCTCCTATTCTGTTCTCAGTGATGAGTCTTCAACGAATTTTCTCCAGTACGACAATAATCGTGGGTCTGTTTATAAGCGTGGATTACGGTCTTTGCGACGAATTCCGTTGTCGGGGCCGGGAAGTTTCAGCGCATACGGTAACGATGCGAGGATCGTGGGGTGTAAGAGCCGTCTGGACATTCGTTTACGTCGGATCACTCGCTATTTTTGCAATGTTCTTCACGATGCTCGAACGCCATTTTACAACAGGAGTAAGAACATTCACTTTCCTTTTCCACATATCCAATTGGCCTTTTATTTATTTTTTCTTATTTCAACAATTTTACATTATTTTTCAATATCTTTCTTACAGCAACAAAACGTCTGTCAGCTCTTAACGACTCAGCACAATTCCTTTTTGTACACGGTATCGAGACTCGTTTCGTCGCGTGACATAAGACGCCGAGGTTCCGAGGAGGAGGGTGGTCGTTTGTTGCACGTAACCGATCCGGATCCCACGATAAAACCAAAAAGTTTTCCGAAACCACCGGTTCTACGAACGCTCTTTCACATTCATGCCGTTGCGTTTGTCGCGATTCTCGCTTTCAGTTGGATCGACACTCTGCCAGGAATCGGACGGGTATGAGAATAATAAGTTTTTGTTTATTCGTGACAATAAAAAGAGCAACCAATTAATTGCAACTTTCGTTACGTTATACCAGAAAAATTAATTAATAACATATTTTGTGTACATTTTACAAAATTAACAGCTCATTTGCAATTAAATAGTTAACAATTCCACAATTCCAAAACCCAACAGTGTTACCATTATAATTGCACCGATCGGACGTAAAAATTTGAAAAGAATGAATTTTTTTTGTACAATTTTTTACCCAACTTTTTTATTTTTTTCTGTCAAATCAATTAGTCAACGATCGTTTTATTTCATCAGGGTCTACCACCGAAAGAACTCTACGAGACCATACAGCACGGACTCGTTTGTCATTTGCGAGGTGGTACCATTTGCCCGAACGTTGCAAGTCACGGATGGATCTTTCTCTTTTCGTACGTGCTCTTCGCCATATCAACGGCGAATTTCCTATCGATGTGCGAAAGCGCCGTTTTCACCGTCGCCGCGGCGACTGTTTCATTACCTCTTTCCGGTATCTGGTGGAGCATTTACAAAATGGACGTTGGATCAAAAGGAAGTGAGTATCGTAATTTAAAGAATTGGTCAAGCACGAAGCTAACCTATAGTTCCGTTCCCATTCCCCTAAGTGAAGTCGTTTGCTGGCACTGCTAATGGTACTAGATATTTTCATTAAATTTCATATACGAGGTCTGTTAAAAAAGTATCGCGAATTTTGAATTACCGCGGGCTGCGTACATTCGATTTTCGATTTTTTTGTGGCGTTAGGTTGGTACTCATGTCCCTCACTTATGCTGAAACGATCGGCCATTTTGAATGTTTAGTTAATTGTTGACAGCTGTTTTGGTTAGACGTGTTTTGGCTTGTCTTCGATTTTTGCTTATTCCAAAAAAGCAGCATCCATTGCGATGATTGAGCTTTGGTTTCCACGTCATAACCATAAACCCATGATTCGTCACCAGTTATGACCCTCTGGAGCAAATTTGGGTCGTCGCGGACCGGGTCCAACAGCTCCTTAGCAATGTTAACGCGACACTGTTTTTGTTCGAAATTGAGCAATTTTGGCACGAATTTCGCGACGACCCGTCTCATGCTCAAATCATTGGTAATAATCGAATAGCACGAGCCAATCGATATGTTTGGTTCCTCGGCAACTTCTCTAACGGTAATTCGACGATTGGCCAATATTATTTTCTTCACTTCATCAATGTTTTCGTCTGTTGTTGATGTGCTCGGGCGTCCGGAACGCATTTCGTTGTTCGCATCTTCTCGGCCCTCTGAGAACATTTTGTACCACCGATAAACGTTGCTTTGGTCCAAGGTAGCTTGACCATATGCCACAGTCAACATTCGGAATGCTTCCGCGCACTTAATTTTGTTTTTCACACAAAATTTCATAGATTCTTTGATTCATTTTTTGGAATAGGCAAAAATCGAAGACAAGCCAAAACACGTCTACCCAAAACAGCTGTCAACAATTAACTAAACATTCAAAATGGCCGATTTTTTTAGCGTAAGTGAGGGACACGAGTACCAACCTAACGCCACAAAAAAAATCGAAAATCGAATATACGTAGCGCGCGGAAATCCAAAATTCCCGATACTTTTTTAACAGACCTCGTATCTTCAAAACCAATGACAATTTCGATATCTCTACAATTTTCTTAACTTCCCACATTCCTTCGTACATCAGAATTATTTCACAATTTTTGATGCAGCAATTTTGAAATTAAGGGCCGATGGGAGGTGTATTAAAAAACAAACTTTTTAACGAATATTGTTGAAAATATTCTTCGCAAAAAATGTTTTATCAATCCGTGAAGTAATCCCTTTCAAACGACACCCCACTCGCATCGACAGATAATTTTTTTTTTTGACGTCAGTCATTTTGACTCTGGCAAGTTGTCACAAAAATATTTTTTCAAAAATTACTTGGGGTTCTTTTCCGGGATATTTGAATCTAGTTGCATGCCCAATTTCACGTTGACAGTTTAAACCGTTTAAGAGTTATAAGCCTGTGAGAAAAGGACAGACGGACGGACAGACGGACAACAAAGTCGCACTGTAAAGGTTCCCTTTTTCGGTACAGAAATCATAAAAATCTATCCAAATGGATCATCTCGTAATATCATTTTTCGTAAGCAGTAAGAATCAGTTCGACCTTTCATAATAATTCTCGAATTTTTAGATCAGATTTTTAAACAGTTACCTCAAAAACCTTTAGGTAATGATTTTAACGAAAATCAGATTTTATTGTTCTCTTATTGATTTTGCCATCTTGAATTTTGAATTCAGATTTTTACGAAAATCATATGATATGCTCTGTTTTTCGATGCTCATATTAATTCCGCCATTTTTAATGTAGCAATGTTTACATTGAAGTGGAAACCACCCGACCTCACTAACTCCTAGACACCAACTTTGATAAGAATCGAATCATGATTTTATGTCGCCTATATCTAATTCGCCATTTTTTATTTGGAAATATTCACGTTAAATTCGAAATCCGAAATCTCAAAAACTCCTAGATACCAATTTTCCTCCTCCAGAATATTGACCCCTCCATTTTAAGATTCGAAATACTAACGTTGAATTCAAAATCTCTTCCAAAAATCGCTGTACTGCCACAATTCACGTTAAGTTCGCTTTTTTTCATCAGCCTCTTTCGTTTCTAATGCTCATTTAATTTAACGGTCCCTGTCTTAAATCTTCAAGTTAATTATCAAAGTGAGAACCCGCAAAACTTCGGAGAAATCGATTGTCACGTTCGATCGTAAAAGCGTGACATGGGGCTTCGAAAATATCATATCGTCAGTTAAAACAGTTTACACATTTCGTTTAGTCATAATAACCACAAAATACTTCAAATTACCCCAAATAAATTGCAATGTAAATTATTATACGTTAATTATTAATGGCAATGGTAATACGGGCCATTCTGTGTTACCGAATGATAAAAAAATTCGCTCCTTCCTCAGGCACGATTTCTTGGTCACCCGGAGTAACAGGTGAGCTTATATGCGCCCTTCTCGGCCTTCCAGTCGTTCTGCTCGGTCTTGGTCTTCTCATACGATCCCACTTCCGGGACGCTCAGCCATTTTATCAAAACGTTTCACCACCCGATGTGCATATTCGAGACACGTGTCACAGATGAATCTTCGAAAATGAAAAAGAAAAAGAAAAAAAAAATCGATAAGCGAATTTAGTTGGGCGTGTAGCGTGAAGTCAATCGACTAGAGCATAAGTTTAACTACCCGTAAAAAATTAAGTAGCATTCGGAATGATTGACGAAGCTCGTTAATGAAAAGAGAGAATAAAAGAAAGAACGGTTTCGCCACCGATAACAAAACAAATGCGATAAACTCAGAATGGAAAATTTAAAAAATCAAGCACATACACGAACAGCGTTACTTGTTTTGTGACTTGTAAAATTGCCAAAAAGTGAACGTACATCGGAGTCATACCAGTTATTGCCAATTTATATTTTATTTTGATAACGCAATTGAGAATACATTTTATATTTTCGACGATGGTCAAAATGCAACGTGTGCCGCACGTTATTACTAACTACTAAATACCGAATAAACAAAACAAAAAAGACTACTACGATAGAGATGATGGAGTATAGGGGTGTTGTAAGTGAAAGTAGTTTTATATAGACGGTATTTTTTGGACGGAGTGCGCGAAATTTCTAAGAACAATCTTCTTGTTTTTTTTTTTTTTCGTTAGAAAAATTCAACTCTTTGATCTTTCGTAATCGAAAAAAAAAAATCTATATATAAAACGGAAATAAAAAATCGTTCAGTTCATCATCAAATTAATAAACTCAGTTGAATGATTAAAAAAAAAACAAATGATCCATTTAATTAATTTCCAATTCGATATTTATCACTCACGAAAATAAAAACCAGAGCGAACGGTTCAAGTGCGTGTTTGTGTACGATTTTTTTTCTTCAATACGAATTGATGATCCAGTCGCTAAAGGTCCTCGTCCACGGGCTCGTACAGCCGGATAAATATAACAAATAAGTGTAATTAATAATACTTGCCAAAGATTAACGAGAACTCCGGTATTCATTGCTGTGATTTAACAAATGAAATGAAGCAAAACTAACAAAAAAAATTTGTCAGTATTACATCGTGATTAGATAAAATGGTATATACCTCAATTTTACCTCGCGATTTTAGAGCGCTTCACGGGCGTTCGTTGTTGTAACGTGCGTGTAGATGTTGAATTTATTGTCATGTGGAAACCCTACGGATTTACAGATTTTTGTCACTGTTACAAAAAAAAAACAACTAATCATTTGCCTCACGCCGAGACTATGATTGTATGAATAGTTAGCGAAGTAATACGTGCGATTGTGTATACGTTTTGGACATTTTTCAATGGACAAAGAGCGTTTAGATAATATAACGCTTACTTTTTCGCACCGGTATATTTTATTGCATAATATTTTTATTATTCTTTGTTATTTCAAATATCGAAATACCAAAATATCGAAATATGGATATATTAATGTATTGATATTTGGATGTATTGATATATTGACAAAGATATGAATGAGTGTATCATTGTACTTTTTTTATGCCAAATGCTAGAATCGTGTTATACGTTATATGGCTCGCAACCGAATGATAAATGTAATTAGTACCGAATAATCCAAAAGATATTAGACCCGCGATCTAGACGATTTTTCTAAACTAAATCCTGTCAAACTTCCCGTATAAAAAAAAAATTGGTCTACCGTAGAGCAACGATACGTCTATGAAAATCGTCTACCAAAAATGCGTCTATCCGAACGCTTCCGAATGTGACCTAGACTGTAACATTGGTACTGAAGTCCGCGGATAGTCAACGAAGAGTGAACGGTATTAAAGTTTGTCAAAATGTTGTTTTAAACATAAAACTTAATATTTTTATTATTTCAATATCACTGTAAAAATAAAATTATATATTTATAACACAATTTCGACGGAAATTTCACGCCGTTGACGTTTTCGTGGACTATCCGCGGATTTTCAGCAGACTTGAGAACGTCGACAAAATCTATAACGGCACGAAAGTTTTTCGGAATTTTATTATAAAAATAAAATGTTATTTTTATAGTGAATTTAATTTAAAAAAATTGCCAAATCTCAAAATTCTCGTATAATAATGAAATTTTCTTTTTATAATGAAATTTCGAAAAACCTTAGTACCGTTGATATTTCGTGGAGCTTGTCGCAGACTTTGAGTTCGATTTTAAAAGTCTATGTCAGATCCGGAAGTGTCCACATCGACGCATTTGTGGTAGACGATTCTGATAGATCCATTGACGCTCCACGGTGGATTAATTTTTTTTACACGGGTTGATACTATTTAGTGATAATTTAGCGTATAACTAACAAAGTAAACGGTTGAGCGTCAAGTGTTATAAATATTATACGTTAGAAATTGCGTCAATCATGTATTCTATCGACAAGTCATGCGTCCACATTTTTACAATGACGGGTGTACTGATAGAAAAATTAAGGAGGAAAGTTAAAGAATAATTAGAGCAACGCATAAACAATAATACTTTAATAACAAAAAAAAACAGAAAGTAAAAAAAAATCCGTAAACGAGAGCAACAATAAACGAGAGCGGATGTGTAAATCTGACGATCGACGATGATGACGACTATACAAAAGATATGATAATAATGTAACGGCGAACTATAACGTCCAAAGTGAATGGAAACAGAAAGAAAAAAATTAACACGATCGAGTATGGCCGGCTATAGTTACAGATGCTATTTTTTATTCACTCAGTGACCTAGGAACGTGTTGGACACTATGATCGTGCAAAACATACCGATCGAAGCTGGCACAGCATAATAATAACAATGATGATGATATTTAAATCGTTTAAAAACCAAATTTTCGTTCGCGAGTAGAAAAAATGAAATTAGATCGTTAAAAAAAATATTTTTTTTAACAAATGCATATTTATTACAGCGTCATCTTGCCGAAGAAAAAAAAAAAGAAACGTCGATTAGCCCGACAAAGATGTTATATTCTTGAAACAATTAAAACAAACGAAAGATTGTTGGTAAAAAAAGAAAATATGTCAAAAGATTCCTATGGCACAGGGAGGCCAGTCTAAAGATTTTTTTTTTTGAACAATCGAATGATGAAGACAACTAATAATGATGCATGATACCGATTATTCTAGTTTCACCGATAAATCACGCAAAGTATAACTTTGTGCAAGCTTTTCGCTATTTTATTACTTACAGATATGAACTAATGACAAAAAACAAGATTTTACTTCTCGAAAAAATATTTTCCAAAATCACTGATTAATCTGCATCGCTTGATTGTTCTTGAAAAAAAAAAAAAAAAAAAAAAAAAAAAAACAAGACAAATTTAATTAATCGCTCGCTACTCCTAAACTCTTCTATTGCCGTATCTTCTATATTTTCCGTCTCTTTGCGAAACAACATAATAATCGATATTTTTTATAATCCCTTGAAATACAGAAGCTTCGAAAATAAATAAAAAGAAATAAAAGAATCTTTCGTCTCGATCGCGATTTAATTAAAAAAAAGGTACTGTACTGTCATGATCAGAGCCTCGCGTTTCTAATGCCATTTGTCTCGCCGACCATCTGCCAACGAAATAAATTTCACGAATAAAGAATAATCGAAAAAATTTGAAAAAAACTACGATCGTCATCGTACATGCCATCGTAGGGGAAGAACACCTTCTCGTTCGTTGACTAATCGTATGGCTTTTCTATGATCGCAAAAAAAATGTAATTGTCACCTATCCTGTATCTTCAACACACACCGATGTATAGACATATAACGCCTTTAACATTAATCACTATCGATTTAAAGGAAAAGGTAAACAAAAAAATAAAACCTGCTCAACTAGACTCTGTAATCACTATGAGAGTCAGCTCGTGTGTAGAATATTCGTCGTTGTAATACATCTCGAACACGTCAACGTATATATGTCGCACTGGCCAATGAGATATTTAACGTGTTAGAAATTTTCTTGTTCATTTTAAGGATGCTTATCATGTACATAAAGTTTGTTTACGCGAGATTTTGTTCACGTTTAATTGAGATATTCGGGTTGCGTAAACTGTGAGACGCGCACGTGTAGTAACATGACGAATAAACAGATGGCGTTACCGTGAGATTTTGCTAACGCCGACAGCGCTACAGCAGGGCCGCGTTCAGAAACCGTATCCGAGTAACGGACTTCTCTCTCCGACGTTCGTATCAGCTCAACACTCCCGATCTTTTTATCTCATCCGGGAACAATTTCTGAAAAGGGCCCAGACACTTACCTCGCGTAAACCTAACCTCTTACATGTATTTGACAATTTATGCAGCTCTGAATATCTTCACTCAATGTGAACAAAAGTGCGTGTAAACAAACTCAAACTCACATTAAAAAATTCTTGTCTCTGACGACTTTGGTACCACGTGTTAAAATGAAAATATGACGAAAAATACTTAAGCAATTTGAAAAAAAATGAAATCCAAACAGTAAGGAATACCACCGAGATAATGAAGCCGTTAAAAAAAGATTGGTTCGGAAATACTTCGAAAAATTATTACGACTTTCACGATTCCTGACTCTCTTGAACATAAATATACGAATCATTTTTTTTCTCGATTAGTCTAAATGTTGGAAAAATTGTAAAGGCTGTATTTTTATGAAACTGAAACTCGAAATTTTGCAAATATAGTGTAGAACACCTGCGTGTAAAAATAATCAAAATTTACGTCGCTATCGCAATTTTCACCGAATCTTACTTTTGAATGAGTCTGTGCATGCTGAACATCCTTAATTTACGAAAAAAAAACTATTGTGTCTGAGCGATGAATAAAATGTGTCATTAAACATTAATACAATATACTATTCGTAAATCCGATCCAAATCCACTGGAGAATAACTAAGTGAAACGTTTGTTATGTAATATGATGGAGCCAATTATTTGTGACAATTAAATCAATTTAGCTGTGTAAAAGTCGCTTTAGCGAGGGATAAAGAGAGGATAATTAAATTAATATTAAATTCATTCGTAATAATTGTTAAACTGTTGGTAAAGAATGAATAAATAAGGAAATAAATAAAATAAACGAAAGGACATAATAATATTAATGAAATGATCGCTCGGTAATATTGGTTAGACGGGAGTACATAAAATATTGTGAGTACATAAAATCAGTAACAAATGCATACGAGAAGCGATCGATTGTTGGTAAAAGCTATGACTGTAACTATATGATTAGAATATTAGACGTAATTACACATAATTATCGTGTGATATGCATTAAGTGACAGAATCCGTTCAACTCCAAATCAATTATTATGCGCTGAAGAAAAAGTGGGCTCCGAAGCATAACTGTAGTATATGTGTGATAATGTTAATATATTCATTATCATATAGTCGTTGCCGTATGTCTTCCCGTGGATACAATTTTGTTGTTTTTATTAATACATATATCCATTTAATTGATAATCGACATAGCATTTCGTACAAATTATTTTTCAATTTCAAGAATTATCACTCGAAAGGAATAAAATCTGAAATTTATTGCATTAAAAAAAAGAAGCTTATTTTCATGAAAATAAATTCGATGGACATCATGTGTAATAAAAATTATTGTTCAATTCGATGATTTATTGAATTATGGAGAAAAATACAGATTAAATGCATTCGAATAAATTTTAATTCAATCAATCAAAATTCATCCGTATCAGATTGTACCGTACCGTTTATTGGAAAAATTATACATTTTGAACATACATATGGGCATTTCACTTTAGCTCGATCTCGCTATAACGCTCACGATTTTGTTTTCAATCATATTATGGTCGCACCACAAAATGGCTAATCCCAATATTCAAATTTTTTTCGAAAATTGCTGCGGGCGTAATAATTTCAAATGTTAGTTCCACCATTAGGGCCGGTATCGATGTTTGTTTAAAATTACACAATAAATTCCTTGATAAAATACAACATTTTTGAAATGACTTAACTGTTGCGCGTAACATTATTTCAAACTGCACAACAAATGTAAGATACAAATTTTTTCAATAAATATTGGAATTTTTCTTCATTTTGGTCTATTATGTTATTTATTTTATATTCAAAAAATATTTCTCTGCGACAAGGAGAGTACCTGAATTTAAAAAAATGCCATTCGAGATGTAATATATCATTTTTATGGCATTTTTCGCAGCAGTGGACGCGCAGTCGGTGAGCGGCTTCAGCGGTTTCCCAAATTAAGTAATTTTGGACGCGGCCGATACTGGGATGGCTGACCGCTTTACCATTAACTGGCTTGCACACCAACTACTGAACGGGAGGCAGATTTTCAAAGTTTCTGATAGTAATAACAATTGAATCTCGATAAAATGCAGCCGTCAGTATCGGTCAGGTTTTCCTCAATTTCCCTGTGCCCTCGCGCAAATGCGAAACAGTTGTGCAATACGAAAAAGTGTCTGCGAACAACACTCTGGTCTCCGGGAATAGACAGAAAATGGAAACAAAGGGAATGGGACTTAAAAACCTAAAAAGGCATACGATGGAAACAATATTAATAAATGTATTTCTACCATTCAGTAAAAATAAAGAATGTCGCGAAATATCTCGAAATGCGATTTATTTCTGAAGCGGCTGTAGACGCATTCTGATTGGATGTCGATGTCATGCCTGAAGGTCGGTCATGTGCACACTTCAGATCGCGTGATCGTATATAGCACGGCCTTATATCCGTTCGGCGCCATGGCGCCATACACCAGCCGTCATAGAGCTGACGGTAATTTTATTTCCCCGTAAAAATAATCAAACACGTTCGTATCACAGATATTACGTGACAATAATCGTTTGAATCACAGAAACAATGATGGGCGCTCTAACCGGTTATATCAATGTACAGTACGATGCACGGATCGCGGATGTTTATTTCAGGTTATGTTTCGCTACTTCCCTCGATAGCAGCGGCCCAGAGTGTTGAATGCAGGCCCTAAAAACGCAGACATCAAGGATGCCAATTCCCACTCCTGATATTTCCCTTCGTTTCAAGATCTGTGTATAAGACCGTGGTACACACGATGAACCTACAAATCAGCGCGCGAAGCGCGGATACCGATTCTACTATAATTTAAAAAAAAAACAATATATTTTAACTCCAAATCAACGTTTTTAAAAATAAAGGATATCTTTCTCTCTGTCGCTCTTTGTCAAATACAAATACTTGTTTAATATAATATCAATAAAGAATGAAAAATTCCAATGTTCGTTGAAAAAAATGTTAACTTCATTTGGTTTTACTATCTAAAATAAACCTACGGGTGTAACCGAAATAGTCTCAAAAATGTTATTTTCCATCGAGGACTTTACTGTGCAAATTTGAACGAGAACGATAATGGCCCCCATGGTTAAATTCACAATTTAGAATATCGCCACCGTACGAATTATTGAAAAAATCTGAAAATTAATGTGAGTAACTTTTTTGCGTCAGTCTATAACATACTTGGAGGGGAAGAAAAATAGTGAGGGTGACAACCAGCTTAAAGGGCGAAATAGGGTTAGACGGTTCAAAAAATCGATTTTTTTTTATTTCATAAATTGTTAGTAAAACTATTGAAAAATATGTTCTCAAAATTGTGAAAATTCCGACTCGTTCTATTGTTATAAGCATAAGCCATTAAAGTGAGTAGCTCTCCTTCAGGTCCCTAGCGCGCCACGTGTTTCAAACGCGTTTTTCCGAAAACGACTTTTTTTTAACTTGCGTACACGCTAGTTTGAAAAGTTTTCAACCAATCGTTTTGAAAATTGGCAGTTACTTTCTTCATAGTATTGCGCTATATATGAACCTAAAATCGGAATATTATCATTATTTAAAATAATTTTTTTTTTGCAAATAAAGTTGTAAAAAACGGCAAGAAATCATGCTTTTTTGTTTTCACCCCTGTAAAAAATTCAATTTTCTATTTTTTTTATAGCATTTAGGTTCATATAGAAGAGAGACATATAATAAAAGTAAATTCCAACCTCGTTTGATTTCAGATGAAAATTGCGGCTTCCAGAATGTACGCAAAATGCTGAGTCTTTTTTATTTTATAGTATATACTTATTTAAGTATATATTTAAGTATATACTTAAATTTTATAGTATATATTTAAGTATATACTTAAATTTTATAGTATATACTTAAATATATGTATAAAATATTCTGAAAGTTTCAATAAATTATATTCATTTTTTATACTATAAAAAAATTCATGAAAATCATTGAGAAAACGCTGTCCTAACCCTATTTCCCCCCTTAAGGCGATGTATCACACGCCTCGACCGACTCGAAAATGGTAAATCTACTTTTTTCGACACGGTACGACCGATCGCGATGATTAAACGCGAAGGATTAAAAATAAATGGAAATTTATATATATGTGCAATACTATTAAATATATGCCATATAAAAATCACATTAAGGAAAAAGAGTAACCGGTTTGTATATTCACATTATATTCTATTTGTACGTCACAACTCATGTGTCTATGACTTCTTGTCACTAAATATATACGTTTTCTCAATACATCTAATGTATATGGTGCCGAAGCAAAAAGTTTAATAGTCTAATTAAAAATTTCACATATATTTTTTTGTTTTGTTTCCATACATATGGAGAATTCCATGTGAAAGAACCCATTTATAATTCATCAACAATTGAATAGCTTCTGTAAAGGAAAAAAATTCATTTGTGAAATAAAACATTGATTAATGAATAAAATAGCGTGGTAAACCGGAACTCGTACAATAAATTTCATTGAAATGGATTAGAGTAGAAAAATTCTCGAAGAAAATCCGGATTGACGTATATTAGATGTATCACGAGGTCAATCGTTCGAAAGTAAATGTTTCGCGACGTAGCTGAGTGCGAAATACGCAGGCAAAAAAAATGTTTCCGGTTTAGTCGATTTTTCTTTACACCTGGTTATTTATTTATTTATGAGTACCGCAAAAACCTGTTGAATTTTCAGTGGCTGATCTGCACATGGAATGCCTCATATCTAGATTAATATACTTTGCCGTTATATCGGAGGCATATCAGCTATTATTAATCGCTAGTAGAATGACAAAATTGTTAAAAACAATTTTCTAATCACGTAATTATGAATAAATATTTAGAACAAAAAACGCTATTCGGTTTTTTTTTTACAATTAACAATTATTTGGTACATAAAAGTAAGTGTGTCTCGATTAATATCGGCTTTTCTATTCTCATAAATAATATAATTATCTGAATTGATGCAATTGGACTGAAGAAAAAAAAATCGTTAAAATTAATTTTGTATTGTAATAATTATTAATGATTCGATGTAGAAAATAAAAATTATATGATTTCCATAATTAATATTTAGTTCGTCGTTAAAACGATTTAATTTTTGAAGTGGGCATAATTAAATTGAATGAACATTTAGTGGATTTATCACAGTTTCAGGGCACCGAATTTGGCAGTCTTGTGCACTATTCCAATTCTCTCGGACATTTTAATACCATTGTACTCGTAATCCTCGTATCTGACGATTTCGAGCCACTCGAAATTCAGCTTCGACGCTATACTCTGACTGTAATTAGACGTGAATACACCAAAAACAACACCAGGCACGATTTTACGTATGTGCTGACAATGTTGATCGTGATTAACGAAGCTTTTGGCCAATTCAATCGAACGTTCGACAAGTCCATGACCAATTTTGTAACCCTGATAGCCGGGGGCAGTGCCAACGTAGAAAATTTCCATTGCCCCTTTCGTGCCGTATCTCTCGAACAAATTCACTCTCGACTCGATCTAAAAAAGTTATTATTAATAATAATTAATAATAAATGTTTAATAATTAATAATTCATTTTTTAAGTTACAAAAAAACGTGCAAATTAAAAACATGCTTTCTCATTATTTTATCTCGATAACAAATTCTCCTCTACGAGCAAGTTCACTTTTGGCTTTCTCATACAAGAAGTCAAATGTGAACAATTTTTTCAATTTACCACCTTTTTTTTACGTCATTCGATCTAAACAATTCCGTAGTACCACGGTTCGCAATGTTTTGAGATTTTTCATTATCATTATACGAGAAATAAAAAATTTCAAACATTCAAAAATTGTATACAATCTTGAAGCCCTTGACGAATCTTTTTCAAATTCAATATCTAATATCGTTCACCACGAACCTATTTTTATATCCTATATTGAGGAAGTTTAAACAAACATATAATTTCCGATAAAATATAGACAATTAAAAAAAATGCAACATTCAATAAAATCATAACCCTTCCACCGATTTATGCCAAATTCAATACCAATTATTCTTTAAGGGCGGGGTAAGGTATTTAAACTGTTGTTTTGCATTTTTTTAAATTTTTTTAAGTGAATGTATAACATCTCAAAAATATTGTGTCAAAATTTGAAGTCGATCGGAGCAAAATTAACGGAGTTATGAGCATTTGAGCGTCCGTTGTTCCAGACCGATTTTCTAGTGTGCAAACCTTTAAAGCGTTTTTCTGAAACTTGTCATTTTTGAAGTCGGTGTTCGCTGTAACTCAAAATCTAATGCACCGATTCTTTTGAAATTTTGTACACTATTTCTACACATAAGTCACCAGGTAACGCTGCCGAGTTTCTTTTTTATAACTATTTTTTATTTTACAATAACAAATTTGCCGATTTTTTTACCGAAAATCGCGTTTTTGACTTCCAAGTGCTACCAAAACTGAAAAAACCGATAAAAAAAAACTCGACAGCGCTTCCTCGAGAAACATCTCACCTAATAAACGCATTTTGATTTTCTTTTTCGGATAATCCAGTGACGCGTTATAGCGTACACCGCAAAATAAATTTTTTTCGAAGCGCCTGCGAAAATTTACTGCCAACGGCTTATTTATCAATATTTTGCAATAAAAATGTACGAAAATACAGTTGAGATGTTGTATTATTATATAGAAAGTAAATAAATAAACCAGCATTACCTGTATCGTCTAAAAAAATTCTTGAAAATATGCTTTTATTTCACCCAATTAACCTTACCCCCCCGTTAATGGATAGCCTATTCATGAATGAAAAGTTAATCCAAGATCTCAAAATTTGTTACATAAATAAATTTATAAATAAAAAATAATAAATTTGTTGGAAGTTACATTCGTTACAAATATTTTTTGAAAAATTCAACATTTTATAAAATCCGAACATCTCAAGCGATTCTCGCCCAATTCAAAATAGAACATTCTTGTTCTTTAACCCACTATCGTATAAAGTTTTTACTCGATAACTGAAAATTGACGAAAGTTAGAGCGATCACAGACATTTTTCGACAATTTCAAAAAGGCGTAAAATCTCTAACCCTCAAATAATTCGAAGAAGAATTACACCAAACAATGGAGGTTCGATGCCCCAAATTTTCAAGCTCGTCACACACGCGGAAAAAGACTTTTTGTTTTCTAAATCTGATTTTCCGAAGTTTTGGCACATTTTGAAAACATCGGCACTAATAAATCGAAAAAAATGTTTTTCACACAATGAAAGCTTTCTCTATATAGGGAAGCACAATTGTTAAATATTCTTCAAAATAAAATCATTTCATTCCGCCATGTAACAAATTTTAGTTTCGAATTTTTCGAGAAAAAGTCCATACACCAATTCCAACACATACATAATAGAGCAAAAATAAATAAATAAATGTTCGTAATAAAAAAAAGGAAAGGAATTCATAAAAATATATTTTCAGAATATTTCATTAACAAACTATTTTTGTTAGTGTTTAATTGCTAACTTTTTATCATTATTATTGTAAAAACTCAAAAGTACGGTATCTTCGTTATTTGTTATTATTTAAAAAATCTTTATCTCATTGAAGCCGCACTATGATTTGTATTGATTTTATACTTTCGAATGAGAATATATGATGGTTGGTTATTCAACAGATTTTTTAATGGTAGCATGAAAAAAAACATATGCAAAGTAGAAAATATCCGAGTTAGATAATAAACCGCGGGACTGTGGTCAACAAAGCGCTTGACTCCGTTCTCTATTCTAGTTCATAAACTGGAAGTCGCATGCAAATATGCTTACGTCATCGAGAAAATTGACGAGAGCTAGACTCGAACGAGGCTTCAAGTGATTCTTCACAATTTCGACAAGAGGGTCCACTTCATCGGTTACCATAGGTAACTTGATGAAAGTAAGAGAAGCATTCGGTAAAATATATATATCGAATTATTTAAATATATATTCGACATCACCACCATTGAATAAATAATTATGTCCCCGGAGAGATTTTTGGTTGAAAAAATAAAAAATATAATAAAAATACGAGTATAATAAATATAAAATCGTCACTGTTTTTAGTGAGCCTTAAAATAGATATTGCCAATCAATATTTTGCATGCATTTTGATAAACTCGCATGGATAAAAAAATATTATAGTGTTTTATTAAAAATGTATTCTTTCCATAATTTTATTTCGTACCCACTTTTGGTTTTTGCGTCTACATGAGTGCGCTTGTCTTTACCAAATTATTTGATAAAAAAATCAAGAACGTCGTGGCAACGCTGTGATCACTTTCATAATGTTGATATGACAAATGACAACGAATGGTGTGTGGCAAAAATTGATACGAGATTTATTGTAACAATGGAGCTCTAAAAATATTGCAACCCTAAAATGCAATGGACAACGTACCGTTGTTATTACATCTATATTTAATTAATACATATTACAAGTATTTACTTACATGAAGCTTGTTGAATGAAGCACCAACAACTTCATCACTATTGACATCAACGGCTATAATCGTACATCCGTCTTTGATTACCTCCCGGAAAACAATTTTCATAGCCTCGGCTGCACCATTCTCCTCAAAAATTCCAACCCCCATTGCGATGTTTTCCTGTCTCATTGATTTCTGCTGAATCCTCAGTGCATCTTCGATCTTATCCTCGGTGAGAATTTTGTATTCGATCGAACCATTTGGTCCCGTTGCAAATTGACCAAAGATCGATGATTTTTTCATCACACGTTGTCTGCAATTGATAATTGGCATTATCGTTACATACTAGGAAAATTGTATATGGAAAGAGCGAGAAAAAATTATTATCGCCACTTTATCGTTCATTCGGCGCAATTAGTAATAATTTCATACTACAATAAAATAGAAAAGAATGGCCAATTTTTAAATTTATCTGCAAGTTTTATGTCACATAGCAACAATCTTTAGCAAAAGTGTACAACGAGAACAACATTTCTAAAATTAATAAAAGTTTTTTTTTCCCAATATTCGTTATAACATATTTCTTTGACAGGATGTTATAATTTAGTGAAATAAACTAATACCTTGAAAAATAAATCTAATTTGCTTTAATCAACTAATTATATGCCCATACGGAAGAAGTATGTTAAGGTGAAAATTAAAAAACACATTTTATTGATTTTAGTAATATTTTTTTATCACTGTAGCAAACGTTTTTTTTTACAATAGTAGCGATTGCTTATGCATGAAAAAAAACTTGTAGTAAACGGTCGCGCAATATGCTCATGTAGAGTGCTGTTTTGTACGTGATTTTGAAGATAGAATAAATTTCAAGCTCATCGACTTATCTTTCTGAAATTTTTCACACATATTTTTATTGACACTTTGGAAACATGTTTAAATTTTGTGGAAAAAAAATTTAAGACGATTCGATACACGTTCAGTGACTAACGTACCTCGCCCTATCCTTATTTTCTTCGAGAGTGAAATTTCGAACTAAAACGGAACGTCGTTCTCTACCTGTGCAAATTATTTAAAAGGTACGAGTGATGATCTCTTCGTTTTCCCGAAATATTGGCCGTTTCGGTGAAAATAAGAAAATGCGTATGGAGATGACATCGATCTTAAATATAAATTTTATAATTTTTTTTACATGAAGTCCTAATAATAATAATAATAATAATGCTTATTATTAGTAATTCTGGAACAGAAGCACAATAATTGGCGACATTGAGGGATCGTTAAACCCTTATCTAAACTTTACTACCACGCAAAATAACCCGATTGTTTTTCAAACTAAATTTTATCCCAAACACTTTTAGATTTCGGGAAATTCTCGAAATCTGATGAAATATACGGAATTTCGTGTTTGCTCCGTTCCGAAATTATCAACATACCCATGAAAAGTTCAATGAAAATTTTTCTTATCCTACTTCATTGCTTAGTATCCGAATTAATGAGCGTAATTAAATAAACAAAATAATAAGAACAAACAAATAAATGCAAGAACTGTTTTTTCTGTTTTTTACGTGAAAACTCACCACCTCGGCTGGCGAAGATGTGAGAAGAGCTCCAGCTCGTGAGAAGCTTCGCGCTCGTCTGAACCGGAGTTAACAGAATCCGTAGTAAATCACGTTTTACTGTGCGTTCGTGAAGAATTGGATTCATCGTCGCTTGTATTGGACGACCCTCACGACTGAGTCTCTTTACCGATTGCCACTATCAGACAAGCAACACGCGCTTAAACAGACAATACATGTTCACAAAGTTCTGTTTCCCCTCTTCGTCGTACACGTATATACAGGTTGCCCCAAAAATAGCACGTCAGAGTGACACGGTTGTTAGATTGGCTCCGGACCTATCGGAATAAACAAATACGACCTCAGTAAAAGTCTAATGGTTTTCGAGAAAAATCGTGTTTTTTGATTTTTCGAAAAATCGCTACTTTTATTATCCCGCTTTTTTCGTTTGTGTCTCTGACCACTTCAGGATTTGATGTGAATTTGGACTTTAATTTGCTTACGATTTGGACTTTCATAGCAATGGCAGCAGAATAACAAGTGCTAGGTAGCGATTTTCCGAAAAATCAAAAAAAGACGATTTTTATCGAAAACCATTAGACTATTAATGCGGTCATATTTGTTTATTCCGATAGGTCCGGAGCCAATCTAACCCCTGTGTCACTCTGACGTGCTAGTTTTACGGAACCCTGTATAGAAATTTTTCGGGCTACACGTGTGTGTGTTAATTTATACCTCAGGTCGGTCAAATACAATTTAGTATAGTGCTGCCGTATACATATTTCACTCGTGACATTTGTCATTCGGCGGCTACTTTATTCTTCTCTATTTGTTCGACCCGCCACACGTTCTTCTTCATGTGGCAATGAGTTCACTTTTCTTAACACCTCTTGTTACTACATCGATGTAACACACATATATTGCTTTCTATACATATAGATACTCGGTCAATTGTTCTATTCATAGTTTATCGCGAGTGAGTACATTTGACGACATTTCACTTTTTTACAAACTCTTCTCTCGAGACAATATTTTAAATTACTAAAGGATTTGAAAAAACAAAATAGAATCTAAACAGTAAGCAATGCCAAAAAGATAATGAAACAACAAGAAAAAAATTGGTTCGGAAATATTCAGAAAAATTGTTACGACTTTTGCGATGCCTGACTTTCTTGAATATAGATAAATCATTTTTGTTTTCTCGATTCGGCTCAATTTTCGAAAAATTGTCAATGACATATTTTTATGAAACTGAAACTCGAAATTTCGCAAATATAATGTAGAACTTCTGCGTGTAAAAATATTCAAAGTTCACGTCGTTATCGAAATTTTCGCTGTTCGTTTCAGTCTCAGTAGGATCGGATTGAAAATTCGTGAAATAGAAAGCAAAAAAATTGCCAAAAAATATACCTATGGATGAAATGAAATTGAAGAAAATTATTATTTTTTTACTTACGGGCGAGAATTGATAAACTCAAGTATATGGGCTCCAACTGATGAAGTCCCTAGTCAAAGCAGGGACATTATACGGAGTGGAGTTATGGGGATGAAAAGGGAGATAGGTGATTGAGAAACTACAGTGGAGGACGGTCAAGATGGTGTTGGGGGCAGTGTGCAACACGCCGGATTACCTGTGGAAAATGGAGTTAGGGAAACGGAGTGTGGAAATCGAGGCGAGGAAGAAGACAGGAAACTACCTGGTACAGGTTCTGAAGATGAAAGAGGACAGACGGCCGAAAATTAGCCTAAGAGAAGAAATTAGAGGAATAATAAACGTAAAGCCGTCGAAATGAAGAAGGGAACTGGAGGAAGCGATGAAAGAAGTAGGGGAAGGGAGAATCCGGAGACTCATAAGGGAAAGAGGATGAGAAAGGAGTACATAGAAAGGAGAAAGTTCTCAAGGAGGGTGTTGATAGAAAAGTGGAGCAAGGCACACAAGGTGACTGGGCCAAAATCGACCGTTCGACATTCTATGAAATGTACAGGGAAATTAAGGTCAGACTAGGGAGGGCGAAATACTGGGATGTGGAGGAAATAAGAGGGGATTTGAAGGAAGAATGAGCCAGACTAAGAAGTGGAAATATAGGGAAGGTAGAAAAAAAGGATTCGCAAACTGGATATAGAGAAACTATAAAACCGAGGAGGAGACCCTCGAACACATATGGTGATGTAACGGGGCGAGAAAGGGGAAAAAAATGAGTGAACACAATATTTGGGCAGCTGGAGAGGGAGTAGGACGGGTGACGAGCTGGCGGCATGGATAAAGGAAATATTGAGAGGTAAATTAAGGACAGAGCTGTGCGAATATTTGAAAGCTCCGGCGAGAATAAAGATGGCAAGAGGATAGGGGGAAGCTAGTTCTTAGAAATAGCACTAAGGGCAACAAGGGGAGGGGCAGAGTCAGGGTGGGTGGCACGTAAAACGCGCCAAGACAAACTTATGGGCAGCAACAATTAGAGTGTAATACACAAAAGACTGAAAGTAGCGATTTAAAACAATGGCATACAGAAGCTGTGGAAAGAAACGTAGGTTAGGATAGGCTAAGTGAGATTCGACTGTATAGAAACAGGAGAAGGAAAGTGGGCGACGGTAAAAACTGTGAAATAAGAATGTGAAAGGCGTAGGGCGCTGTACTTATGGAAATAAATATATGTACAGGATATCCCAAAACTAGCACGTCAGAGGGACACGGAGATTAGATTGGCTCCGGACCGATCAGAATCAATAAATATGACCTCAGTCAAAGTCTAATGGTTTTCAAGAAAAATCGTCTTTTTTGATTTTTCGGAAAATTGCTACCTAGTACTTGTCATTCTGCTACCATCGCTATTAATTACTTTGGGTTTGAACAAAAGACACTAAGGCGGACGAAGTAGATGCTTAAGGCGAGTAAGAAAACTGGTTCTAAGAAATAAAGTAGTACCTTTGTGGGAGTATAAGGAAACAAAAAATAATAATATTTGATGATTTATTTAATTTTTGCAACATGTGTTCAAATTGTCTACCTCCAACCCTAATACACAAACGGTAAATGTTTTAGGAACAAAATATGAATAAACCCAAAGTAATTCATAGCAATGGTAGCAGAATAACAAGTAATAGGTAGCGATATTCTGAAAAATCAAAAAAGATGATTTTTCTCGAAAACCATTAGACTTTTACTAAGTTCATATTTATTTATTCTGATAGGTCCGCCGCCAATCTAACCCCGTGTCACTCTGACCTGGTAGTTTTCAGACACCCTGTATATATTTTTTTTTTTACTAGATTTAGAAAAATTATGATTTAAACAAAAATGATGTAGGGGTAACTGAGAAACAATAATAATTCGGGTTGTTTTTTATAACAGAGAAACTATTGCAATGGAAAAATTATTAGCAATTATTTTATCATAAAATAGTTGTGAATTATAGAAAAATGAAAATAATAACAATGTTTTTCTATTATTATATGTAATCGTTACGTTGAAAAATAATTTTGAGCGTTTTTTCGCGGAAAAACGTTGCTCATCCCTGATGTTCATGTATACCTGATAAACTGTGTTATCGAACGGTGTCCTCTCGCCTCTGTACGAGTATCTCCTGTCGATAGTTCAGCCGTAGTTTCAATAATACATTTATCGAAGTTCATTACGCGCGCGTCTAACGAATCCCTATTCATCGATACCGCTTATGAAGCTCGCGCGAACCGAGACGAGAGATTTCAAAGAAACTGTCTTCAACTCCTTTCATCACGCTGACACAATTTATTAATGATGAATTGACGGGTGCTAATAAACAACCCGTAGCTCGTGGATTTTTTTTTTTTTTTTCAGTGTAATTGGAGCAACAACTTTACTGGAAAACAAGAAATATATTTGAAAATGAATTCTTACATATTAATTAAATGTTGAATTCATTTGGAGAATATGATGTGTCTAGACGTTTCGACCGAGACATTCGTGTGTATTTTTTAGTAATTTGTCTGCCAGAACTATTCGAAGTATGGTAGACCCCTGTGGAACAATCCGGCTCAGCTTTTCTGGAGCCTACACATACACAAAGTCCTTGCCCTTTACCCTTGTGCCAGCCTTCTGGCAAAAGACAATGTGCTATCATTCCCCGACGGTGATTAACAAATAAAAAGTATTGGGATGGTAAAAATTAGAGTTGAAAGCGAGGAAGAGCGCATCGAAATACCTCTCGAATATATTGACAATGAGAGATGACTGAAGGAAGAGTTAAGAGCATGCAAAAGGTCTGTTTTGCCGACTCTGACTTACCAACGAAACGCATTGAATTCTTCGGCCAAACGGCATTCCTAAACTATCAAACCGGATGATTTGAAATTTGGTCAAGTAATTCTTGACACCTCGATCTAGAACGTAAAGACAAACGAATTACGAGACTAAAACCCGAAGATCAGAAAAAGATGAAATTAAAAATGGAAATGTGCATTTACCTAAAAACGAAAAGGTCTAAAACAAAAATGGATATAATTATTATTGTATAGCGTAGATCCGAAAAAATTGACCTTTACGTTATAGACGGATAAAAAACCTAATTAACGAGCATTTATTTGCTGCTGTATCTACAAAATTAACAAAATGGTATTAGGCCGAAAAATACACGGTATACATGGAAAAGTGTTTTGGTTTATTTCATTTGTAGTCCACTGGCGCTACTTGTACAACCGAACGCGCGGTTTTCCTTACTCAATTCTTAGTTCACATTTGTTCCTGTATCAGACATTTGTTGGTGTAAAACAGACTTAACATGCTCTTAACTCTTCCTTCAAACAGATCTTCAGCTATCTTTCATCCCCCATTGGTTCCTCTTCTCCTGACTCCAAATTCTGATTTTGCCCCCCCCCCCCCCGCCCCCTCCCCAGTCCATGGGCCACATGTATGCAAGTATGTACTTACTCATTTTATCATCATTATTTTAACATATCTTCCCGGCATCTTTTCAATCTCCTGCATCTCCCTCCATCCCCGAACTACAGCTCTGTATACATAAAAATGGTTCTTATCAAAGTATATTCATCGAACATCCTTTTCTTTGCAAACTTCCTAAATAAAATCTTCTCATGATGCCCCATGTCATACAGGTAATTTATAAAACCCTTATCTTATGAAATTTTATACAATTCCGTCCTTAATAATAGGAATAATAATTTATTTTACACGATTCGTTTGTCTTACCCGTGTCGTAAATCTCTCGGGGTCAGCATTCGATAATATCGCAAAACATACGTTTCCAGGCTGAATGTACTGTTGTAAAAAATGGACGATAGGAATATATGGTTGGAAATATATATAAAGATAAAAAATGAAAATAAGCATCGCACATGCCATTTGAAAAGATAAATTTATATATATATTAACGTTAATTCCATACAACAACTTTACCATTAATTAACAATGACACGGAAAAAATAGTAATAGTTCATAGTGTTCGCCGTAATTGTGCGCTTCATCGAAATGTAAAATGAAAATGTTTCATGTGCATTTTGTTATGTAACGAATCATTACAGTAATATTTACATGATTATTCCGATAATATTGTTCAGGATCATTACACACTGGGTCCTCGATTTTAAGGAAAATATCCACTCTTTTGCCTGACCTGTGCAGATGGTGGGGCGGTTCTACGTCACGATGGCCAAGACCGTAGTTGTATTTCTTTTAAAAGTCATTAGGGCCCTTTTTAAGTTAGATTGTTTGCAAGTTAGCATAACGCGGTGTACTTGTAATGGTGTCTAACAGATTGTAACCATGAAATACCATGATAATTTTTCGTTGAATTTTATCAAACAAGTAGCTTAAAATAACAAAATGGCAAACCAATTAGCGCGGTAGTTTGGTCTAGAAATTTGAAAAAATCGATTTTTTTTTTTTTTTCATTTTTTTATTCCTTAGACCTTTCTTCATACGCTCCTGAAAACCGTTTAGTGATATTTTAAAAATTAGCCGAGAAATCAAAATTGTAAGCAAGCCGCGCGCTCAGGTAACGCGGCGCGCGCGCGACGGTGTCAAAACTTTGAACGCGTTTATCTCAGAACTATGTTTTTCAAATCGGCGCCCACGATATCTCGATAACTAATAGACCGATCGAGCTCAAATTATGCATGTACCTTAGGTAGCCTGTTTCTGAGGACTGGTAGCATAATTGAGTCGATCAATAATTTTGCCGACATTTTATAACTAGTCGAATACCCGAAAATTCATGAAATATCATTAATGAAAGTTCAACAGGCCGCCATTTTGTCAAACATTTTTTTTAAGTACCAATTCTGCTACCAGTGCTCAGAATACTCATACAGATTGAGAATATATATATTTTTTTCTTCTCAGATGCATACAACATCGTCCAGAGTGGGCGCCGATTGAGGCGGCTTTCGGCGCACCATGTTGCAACAAGGCAAAAAACTACATGAAAATATTTAAAATAATTTTTTTTTTTAATGTACACATATTCTCTAAGGATCAATAAATGCACGTGTAAATTTTCATCAAGACAACTTCAACGGTTTATACGTTATTGCACATTAGAAATGACGTCAAAAATCTCGCTCTAGACCATACTACCGCCTTAATCTGAAATGAAGCTGTTATTTGTTTATTCACATATATATTATATTCTTTAAATAAGAAGAGTCGCGTTTGAACCACCGAGCAGTACAGACGTGTGTCTACAGTCTCTGTGCCTTCTACGTACTAAGTGACAAGGGTACATGATATCTAGATAATAGATAGTTTCTTAGTGTGCGATAAAAGGCCTCCTTCTCTTCTTGGAGTAAAAATACTTAAGGAAAGGGGGGGCCTTCCACCGAAACAACCTATTGGAGGCTTCTGACTACAGAAGATCCAATTTTTAAGCGCCACCAACATGCCCTCTCAAACACCAAAAAGCTATTCAGCTGTCGCCCATGCAGATCTCTTCCCAACGAAAGAACAAGCGATATTACTCAATGGCATCGAAGGAGTCCCCATCAAGAATTACGCAAGAGCCATCGCCGATATAGCCTTTCCCTCGTCCATCAGATTTATCTCGAAAATTTCGAACAACAGAGTGTGCATATACCTGACGCCTAAAGAAATAGCTAATCAGCTCACGGTGTTTCGACCTCGCGGTCGTCAGGTGGCAGCACCTTACGGAGGTGGCAGCACCCCTGGTCAGCTTGACGTTTGCAGTACTCATACGTGGTTCTCGGGACGGTCAGCAAACTCACGTAGTACGCTGACCGCCACGTGACCACCACGCTGGACACTATTGTGCCCATCTGCTCATGCGCTCACACACGTCTCACGCTCACGACCAATAATCAATCGACCAAGCCGCACGTGCTCTCGTTCCATACCGTTAAATTATTGTCGATTCAGTGCGCAACGTTCAGTGAAAATTCAGTGGAAAACTCAGTGCAATACTCAAGTGTGTTTTGTGTGATTCATTGTAGACTTGCTCAAAGACCTTTAAGCTCATCTTGTGTGTGATCAAGTGGTTAATTGTGTCGCAATTAATCACGGTGTGAAATTTGACATGTGGCGTTAGCCATTGTGTGTTCGTCGATCGTATTGTTTGTGATCACTATTGTTATATTCATCCATCGGTATTGTTCATCTTGTGAATCTCGATTGTACTCATGTACATTTTTGGCTAATTGTATTTAGCACAATTCACTTGTACTCAGCGTAATTTTACATTCGCAAACTCGTGTTCACTCAATCTAGCGTAACCATCACCACGTGGCTTAAATCAGATACACCTCGCTTCCGCTCACCCGACGCCACGTGGCAACACTCATACCACTTGTACAACCCATCACCAAACCGTACTAATCACCTAGTAGTTAAGACAAGGTAATATCATCATTCATTATTATTCAATCTGTTACTAATTTAAATATACTTTCTTTTTATATTTTTCTCGCGCAACCGTGTTGAATTCATTTATACTTGGACCTCTTATATCCCATACCGGCACTAGTTTATTTGCTTTCATCAACATCGAAACATTTTTTTGGTCCTTCGAGCCGGATGTAATTGGTCATAGGATTAACTCAAAAGGAATTTTTCCTTGTTGTTCAACAATTCATTGGTCAATTAAAATTAATTGCAAAGCTCATTGGTACATTCATTGTGAAAGCTGTCGTTGCGGTACCTCATTGTATTACTCGCTGTACGCACTCATAGTACTAGTTCATCTTAAGGCTCGATTGTTCAACCATTGTCAACGCTATTGCGATACTTATTGCGCGTTACTATAAGAACCCGTGTTGGTTTCAATTTGAGATAGTACGCAGTCATCATTGACAATCATCATTCAGCTCAAATTGATAATTTAGTGAAACAGTTAACGGTGTGAATCAAATCAAAATCAACTAAATACAAGACAAGTGTTCTAGTTCGAGTACGCGGTCGGTAGTTCACCCAGAGCACGTGCGCACGCGGTTCATCAGTCGAATCATGTCCGACCACGGAGAGTTAGTTGGCGAGACAAGTGATGCGGCGGCAAGAGTAGCAGATCAACCTCAAGCCGAAGACTCATCGCTACGCGTACAGGCTGTACGATCCAACGCATCATCCCGAGCACCATCACCGACAGCATCGATCACCATAGCGACAGAGTTCATGATATCGAGCCAGCAGTCAAGGTTGAAAATGCTAGCTCAACTCAACCTTCAATCATCGCAGTTCGAGTCACCTGACTCATCAATTGACGAGGTGCTACGCCATATTTAGACACTCGAGCGAGAGTGGGATAGATTCAACGACGAACACAAGAAGATTGGTGCCACAGCCCGTCGATCACTGCTCACTCATCCGTACGTCACTGAAGACTCCTTCGGTCAGGCATTCAACCTCTTCTGGGAGGCAATGACGCTCTCAAGTAAACATCTTGCACGACTCAACAAAATCGCCATGGAACAAGCCAATTCAGCACGATCATCAGTTCACTCATCGACTCACCAGGTAAATAAATTGCCTGACATCATCCTACCATCGTTTGCAGGAAAGTATGTGGATCGGCCATCATTCCGTGACCTGTTCAAGTCTTTGGTGATCGATAATTCAACAATCACGGATGTGCAACGGATGCACTATCTAAGGTCATCTTTATAGGATAGTGCTGCTCAATTGATTGCCTCAATGCCATTGGAGGGTGACTCATTCAATTCAGCGTGGGAAATCTTATCGAAACGATTCGAAAACAAAAGATTATTAGTTGCTGCTCATCTCTCACGTATAACAAACGACAACTCAGCGGTGAAGTGTACATCAAAGGATTTGAATCAATGACTCATAACATTGACCGAATCAGTCAACGCATTGCGATCACTTGATGTAAATGTCCATCAATGGGACACAATCTTAGTTCATCTCATTACTCAACGTCTAAGTCGTCCGCTCATCGAGTCATGGGAAAACAAGTGGGTTCCTCATCTGAATTGCCTACTCTTGAACAACTCACTTCGTTCCTCATGGCAAAGGCAAGAGCTCAAGAGCGTTTAGAAACAACTCATCCGAACAACGATACGAACACTCAGCAAAACAAGGGCATAGCTCATTTATCTAGTCAACGCTCGCAGAGATCAAGTGCGGTTCACACTGCATCCACGTCATCGTCAAAGGCCCCGCTCAAACATCAATATCCGTGTGACATGTGCAAGGGTGAACATTACATAGTCGCATGCCCGAAGTTCTTGATACTGACACCAAAGCAACGCCATCAGGGTGCAGTCACAAATAGGCTGTGCTTCAATTGCCTTGGCTATCACAGTCTGATCAACTGCTCATCATCGAAGACATGCAAGACGTGCGGCGGGAAACATCATACGATGCTGCACCTGCCGAAAGAGTCAACTCAAACGTCTACTCAACAAAGCTCATCGGATGCTAATTGAGACAATCAAGCTATGCATAGGCTCACTCATCATAGCTCAACTCATGCCAGTTCAACTCAACAATTGCCAACTCAACAAATCATTCAACATTCAAGACCAGCTGTTCTGCTCGGCACTGGTCTCGCATCATTAATCACACCATTTGGCGCTCGTCAAGTTCGACTACTCATCGACCCGGGGTCTGAATTAACATCCATATCAGACCACCTGGTTGTTCATCATCATCTACCACGAAGGTGCTCATCAATATCAATCTGTGGGATTGGAGGCAATCATTCTGGTCAAACAAAGGGTGTGACAACAATTACACTGCAATCAACGTATTCATCGACGAACATTATAGTCAGTGCTCACATACTCAAACAATTAACAACAACATTGCCTTCAGTTTCAGCTCGCAACAACTATTGGCTACACATTGACTCATTAGAGCTGGCTGATCCAGATTACATGCGACCACGTGCAATCGATGTAATCATTGGTGCGGATTCATATGGGCAAATCGTTGAAAACGATCTTGTAAAATCATCACCAGAGATTCCGACTACCAACCACTCACAACTATCACCAGAAGAGCAAGCTTGTGAAGATCACTTCATGTCAACGCACTCAAGAGACAACACCGGCCGATACATTTTTCGTTTACCACTCACAGCACCACCAACAGTACTCGGTGACTCAAAGGTAACAGCACAAAGCTGTCTTCAGCGACTCATCATACGATTGAAGAAGGACTCAACGTATCAGGCCCACCATGGCTCATCAAATCGCAAGACTCATGGCCAGCAAATATGCTTGCGACAACTCATCAGGCACAACTCGAAGAGCAACCAGGAGTATCTTTCACAGTGATATCAAATCGGCCACAAGGCAGTCGTAAAGGCAGTAAAAGTGGACGATGTTCACGTCCTAAAAGGAAGAAGCCTCCTCAGAGGCCAGATAAAATGGAGTGTGAAACAACATACGCTAGTTCAGCTGCAAAAAAATTATCGGGACGATTACATGAAGTTTCATTCGACCCAAACTTCTCATACTGTATTTTACAGTTTACTGCGGTTTTTGCAGCTATTTCGGAGTGTGTGGTTTGTCGTACATGTGGGGGCGATATCAAATTTTTAAAAGCTAGTGCCCGTGGACTTGGTTTTAAGTTAAATGTTTTTTGTACAAAGTGTGACGATAATATCCTGAGCGTTTTTTCATCGCCTTTGATAAACACTGCATACGAGATAAATCGACGCTTCACATTCGCTTTCCGACTGTTAGGAAAAGGATTGAAGGCAATGCAGCTTTTTTGTGGGGTCATGGATTTAGCATCATGCATCGCACAAACAAGCTTCGATTCAATTATGAAAAATATTGAAGAAGCTTCAACAGTCGTCGCTAAAGCGTTTATGAAAGCTGCTGCTGAAGAAGAAGTTCAAGAATGTGCTAGTCAAGATAAACTACAATTATCTCAGAATGGAATCATTGTATCCGGCGATGGTACTTGGATGAAAAGAGGCTTTTCTTCGCTTTATGGAGTCACAACATTGATTGGTTATTTTACGGGAAAAGTTATCGACTTTGTGGTAAAAAGTAAATATTGTAAAGAGTGCGAAATTCACCTAAAGCAAAAAGGTACGGCTGAGTACGAATCGTGGTTAGAAAACCATCAAGAAGATTGTGCAGAGAATCACACGGGAAGCTCTGGAATAATAGAGCCAAATAGTGTTGTGGAAATGTTTCAACGATCTTTAGAAAACTATGGGATAAAATATGAGTATTACATAGGAGACGGTGATACAAAAACTTTTTCAAGCATCAGGAAAGCTCAGCCGTATGAAGACCTCGAGGTAAAAAAAAAAGAATGTGTGGGTCACGTTCAAAAACGTATGGGTAAGCGTCTTCGCCAAGTCATCAGCGATAGCAAAAAATCTACGTCAAGTATCAAAGAAACGGAATCAACAACGGAAAAGAATAATAAAAAAATTACATCGAATGAAAGTAAACGAGTTAGTTTGGGAGGACGTGGAAAACTTACTGCTAAACTAATAGACGAGTTAACTATTTATTACGGTTTAGCAATAAGAAATAATATTGATTCTCTGGAAAACATGAAAAATGCCATATGGGCGACATTTTACCATAAATCATCAACGGACGAAAAACCTCAACATACTTATTGTCCACCTGGAGAAGAAAGTTGGTGTGATTGGCAGAGAGCAAAAGCCAGAGGTACATTAGACACATACAACCACAAAGCCGCTTTACCTGAAGTTGTACTGCAGGCAATAAAACCCATCCATGAGTCATTAAGTGACGATCAGTTACTGGAAAAATGCTTGGGTGGATTTACACAAAATGTCAATGAGAGCCTCAACTCAAAAATTTGGAAGATTGCACCCAAATGTTGTCCAGATAGTAAAAGAATAGTCGATATAGCTTCCAATATTGCTGTATGTACTTTTAATGACGGGGCAGAGGCTTTATTAAGAATCGGAAGATTGCTTGGAATAACAACTGGATACGAGGGATACCACTATTGTCTTGGAGAAAATGCGAACCGGCTGAAACACGCTTGAATCAACGCTACCAAAGCAACAAAAGAGGCCAGAACAATTCGTCGATTAGAAAAAAATAAACAACAATAATTTTTTACTGACAAGGAAGGCGTACAATATGAAGCTGGAATGGGGATTAGACGTAAGTTAACTAAATAAATTAAAAAAATTCATAAAGTTCTTGCTCCAGCCGCGCGCGACTTCGAGCGAAACGCGCTTGAAACTTTAAACGCGTTTTTCTCAAAACTACTTTTTCTGACACGGTCGGCATGATAACTCGTACGGTTTTTAATATTTTTTGATGATTTTTTTTTTAAATATTCGGAATTGTTTTTTCTATAGTCTGTCGAGCCGGATTTTTAAAATTATAATTAGAAAATTTTATTAAAACAATTAAAGTGTGACTTTTTTGACACAAACTTAACATTTTTTTTTAAATTACCGTAAATTGTTTAATTTTTCGAATTTCAAAAATCCGGCTCGACAGACTATAACTACTACCTTATTTTACAAGAATTTCTTTACATTCTGCAGATCCGTCAACATTTGAGGAAGAAATACTGCCGGCCGTGGAGCAACTTTTTTTTTACAGTGCTTCAAAATATGTGATTTTTCATGTTGTATTTTTGAAAAAAAAAATTGAAATAAATTTTTTTACAAACTTAACACAGTAATAAACAATGTGTAAGAATTTTTTTATTAATTTCTATTTCTATCCCTCCTAAAAACAGTTTTTCTTTTCGTACGTTTTCGGTACCGCTGGACGTATGTAAGGCCTTAAGCTCATCTTGTGTGTGATCAAGTGGTTAATTGCGTCGCAATTAATTACGGTGTAAAATTTAACACGTGGCGTTAGCCATTGTGCGTTCGTCGATCGTATTGTTTGTGATCACTATTGTTATATTCATCCATCGGTATTATTCATCTTGTGAATCTCGATTGTACTCATGTACATTTTTGGCTAATTGTATTTAGCACAATTCACTTGTACTCAGCGTAATTTTACATTCGCAAACTCGTATTCATTCAATCTAACGTAACCATCACCACGTGGCTTAAATCAGATACACCTCGCTTCCGCTCACCCGACGCCACGTTGCAACACTCATACCGCTTGTACAACTCATCACCAATCCGTACTAATCACCTAGTAGTTAAGGCAAGGTAACATCATCATTCATTATTAATGAATCTGTTACTAATTTAAATATACTTTCTTTTTATATTTTTCTCGCGCAACCGTGTTGAATTCATTTATACTTTGACCTCTTATATCCCATACCGGCACTAGTTTATTTGCTTTCATCAGCATCGAAACACACGAACACACACAAACAAGTGACCATTGGAAACAACGTAACAAAAATGAGACCACTAATCTCCCCCCACAAAAGAATAATTATTGTCGACGTGCCTCCAATTGTCCCTCACAACTTCCGCGGGGATCTCTTCGCGAAAAACAATATTCAAATATCATCTCCTTCATCAAAGCCGGAATAAACGAAGAAGGATACTCTTACATTATCATTTTTGGAAGACAAGTGTATGTGAGCCCCGATGAGCTTACTAACAATGGGATGTCCGTTGTGTTTCAGCCCTGTAAGGTGATAAAAGACAATTAAATATTCCCGCCGTCGCCCATGACGAGTGACCTCGTTCTTGGCCCGTTATTGGCCTACAAAAATTCGAGAAATAACGTCGGTTAACGCGCATGACGCGTAAATCTCCTTATCGCCGCGTTCACATAAGGGGTATAGTCGAACAACTCGCTCTCTTTCGCTCTGGGGACGTCGCCGAAGACGGTTTTCGCATCTCGTTGTGTCCTCGCTCTCCAGAACACGGCACATTGGCTACATGGCACATTTGGCTAAAATAACAAAAACCTTCGTCATCCAATAATAAAAGAGATCACCATGAACGATTAGTGAAATTAAAGACAAAAGAAATGTGGTTTTAAGAGTGAACGAGTGAGTTGTGAGAGAGACGAGCGTGTCGACGGATGGGTATTGTCATGAATGTATAATTGTACGAATATTGACGGGCCTTTCGGGGTCATGCCTGTGATACGGCGAAATCAACAGACGTTTTCTTTAAATGTTTTTCTATACTCAAATTGTTTATCTTTTTCTTTAATGAATCTGTCTGGCCATTTACCTTCTTATTTCTTATTTCGCTATTTGTGTGTGTGTGAGTGTTAGGCGAATCGTTTAGCACTTACAAAAATGGCGCCCAACAATGAGGCTCGACACTCGTAAACATCGAGAATAAATACGGTATTATCATTATTATTATCATTGAAAAAAAACGATACAAATAGATATTTAGAAAGAATCGTAAAAATACGACGTATACGAATAAACGGGTTTTTGGAATAAAATGACATATCACGATTTATTGCTGATAACAAAATTCAAGGTTACGTAACCAAATCCGGCCGTGGGACGAAACAGAAATTTGATTCGTATAATTTTACAAGAAATCAGAACAAAAGAAAAGTTGATAAAATGCCGATGATGAGAGACCACGAAGATCGCATAGGCGAAATATCTCACACCGACGATGTAGCAACGGAGTGGGAGAAGTTGAACCGGGAGAGAACCAGATTGGAACAATTGCGAGCGACGCTCGAGGCCCAGCAAATTCGAAGTCAACAGCAACTACAAGGCCAAACAAATACGAGAATCATAGCCGAAGACATAATAAGTAATGTACAAAATGTTCATATTGATATTAAGATCCCAAAATTTCACAGCGAGATCGAGAAAGGCCGGTAGAATTTCTTGAGGAATTGGAAAAGTTTTTTAAAGCTAAAAATATTAAAGAAGAACGAAAAACTTTGATAATAGAACATGCGCTAGAGGGAAAACCCAGTTTATGGTATAGTCTAAAGGGAGGCTTTATAAATTTTGAAGATTCTAAAACTCACTTTTTGGAGGAATTTTATTCGGTCCCAATACGAGTTCGATTTAAAAAAATGTGGATGGAGCGGAAGTACGAAGCACAAAACGAACTGTTACAAACGTATTTTTATCGACAATCGGCTCAGGCGCGATATTTTCTTCCGAAACTATCGGAGTATGAGGTTAACTATAACATCGTTCAGCAGTACCCAACTTGGGTAAAAGAAACATTATCGACGGTAAATTTTACTGATGCGAGTTCAGTGGCGCAGACTCTCGGAAATCTGGATGCTGTGCAAACAGAAAAAGATCGTGATCGTGAAAGCCGATATAACGAGAATCGATTCCAGCCTAGGCATAGTGCACCTAAAGTAAGACAAATGAATAGGTATGATAATAGGTATCGTGATCAGGATGAGAGAGAAGTTGCGTATGGCAATAACCGTAGAGCGGAGAGCTACAATCGAAGATACTATGATCGACCAAATTCATATTCTAAGTCTCGTAATTTCAATAACAGTCCCGCGCGAAATTTTGTCCTTCCCGATACTCGATATCCCCCTCCACAGCCGCGGCTTAACACCTCGCCCGTGAACCTTGATGACGCGAGAAATAATACCAATAATCACGCGAATCGGAATCATTTAAACTGAGAAGTGACGCGCTGTATACCGGTCCGGCAGCGTGTCTGGCTAATCTTGACTTTGTTGGTGATTTATTGCAAGGAGTCGAAAATGGAGCGGATTCACAACTTGAGGGTACTAATAGATCGTATGCAAAGTGCCCTCACGTGCGTATAAAAATAAATAATCAGAATTTAGTCGCTTTGCTCGATACTGGAAGCCAGATCACGGCGACATCCGAAAAATTATATACAGAATTGATCGCTCACAGTAAAGTTGAGGAATTGCCAGTATCAAACGTAGTCGTGTCAACAGCTATTAAAAAAAAGAGAACGGCGGTGAAACGGCAAATTTACGTGAATATTGTGGTAGACGGTATGACGATAGGGTGTTTGTTTTTAGTAATCCCGTTTTTAACGTCGGATGTTATTTTGGGGCACGATTGGATGTCCAAAAGTGAAACTATAATTGATTATAAAAACAAAACAATTAAAATTCGTGGAAAACGTCTTTCACCCTCGACCTCGGTGTTCGAGCGGAAGTCGTTGGAGACACTGATTTGCTCACGGAGGGACGATAAAACGTACGTGTTCGTGATAAACTTGGATGAATTGGAAGCCAATGAAAACGATAATGCGATTACAAACTCGCAGGTAGACAACATTTCTGAGATTACAATGGACTCTAGGGGGGAAAACAAGTTGCAGTATTCAAGTAACGCGATAAAAAAGAGTAAGATTGAAAAAAATATTGAATTGAAAAATGATTTGACAGATTGTCGTAATATTGATATAATCACGAGAAGAAGAAGAGGAGGTATTGAGGAAAATAACTCGATGAAAGATAACAATCTTGAAAAAATGAATGAATTGGAAAATGATTTTATAAATTGTCGTAATATTGATGTAATTGCGAAAGGAGATATTGAGGAAAATACTGAAAAAAGATATCAAATGATAATGCAATTTGTGAAACAGAGGGATAGTGCTCTAGACAGAGTGACGCAGAATTTTGCGGAGAAAAATATAACGAACGAAGCATATAAGGTTGGTAGCGTGAGTGTGTCAGATGTCGCCGGCGGTCCCCGCGCGATCGCGTGTAAACTAACATCATTGGAAGAGGACGATAGGCGATCGTTTGAGAATCTTTTGTGCGACTATTGTGACTTATTTTCGGATAAACCGGGATGCGCGATAGGTCATGAGCATAGAATCAAGTTGATGACTGAGAATCCGAGTATAAAACATACCTATCCCGTTCCCTTTCAACTGAGAGACGCGACGGCAAAAGCTATAGATGGTATAGTAGCAAATGGGGTAATAGAACGAGCGGCGAGTCGCTTTTGCAATCCTCTTCGAATAGTAAAAAAGGAAGATGGATCCGTACGTGTGTGTCTTGATGCTCGATTTTTTGAATAGTGTAATCGAAGATGATCACGAGTCTCCGCCACTAATAAATAAAATTTTGCAAAAATATAACGGAGCACGATGGTTTTCGAAAATAGATCTTACTCACGGGTATGAGCAAGTTCCACTTCATAAAGAGTCTCGGCCATATACCGCATTTCTATTTGACTCAAATATGTACCAATTTTGTCGAGTTCCATTTGGACTTAAAACCGCGGGAAGTGGATTTATACGAACTTTAAGCTTTGCGTTAAAGCGAGATTTTGATGATAACGTGTCGTGTTATATTGATGATATCTTAATCGGCACAGAGACGATTGCCCAGCATCTCGAGATAATGAAACGAATCTTCGCTCGTTTAATTCAACATAATTTCACGCTTAAATTGACAAAATGTATATTTTTTCAAGATGCTGTACCGTTCTTGGGGTTTATTGTATCGTCAAAGGGTATAATGCCGAACCAGAGTAAATTAGATGTCATTCTTGACTTCTCTATACCGAAAAACAAACGACAATTACAACAATTTCTCGGTGTGTGTAATTATTACCGACAATTTAATGTTGTCCACAGTCGTTCGATAAATCCGTTCCGCGAATTGTTGCAAAATCGTACTTCCTGGGAGTGGACGAATGTACATACGCAAGCTTTCGAACGTTTAAAACGGGATTTTCGGGATTGCATTTGTTTAAAACACATTATTCCCGGACGATCGTATAAAGTACAGACGGATGCAAGTGATCAGGGAATTGGTGGACTTTTGTATCAAATCGAGGAGATCATAACGTCATTGGTGTGGTTTCCCGATGCCTTACACGCTATGAGGTAAATTACACCACTACGGAAAAAGAACTCCTGGCAATCATCTATTCGGTTACAAAGTTTCGGGCCTATTTGATTGGTGTGCGTTTCGAAATAGTTACCGATCATCAATGCTTAACCTTTTTGCAATCGGCGATCTTCCGTAATTCCCGCATTACTCGATTGTGTTTGTTGTTGCAACAATATTCATTTTCGGTGACATATTGTAGAGCGGTCGACAATGTCGTGGCAGACTTTTTTAGCCGAAATCCGAGCGGTAATTTTCACGAAGAAAAAGAAGGACTCGTAATCTCCGCCCTGCATCAATGTTTCTTGCCCTTAAATTGGGTCAAAGATACTTCCTTAATCATAGTTGCCACGCTGGAATATGATGTCAATCTCGCACGCAATTTTAAGGAATTGAGTAAATGGCAGTATGACGATAATAATGTGAAAAAGAGCATTGATGTTTGTAACGAGAATTCGGATCCTTTGAATTTTATGGTGTATAAAGGCATATTGTTTCATATAGAGTTAACAAAGAGAATGCTTCGTGGAGGATTGTAGTTCCGAATAAATTACGTGGGTTGTTGATCGATAATATCCATTCAAAATTGGGGCATCGTGGAGTCTATAAGACTATGGGGTATCTACGGAGATTTTATTACTGGAAGGGCATGCAAACGCAGGTGCAACGATATATACTTGGCTGTGACTTATGCCAACGCGTCAAATATTTTACAATATCCATGGAGGGAGAATTTCAATATGTCGCTTCAAATGGTCCAAATGACTTAGTGTCATGTAATATATATTCGTGATGCTCGATGCCTTTTGTAAATATGTGACTCTATATCCGATGAGAAAAGCGACGGTTCGCATGTGCCTGAAAAAGATTGTCGAGAGATTTGTACCGAGGTTTGGCGTGCCGAAACGAATCCTTTCGGATCACGGAACCCAATTTACGTCGGTCATGTGGAGGACTGAGTTAGAAGCTATGGGTACCAAAGTATTGTTCAGCTCGATCCGACATCCGCAGTCGAACCCTACCGAGAGGTTCATGAGAGAGCTAGGTCGATTGTTTCGTACTTTGTGCTCCCACAAACACACTAAATGGGTGGAGTTTGTACCGCGAATAGAGGAATTGCTTAATTTGACCGTTCATCAGAGTACGGGATATTCGCCGATGGAATTACACTTTGGGCAATCGATCGAGGACAAGATTCAGAAATTTGTAGAGTTTCCCGATATCACTACACTTTCACATCGCTATATGGTAATGATGGCTCACGAAAATTTGAAAAGAAATTTTGAAAAAAGGAGAAGAAACGTCAGAAGCACGTCTCTCGAGTGAACCTCGAAATAGGAGACTTGGTTCATTTGCGGGTCCGACATTTATCAAATGCTCTCGACCGGGTGATTACAAAATTTTTCCATCTATTCGAAGGTCCATATCGCATTAGTCGCAAGTGTGGCGAAAATGCATTTGTGTTAGTCGATCCGGAGGACGACTCGAAGGAATTTAGGACTTATAATCGAATGAACCTATGTCAATGATGTGCTGTTGATTTCGATTGCGACTAAGGGTAAAAGACAATGATGGCTTTTCTTTGGTTTAACGGCTCTCCTCGCGAGGCTGCGTAGCATGTCGAAAAACGACCTGCGAGACATTATCATAGATCTTAAGGACGACGTTGTTTCGACGGAATAACGATGTATGATGAGTTATAAGTAGCTGTAGGAATAGTATTATGGTAGTCATAAAAGGAGAGAAATAAGTTATGTCGAGACTTGATTGACATAAGATGCGCGGCAAAGGGATGTAATTTGAGTGAACGGAGGAATTGTTTCAGCCGTTGAATGTTTGGGATGAATGTAACCTGTAAAAGTGTGGAAGCATGAAGGTGATGCTGTCGAACCACAGGCGAACGATTCGAAGGAAATGTGACGCGTGTTATCGAGTAATGTCAACGTAGTTTATGCACCTTGCCCCTGAAAAGGACAAACCGCATAAAAGGGGGGAATTTGTAAGGTGATAAAAGACAATTGAATATTCCCGCCGTCGCCCATGGCGAGTGACCTCGTTCTCGGCTCGTTATTGGCCTACAAAAATTCGAGAAATAACGTCGGTTAACGCGCATGACGCGTAAATCTCCTTATCGCCGCGTTTACGTGAGGGGTATAGTCGAACAACTCGCTCTCTTTCGCTCTGGGGACGTCGCCGAAGACGGTTTTCGCATCTCGTTGTGTCCTCGCTCTCCAGAACACGGCACATTGGCTCGTGCATATCGATCATCGTGCGAGAAATCGGTGCAGGACGAAGATTATCAAACACGACGTCGTGGAAAAGAACAAAGTGAATCCGGAGACATCAGTTGTCAGAGCAAGGAAAGAGCCATCAGGAAATCGACGATCTCCACGAAAGATAAGTAAAATAACAAAAAGCGTCGTCATCCAATAATAATCGAGATCACCATGAACGATTAGTGAAGTTAAGGACAAAAGAAATGTGGTTTTAAGAGTGAACGAGTGAGTTGTGAGAGAGACGAGCGTGTGCGACGGATGGGTATTGTGACGAATGTATAATTGTACGAATATTGACGGGCCTTTCGGGGTCATGCCTGTGATACTGCGAAATCAATAAGCCAACAGACGTTTTCTTTAAATGTTTTTCCATACTCAAATTGTTTATCTTTTTCTTTAATAAATCTGTCTGGCCATTTACCTTCTTATTTCTTATTTCGTTATTTGTGTATGTGTGAGTGTTAGGCGAATCGTTTGGCACTTACAGCCCCATACATTTTTACACGCAAATGCCGTGGGAATAAGGAAAACACCTGATCTAAATATCTAGCATGCATTACTCTATTAGACCTTTCCATAGAAGCTATTAACTTCCGAAATTCCACTCACCCGTTCTACCGCCTAAAGAAAAAAAATATATAAAAATCTTATTCAATGAATATAAGAAAATACCCCAAGGGAACCATGGAATCACCTCGTGACCCGTCCATTGAAGAAACAAACCCACGAGGTAGTCACCAACGACGGTACCAGCAATACAAGGGATACATCGCAAGGAAAAAGCAACGGACTCCGAAGAAACGAGCAAAGGAACTCGGAATAACTCCCCCGTATTGGAAAATTCGATTTCTTCTAGAAATCGCCGATCGAATAATAGCAATAAACATACCTTTAGAATGGCAGGGAGTCTGTATAGACATGTTGAACCAATGAGTCGGCACGATACGGGATCACCCATACGACGACTTATCTCTGGGAGCAGTAAGGTACCGGCGTATAACGAACGCCCTCATATCATACGGACAGTAAATTCCAACCCAACCAATACCCGATTTCCATCAGGGAAATATCGCCTGCTGGGACGGACCCAGGGTCCAGTACTTGGACGGATCATGCTTGCCAATTTTCATAAACCGCCGCGTACCCGAACACTATATGGACGGTATGGAAAATTACTATTGCTACTGGAAAATCTCGTTAACAGGTTATCGCAACGTATATGTACCAACGGAGTGGCGATACCTCACCCAAGAGGCAAGGGATGATTGGGTCCTCTTACTCACCATCTACGCGGAGCAGAATATCACTCTGAGCAGGATAGAATATACCTAGAAAGACTCTAATATAGTCCCAAAGGGGCAAGACGTACAATTAATAGAGAAGATAGCGTTCGGTGATTTTTCATGGATTAAGCACACCAGTTCCGAGGATGACGAGGCAAACGAGTAGAAGTTTCGTTGCGAAATTAAACACAGAAAAGTACCCGGAATATATGCAAACCAACAGAACTAGTACCGCTAATAAATTATTCAGTAAGCGCCCCCCCCCCCCCCCGATCACGACATAGTATAAATATAATAGAGAAAACCTTTCACATTTATTCAAGGGAAACTGAAGAAGCATGGATTAAAATACTGACCTAGTTCTACCTTGCACCCCAACCACCCCTAAAAGGAAATAAACCCACAAGGAGGGAGGAGGGCAGGAAAATACATATAAATTAGGATAAATAGGTAAAAGTAGATACGAGCAAATAAGCGAATGCACGAATTAACCTCCATTAATCCACCTCAAAAGGAACCATGGCAACATCGACTGCGCGAATCATCAGGAAGATTGAAGGGCATTATAGGTGCCCGCACAACGAGACACTGATATTTAAATGAACCGATAGGTACCAACGAGACCAATACACGGAACCGAGACGCTGTATTTCTATTGGAAGATACGCATATACCTTGAGATCACAAAAATGTACATCACATTATATGTACCCCTCGAGCGGAGAGCGATTCGACCCGACGTATTAGAAGAATGGATTGGCAGAATACGTGATAACCCGTATGAAGATCTAACCTTCGGAAATACCAAATACGAAAGATTACCCAACGCCCTGGTACCATACGGACAACAACATTGCAGCATACCTATTCCAGGGTTTAATCAAATGCTAAAATTCCACGAGGAAGTTTTAACCTGGACCAAACCCAGGCTTGGATACTCGAATGGCGAAAACCTACCCATCACAGTAAACCGTGCTATGCCCGCTGTTTACATAGACGGCATGGAAAAATATTATTGTTACTATAGAATTGAATTACCAACAATAGGAAAGGTATATGTACCACCCGAATGGAGAACTCTGACCAAAGCTGCAAGAAAGGTGGATAAAAGTCCTCGACGATAACCATGAAGAGGACATCACTTTAGAAAGAGTCCGCTACACTTGGGTCGAATCCACCGTGACACCCATTGACCAACGGTTGGGATATCTAGAGACTTTAGGATACGGAGAATTAAGACACGGACTTGTATGATAGCACCATAAAAGAGAACAGAGAAAACGCGAACAAAGCTGAAAGTCTGAATTCATTAGGGAGAACGCGACCAACAACGCCAGAAGAAGAAACTCGAAAAAATGTAACACCCACCAAGTTGTTTGGGCAATGCACTTGCGGGTTCCCATCCTTGACCTTCCTCCCGGTTAAGGATTGATCCGCGACTCAAGAAGAGGCCTTAAACTCACCAACAACGAATCTCGCGAAAAGGTTGTCAAGCTTGAGCCATCACCTTACGCTGATTGGAAACCGGTAAATCATGACTTCAGCACTCAAACCAAAAGGCCCAAGAGCCGGAGATTACCCCGGCCTGCAATTCCGCACCCGTTAGAAGGTAGCGGAGAAAAATTAGCAGCATTATGTAACAAACTGAGAATGAATTGCGATGTACCAGATGACGCGAAGGTAATGAAGGGAGAGATAACATGGACATGGTCAAAAGAACTGACGGAATCAGCCCAAATCTCAGACGAGGAGACCGCACGGTCCAACAACTAAAAACAAATCGATATACATAGCCATATCGCCGGATGATGTTACGCAACTTTGGGAAAAGAAAGGCAGTCCCAAAACCCATCATTGGAAATAAATACAAGTTTCTGTATACATCGCTAATATAAATGCTTCAATAAAAAAAAGGTACCCATAAATTGAAAAAACAACACATAAAGTTAAAACAAGTATAAGTAATTATTGTACTAACAATAATAACTACCCTTCGAACATAAAAAAAAAAATTTTTTTTCTCTCCTCTTTTCCTTTCCCCTCATTCAAAAGGAGAAAAATCACTGTCTCGCAAAGAAGAGCGCTCTGGCGAATTAGCAGGAGCTGCATCATGAGAACAGAGTGAATGCCAGCAGGCATAACAGAAATGAATTCCCGGGCGATCCGGTACCTCGTAAACGGTGACTGATGAGGAAACAGACTGATAGCTAGAATTTCCGGAAATTGATGAATGCGTCGGCCCTCCCCTTTCCGGACGGGGTGACCACGACCAAACACTCAAGTCCGAACTCGTCGAACGTCCCGAACGCCTTGATGTCCGTTCCAAGGGGGCTGACGATGACCCCGGTTCACCCAGTAACGCAGGCAAGACTCGGACAGGAGTTCTTGCATGCGGGATATATCGCCTTCCCCGCCGGTGCTAGAGGAGCCAGGATAGCTCTCCCTTAGCGGAAAAAATTTCGTCAATCCACCGGTACACCCGGCTTGGGAGATTCGGGAGAATATAAGTAGGAGAGTGTTCACGACTCCCCGAAACCTCGGAGGAAGACAGAGTGGAATCTGCCCTTTCGTAAGCTGAAAAACAAGGAAAACATTTCAATACCAAAAACAAAAGAAAAAGTAAACACCAGATATAAGCGAGGGGTATTGTCAAAAAAAAAGAGAAGAAACAAATGATCTAAAGAAAGAAAAGATATATCAAAAGCCGATAAAAAAAAACTTACCAATATTTCCCCGTACAATGACAGGAGTTGAGGTGCCTGAAGATAAGACGGGATGATGCTGTTCCGGGTCCCCGTCTAAAATAAACCAATCCCAATTTATAAAATAAAGGAAGATACAATCAAGAAAAAAATGGAAGAAAAAAAACACAACAAACAAAAAACATACACATATACATATATATATACTAGGGGGGCTTCGCCCCCCTGCGCGCATCGCGCGCTACCCCCCGTCCGCTAATGACCGCTAATGCACCCCCTGCATTTGCGGTCATTTTTTGGTCATTTTCGGTCATTTTCGGTCATTTTCGGTCATTTTCGGTCCTGAACTCTTGTACACGGCGGCGGCGGCGGCGGCGACGGCGGCGGCGAAATATTTATATAATATAGAGTGATATATATATATACAATAGCAAGATACAAAAGGGAAGAACATAAAGACCCATTCTAATAATAATAGTGTTCCAAAAATAAATAAAAAAGGGGGGAATGCATAGAAAAATAAATAATGAATAACAAAAGGTTACATGGAAAGAAAAAAATAGAACGATATAACGCAGAAGAGCGAGAGAGAGAAAAACCGTATTTAATAACCTCATAAAAGAAACTCTTCATTGCATATATATGTATGTATATCTCTCTATATTATATAAATATTTCGCCGCCGCCGCCGCCGTGTACAAGAATTGAGGAGAGCCAGCGGGATCGAGCGGCGGGGGGGGGGGGGGGGGGCGTTGGATATCTAACTCCAACAAATGTTTGGTAGGTAGACGGTGATAAGAGTATACTTCAGAACACGTACCTTCATCGGAGCACACGCTCTCCTCAGTACAAGAGTCCGATGGTACACAATCCGTGCTATAGCCGAGCGAAGCACGTTAACATTCCGAATCGTAGTAATCGAAACCCCGACACCGACTATGGACGACCCACGAGACCTGGCCGTTGTATCGCATACTCCCCCTTCAGATTTCATAAGCCTAAAAACATCTCGATACTAGGCTAAACGCCACGGCGAGATATACGAGGGGGGACCCAAAAAAAACGGGAATTGCGCTGCGGCGGGGAGGGATAGTGGGGAAACCCATTGCTCGACCAGGTGTCCGTTGAGGACACGTCTCCTGAGTTAGCGTGCGAAGTTCTGTCGCCGTGAGTGCATCGGTTCGCCCGTGGGAATTTTCGTAGTGAAACAACTTTTTCCATTTCGGCGAAAACGTGATGGCCGATTGTCGAGAGCAACGCGCGGCTGTAAAATTTTGTTTCCTGCTGGGGAAATCGGCCGCAGAAACTACTGTAATGCTTAAGACTGCTTATGGAGATGCTGCCCTCAGTAAAACCAGAGTCTACGAGTGGTTTTCACGTTTTTTAAATGGAGAAATGTCAATTGAAGACCAACCCCGTTAAGGACGCCTCTCAACATCAAGAAGTGACGAAAACGTCGACAAAATCAATGCGCTCATTCATGAAGACCGGGATATCTATCTGGGATATCATGGAGTTCAATTCAGAGGATTTTATCCAAAGATTTGCACATGACCTGCGTTGCAGCCAAATTTGTCCCTCACCTTTTCACAGACGAGCAAAGGGAGCGTCGACTTCAGGCACGTTTTGAACTTCAAAATTAGCTCGAAGAGGACCCTGAACTTTGTTCCAAGGTGATGACTGGTGGTGAATCGTGGTGCTATGGATACGACCCCGAAACAGAGCAGCAATCAAGCGTTTTTCCACTGTGGAGGAAGTAAAACAAAAATCGCTGGAAGGCCTAAAGAACATCCCGATAAGTGAATTTAAAAAATGTTTTGAACATTGGAAGGATCGTTTGCAGAGGTGCGTTGTGGTCAAAGGAGAATACTTTGAAGGTGATCAAAATTTGGTGTAAAAATATTAAAAAATAAAGAAATTATGACGAAATTCCCGTTTTTTTTGGGTCCCCCCTCGTAGCTATTAGGGCATCAGGTCAGAATCGTAAAACTAGAGCCGCCCGCACCCGGAAAACGCAGTCCAGAACTTCTTTCTACATAGAAAAATCAAGAGGGGCCACAATCTGACAAATAAAATTATTAACGAGAGCGAAAGCTTGTGTGTAAAAATTTGCGCCGGTAATTTAACTCATCGCATATAATAATACATTTTCTCTAATAAATTTATAACCATTCATTTTGTTATTTTATTTTTTCTTCTTTTCTTTTCGTTTTTTCTCCTACCTCAAATGAGGTAATTTGCAGAAAAATGGTGTCACGAACCCTAATGACAAATCAATGATGATCGTGCATCTGGTACCGTTATTCCATTCAAGCAGAGGATTAACTGGGTACGATTGCGGGGGAGCCATAGTTAACGTCAGCACCGTATCCCTGGTGGAGGTAGGAGAATGCAACATACCCTATAATGACGCAAACGTTAGTAACCCATACCTTCAACTGATACAACTTAACGAATTCACTTCTATCAAAGTAATACAGTGCAAGGTCGAAATATTTCGTACTGTTAAAATATGCGGTATGTTTTCCTACTCAATGGATACCCTAAATGGCCTACACGATTACATCGACAACGTATCAAGAGACGAATGTTACGATATGCATCGATTCGGTAAAACAAGGATAGGTAGAACAGAGGTAGACGGTTTAGAACCAAGTCAGACTATCAGCAGACCGGTTATGATAGCAGGATCCTTACCGAATGATGGGAGATATGAGGGAAATTCATATTCGGACCCTTACGGTACCTGGGAACACGCAGTGGTACAGGGTCACGTAAAAATAACGCTCCAAGATTACGTAGCCCGAGTCAGCGCAGATACAAATCGAATATATTTGCGATCAGGAACCATTTACGAACTTACAGCAACCCAATGCAATGATGTTGAGGCAGGAAGCACATATTGGCAACCACTCCCGAAAGACAGCTGTGGTACCGGAAAATTCAGAGTATTATACGAGGGGCAGGCTAATAAGATGTCCGACCCAAACCTAGGTAGAGACCAAACCATGTACTCTATTACTTTAGGAGATATAACTTTCGCTCTTACTATACGCAAAACCATACAAAAATACGGGGTTCCTATCTGGCCGACGGAACACCCCAAATTGTTCATCGTGGAGACTTCTCGAAACGACCCTATTATCAGAAAATTACCTATCGCACTAACTAACTTAGACATTTTCACCTACGTGAATTCCAAGTTCGCGTATGTAGAGAAACACATACGAGTGGAAAAATCAAGCCATAATTCCTCGCGGGCAAGTTGTGAAACGTATAGCACGATTCTGTTTGCTATGAATTCTGTTTCGCTATTGTTATAAAGCGTATATAATTTCGACAATTTGTTTCCATCCTGGGGAAATCCGTCACCATCTAACGAACTTGCTCAAATAACCTTATTTAATTTTTTTTTATATATACCCCAAGACATTTGGGACGTTGGACATTCTACAGGCGCCTATTCCGAGTAATTTTCCTAAAGGTTAGACTCAAAAAGGCAATTTCGTGTTTGAGACTGTTTCCAGGAGTGGTAAAAGGGGTTTTCCTCTTGACCAGAGAGTCTCAGTCAGATTCAAACGTCGACGTTCGTCAGGGAGAATTAATAGTTCGCAAAAACTCAATCCTTGACGTAATACTAGTGCCGTCGTCCTTATTTCTTATCCCTTGTTTACCATTTTTAGTCGGTACACTTCGCTCTATTTCAGCTCAGCTACCATGGCCTAACCCAAAAACTTGGTTACGCAAAATCGCGTGAAAAGTATGCGTTGATACTAATATTAACCCTTTGCGGTCGTTTGTCTACTCTCAGCCACCAAAACACGTAACGCGCACGGTTTATACGTCCGCAAAGGGTTAAATATCTACAAAAGCGGTATGATAAAGGGAAAAACCTAAAAAAAAATCCTAAACTGATTAACGGAATTCCATAATATTTCCAGGTAACATTAGGAATTGTAGCAAACTAAGGTTATTCGACAATCCTTTATCTATCCAACTTCAGATCGCTATGTCGAGTCTCCCCACCACTCGTGAGTGAGGCGACATCAACGCCTCGCCGGATCGACTGGCACAAGCCTTATTGTACGGATTTCTGATCGCGTTTCAGGAGTACGAAGGTCGGGACTCCTTTACTCTAGTTTCCATGTCTAGAACGTTAGACACCATGCTTACGTGAAAAATATGGACGTAGATGACCTTGAACATGACGAGAAAGGACGCCCCGATCATGTGCTATGATACGGTCCTGGCCATAAGCGCATGAGTGGCTGTTTTCGTTATAGGGGCTGGACTTAGGCAGCCTCGATTACGAGGGGCGCGTTCTTTGACTCATCTGTTGATTGTTCCGTCTCTTTTGTGCGCATTGAATTAAAAAGAGACACGACGATGCAAAGATGAATTAGCAAACGCACCCAAGAACTTCCGGTGCCAGTTTGCTCTTAAAATCCAGACCCTAGTGTACGTAACGTAATTATTACCAGTATGGAATAAATACTGGTAATGGGAGTAAAAATTCCAATGTACACCGTAAAATGACGTCTCCTGAAATGACCACTACTTTCTCACTGCATATCGGTAAATGTATTCCGGTGTCACCATGAATTATTATTCATTTTTTCACTCGTGTATAAACAAAATTTAAATACAATATATTCTATTCATAAAGATATCTATGATATATAGGTACAGGAAGAAATGTCCAGTACAAAAATATATAACGCGTTCCGTACAATTACTACAAAAATAATATATCTCTGGTATTTTGTTTAAAACGATTGTCCAATTTTGTTTTTTAGTTCAAACGACATTTTTATCTTTCCTTCTTTAAACAATATTAAATCGCTCGAGTCTTCGAAATCGTCATCAGTCTTTTGGCAACGAGCCAGCTAAATTGGTGCAAATTGCCGATACGTTCGCTAAAATTTTTTCCATCGAGCGTAAACTCGTCGTAACTGGCGTTGGCGTGTGTACAAAAACCCAAACGATCGGCAATTTTTTTTGAATAATTCGACGTCGCTATCATCGACACGAGACTCGGTATACGCTCATAATTATTTGCAATCTCTTCATTATTAATTTCAATGGGCGTCTTCACTTTTTTTCCACGATTCAATTCTCTACCAATCTCCATCGACGAAGCGACCAAAAGTTCTCCTATACGACGCTTTCTGTGACTTCGTTTGGTCGCCATAAACATTATTTCGAGCAAGCAATCGACGTTGTAATGACTAAAAAGATCGAACCTCGAGTCAACGCTTATCATAAAATCTACGAGCGCTTTGGAGGAGTTTCGTTCGCATCTCTCGCTAAAAAGCTCGAAAGATCCTTTGGCCGAAGGATCCCCACGAATCTGCAAAGATTTATGTTATATGTGCACGCGCTTCATTATTAGATAAGTTGCTGAATTTTCAATATTCTACAAATGATGCATAGAGGAGCATGTATTTATTGGGTTTTGAACTTAATTCCCGCGGTTTTTCAATTTAAAAAAAAACAAATTATTTATAAGTTACGGTAGATTCTATTTTATTCGAAGTATTGCCCTTCAGGAGCTATGACCTTTTACCATCATTCACGCAACAAATTATGTATTGGATTTTAAACTGAATTCTCGCTGTTTTTCAATATAAAAAGACCAAATTATTTATAGTTGAATTTTATTCGAAGTATTGTCCTTCAGGAGCTCCGACCTTTCGCCATCTTTCACGCAACAAAGCAGCACTTTTTTGTTAAATTAAAGAAAAAAGGAAAGCTTCCCGCATATGCAGTTTCGTTGGTTGAAAACCTGGCATTTTCGATAGTATAAAAATAGTATTGTGTACGAGTACAAGTGAATTCACTCACAAATATGGAATATAGGTAGGGTATATATTGTAGGTTATGTTCAATACTTCAACACAGTATAGTTTCAGTATCGCTTCTATGAAAATAATACTGGTTACGCCATCTCATTTAAAACAGCGGGAATTAAGTTTAAAACCCAATAAAACGTCGAGCAACGTTATCGATTGTTTGTACTAAATAAAAATATCAAATGTCGATAGATTTAGTAGGGGTTCTTATGGAAAAGGCATTATCGTCCTGCTTTATTTCAGTATTATTTACATTTTGCGATTAAATGCATTTAGGACGAAAATACGTAAAATTTTTCGCGAGATTCAAGGATTTAAATTAAATTATTTTAAAAACTCATTAACTACAAAATTGGCAGTTTTCACTGGCAATTTTGTAGTTCATGAGTTTGTTAACGCGGACTTTTGCTCACGCCTAGTTGATATTCAGATTGCGTAAACTGTGAAACGCGCACCTAGAGCGTAGATGTACCGTGTTTGGTCACTGCATTATTTGGTCCCATTTTCACTGTTAATATATTCTTATCGTTATTTTTCCGCATTCTCATAACGATACTTCGATAATAGTCATATAATTCTACAAAATTAGCTGCTCGATGTTTCTTAAATTCGATGATATTCAGAGTTTTGTGCTCTAGAAAGTGGCGGCGAAAATCGTACCAAGACTGCTCACAAATGGTACACCGTACCCTATTGGGAATTACCGTTTAGCAGCCTGACCTCTCTCGGCCGAATTTCAAACCACTCTCTTCCAGTCGGTGCCCGATCTTTACTATGCGAATGTATCACGTTTGAATCATAATAAAAAAATGTACGGCTTTATTACAGCAACAGCATAATAAATAAAAATCGGGAGAACATGAACGATGTTCAATCCGAAGGGTATGAGATTTTCAGGAATTGCATAATTGCTGAAAAGTGAACAATTTATAAATATAACATTATGTCATGTGATAGAAAAAAAATAATGATAATTTTAAAAAAATAATTTTAAAACCCTACCCCCCCCCCCCCTTAATGTTATAAGTAATAGTTTATTGTTCGTTATTTATTTCGCCGTAGAGCGGCGGGCAATAGTTTCATGTTTTTGAGGTTAAACATGGCACGTTTTATAAGTTCGCGGTAGCCTTATGGGAATAATGCAGTCCCTCTGTATTCACTTATCGGAGTTGATTCTATCCGCACACAAACATCAACGGTAATAATCCTGATTATCAGATCGTACTAAAAACGTTACATTTCGGCAAAAAATATACGATAATCAAGAGTTTAGTACTATTCCCCGTGCTAACCCGTCCTGACTTGGGCTGACTGGGAATGAGCGATCATATTGAATAGGCTACGTCTCCGCGGTAATTCCCAATAGTAGCATAAGGAATAAACAGATGGCGTTTACCGTCAGATTTAGCTTAGGCCGGCAGCGCTACAGCGAAGTCATAGCCTCGCGTAAATCTAACCTCTTACATGTGTTTCACAGTTTACACATTAGCACATTCTCAACATATTGGCATGAAAAAGTCGATATTTTTTTCACGGAAATAAAGCTTCCTTCTTAAGGAATATAAAAATACCAAGAATCCGACAATCCGTGAAATTTATACTAACTTGTATTTTGTTGAGAGCCGCACCGACGACTTCGCCGGTCATAACATCGATCGCAACAACGCTCACGCCATCTTTGATAGCGCCAATACATAATTCTTCGAGTTCCTCGGTCGCTCCAGGCTCCGAGACAAGATCGACTCCGATACACACATTTTCATCAATGAAAAATGCCTCTCGCATCACCGACAATGCACCCTCCAAAGTTTCCGTTGTCAATGATTCGAATTCAATGTCACCGTCCTCCGTGGAGCCCCACGGACGGTAAGAAGGCATTCTTTTGCGCCCACTAAAATAAGCATGTGTTTATTTCGCAAATTAGTTAATTTATTACTTTTGTTTCCCTCACGAATAATCAAGATAATCGTCGTGAATATCAGAGCATGTAAAAAAAAATCTAACATGTCGAAAACGTTTTACTTTTAATAGGGATAGGCAAAATAAGGAACACGTGCTCGTGGAAAATTTTCTACGTACGGGCAAAAATGATGAGAAAGCAATGTGCAAGTATCAATGTACCATTTCGTAATTAAATTAAACAAAAGAAACTTTTTAAAAATTAGCTGCTTAATAAATGAAAGTAACTACTAGAAGAAATCGTAAAAAGACTTTTATTCAAATGTTCAATGAAACATTTGTTATGATTAATCGCGTTGACATTAAAAGAATTTAAAAAAATGGTGCAAATTGAAATTTGCATATTGCTTCCTCATCATGTTTGCGCATTCACGAATTTTGCTCTATCAGCGCAATGTTTTTATTCAGTATTAATCATTTTTTCACCAATACCCACACACACGGGTATTTTTTTTCTAGATATGAATTCCCGATGCTTTGGGACATTTTAAATATATCCACATTAAAGACTCGGAGAAAATTTTTTTTTAAGAAAACTAACGCTTTCTCTATAGGGAAGAACATTTCTTTTGCTTTTCGACTCTAATATTACAATGTTATTTTCAGATTTTTTCAAATTCTGGCTTGAAAACAAAGTATGTGTTGAGGCAGGAGTTATCTCTCTTAGTAATTCATGGTTAACACTAAAAGTACCGGCACTTCACATATACTTATTCTTACCATGAGGGGCCCTCATTTGGCTTCTTATGAAATAAACATTGATTTTTTTAATGAAATTCGTAATTTATCAATGGAAATAATTCGCAACATAGCTTCTGATTTCTAATAAAATAATCAAACAAATTTACAGAAAGACAGATGAGCGAAAGAAACAACAATGAATGTACGATTTTAAGGTAGTTCTAGCACAAATCACGATTATTGCAAATTTAATGAATTTTTGGGAAAAACTAAAAAAAGTACCGAAGAATACTTATGCAAAATTTGAGACTGTTTCACCGTACCGTTTTCAAGATATCGTTTATCAAAAATTGCAAAATTTGCATACGAACGTATACCTATACCGTACGAAATGAGCACTTTCCGGATATTTAGTCACCAAAATGTACGGAGATTATTGAAAAATTCTTGAAATTTGGCACGAAAGTAGTTTAGTAGATGAAGAATAACATATATTTTACAGAAAATTTTCAACCATACAGTAAAAAAGTATAGACTTATTAAGAAAATATTGTTTTGGGGCTAGAAGAACTCGTTAGTGATCATGACAACGTCGCTTTATTACGAATGGCACGACATTCGTGTGTGTGTGTATGATACAAATCGACGCAGCGCGGCAATACAAATTTTTCAAAAGGGAAATGCTTCGGAGTTGAATGTATAGGAAGATTTTAATCGTTTTTCATTGAGATTTGAATAGATATAAAAATATCAGCAATAAATAATACATTTGCCATAGAAATTGTATTTATTCAAATGATTACTGTTTTGAAATTACATAAATCTTACATACTGATGCTTTGGTGATTTTTTATGATATTTGATCATCTAAAACAGAGCTCGGAATAAAGTGCACAGTTCGGCTCCGGCAGGAAGGCTACGCCTCCGTTACCCCCTCTACCACGTAACGCGCGGCGGCTACAGCGGCGAGCGCGTCATCTCAGGAGCGTTCCGATAAAAAAAATACATGGCACCCGCGACAAATTGTCATTCAAATATTTTATCGTTCCTTAATATTATATTAATTAATCATAAAAAATATAATTATTTACCACAATTTTTTATTAATATCGCATAATTATTAAATAATTTTAACAATAGTTTTCCACATCACCCGTGAGGTACTATTGCAGATGCGCTTTTTTTAGAGTGGTTTCCCCAGGAGGCCTATTCCACTGAAAATTAATGCAAAGATGAAATCTGGCTCAGTAGGAAAAAACGAAGAAAGTATAGCAACCAATTGTCCGACAAATATTAATTAGATCGTCTGAGTTTTTTTGTAGAAGATTCCATTAGGGACGGTACATCCACAGAAATTTTTGAAGAACTTGCTCGCATTAAGGAAGTTAATGACGCATCGTTCATGGACGAACGTTTATCTGTTTTCGTCAATTTCATTTTTGAGAACGAGCATTCGCATAAATATGTGGATCCAAACATGGAGAAAATTCGAAGACTGAAATCTCTAAGACGTAAATAACACGACGAATCTAAAATTTTGAAGAAGTCAATTCCTTTTTCTGGCCGTGCTTTTAACGAAATATCACTCTGCAAATCGCACAATTCTGCCAGAAGTTCTAGGCTTTGTTCCTCAATTTGCACAGTGAGAGGATTTTCAAAGAGTATCAAATCTTTTCGCTGCGTTTCAAAATCACTAAAACGCGTATCAAATTGACTTATCAAAGAATCAATTGTGGTGACGGCGTCGCCACCACTCTCTGGTCGCATATAAACACGCATTTATTTTATTTCATTTTATTTCATTTCCAATATGCATTTTCTTCTATACAGTCATTCCTTTGTAAGGACTCGATTCTTTCTCACGCGTTTACTTCTTTGACTTCTTTCATTTCGTCGTCTACAAAATAGAACAACCGTGTCTCAGTTTTCCCTGTCATAAAACTCGAGTACTTACGGGTCCCAGTCGAGTCCCTCCCGAGACGAGGCTGTTTTACGGGGAGTCTCTTATGGCGACCAAAAGGGCCCACACGCGCTCTTGCATTTTCTAAACCTTTGGTTTCTCGTAAAAACTTTCCTACCCTCTCTTCGATATTTTCTCTCCGTCAACAAGCAGACTGTCAGGAATTCTCTTGTTGACGAGGGGAGTTCCTAACGAACAAGCGCCGCGACAACAACTCAACCGACTCTCTGTCAAGTCACAAATTCATTCACCGCGCCAACTAATTTTTACTAATTAATTTTGTAATTGGTTATGAATAAATACTGTGCATTACTCTTATGATAAATTCGTCTTTTCGTACCACAACCAGCACCGAATCACCACACACAACCCCCCTACACAATTATATTTGAAAATTGTATAAAATTACAACCTGCGCCATTATCGCAATCATGTTCCTCAAAGATAATTTGACAACAAGGGAAAAAATGAAGAATGTTATTTTCTAAATGATTTTTTAAAAGTACTAACTTTCTGCGGAAAGAATCGATGTGACTAATTACCTGTGAGATGGTTTGGTCGGTTTTTTGCAGCTTCAAATTTAAAATATATAAATGATTCGTCACATCAGTGTCTAGAGCAAGTTCGCAAAGCGAATCTAAATGTTGCAAAAAAAATTTTAATTCGTCAAATTTGTCAGGAAATGTTTCTTGTTAAAAAAGTAACACCTCCTTTCTTATTGCAAAAAACTTTTCAAGACATTGTCCTGCACTGAGCCAGCGAACTTCACAATACGCTGGCTCAGTGCAGGACAATGTCTTGAAAAGTTTTTTACAATAAGAAAGGAGGTATTACTTTTTTTGCAAGAAACATTTCTTGACAAATTTGACGAATAAAAATTTTTTTTGCAAGATTTAGATTCGCTTTGCGAACTTGCTCTAGTCACGGATGTGACGAATCATTTAAATATTTTAAATTTGAAGCTGCAAAAAACCGACCAAACCATCTCACAGGTAATTAGTCACATCGATTCTTTCCGCAGAAAGTTAGTACTTTAAAAAAATCATTTAGAAAATAACATTCTTAATTTTTTCCCTTGTTGTCAAATTATCTTTGAAGAACATGATTGCGATAATGGCGCAGGTTGTAATTTTATACAATTTCCAAATATAATTGATTCTTTGATAAGTCAATTTGATACGAGTTGTAGTGATTTTGAAACGCTGCGAAAAGATTTGATAATCTTTGAAAATCCTCTCACTGTGCAAATCGAGGAACAAAGCCTAGAACTTCTAGCAGAATTGTGCGATTTGCAGAATGATATTTCGTTCAAAGCACGGCCAGAAAAAGGGATTGACTTCTTCAAAATTTTAGATTCATCGCGTTATTTACGTCTTAGGGATTTCAGTCTTCGAATTTTCTCCATGTTTGGATCCACATATTTATGCGAATGCTCGTTCTCAAAAATGAAATTGACGAAAACAGATAAACGTTCGTCCATGAACCATGCGTCATTAACTTCCTTAATGCGAGCAAGTTCTTCAAAAATTTCTATGGATGTACCGTCCCTAATGGAATCTTCTACAAAAAAACTCAGACGATCTAATTAATATTTGTCGGAAATTTGGTTGCTTTACTTTCTTCGTTTTTTCCTACTGAGCCAGATTTCATCATTGCATTAATTTTCAGTGGAATAGGCCTCCTGTGGAAACCACTCTAAAAAAAGCGCATCTGCAATAGTACCTCACGGGTCATGTGGAAAACTATTGTTAAAATTATTTAATAATTATGTGATATTAATAAAAAATTGTGGTAAATAATTATATTTTTTATGATTAATTAATATAATATTAAGGAACGATAAAATATTTGGATGACAATTTGTCGCGGGTGCCATGTATGTTTTTTATCGAAACGCTCCTGAGATGACGCGCTCGCCGCTGTAGCCGCCGCGCGTTACGTGGTAGAGGGGGTAACGGAGGTGTAGCCTTCCTGCCGGAGCCGAACTGTGCACTTTATTCCGAGCTCTGATCTAAAATGTTCAACGATATTTTTGAGAACAGTCTTATCTTTGGTTACTTTTTGTGACAAAAATGTGACCAATGAGTCTTCTCCGCTTTGGTATAATTGTATCAATTGCTCGTACGTGATTCCCAGCCGTGCAAGTTTTGTGATCATATATTTGGATAGAACATCTTTCAAAGCTGATAATTGTTTTTTGTTTGATCCAACTTTCAATTTACGCATAAAATCTTTCAATGACTCAACGAATATTATAGTATTTTCAAATATATCATCGAAAGTCAAATATTGCTTGATCAAATCTTGCAGAACGACAACACCATACGTAGCTTCATGAAAGTTTCCTGCGGATGAATTTGTGTCGAGAGAATCTTCCGCTAACTTGGACAAAGTAAACATTCCTTTGCCTTGACGCCCAGGAAATTTTCGCCTCAATAATTTCAGTGAATCTGTGAATCCATAAATGATTTTGCTGAATTCATTTTCTAGAGAATGTTTCACAATCTCTCTTTTCCTTTCAATCTTTTATTAGACATCTTTTTGATGCTGTCTTTATTCGCGTCACTGACATCCTTAACCTCACTTTCGGCACGCATACACGCAGATAGATGAATCACACGGATATACGAGTAGAGCAACATGTTAGAACTACGTTTAGTGAGAATGACACGTCTCGCAGCGCGACGTGGCTGCCCGCCTCGCGCACCTCTCCTTCTAGCTCCGCGCATTTCTTGTGCTAGAACTACCTTAAGGCATTATATACGCGAAAAATTTCAAAATCTTTAATTTATTTTTATATTTTTGATTCTATTAGCCTGAACGGTTAGGAATACTTTAAGCTGTACACAATTTAAGGCTTTACATACGTCCAGCGGTACCGAAAACGTACCAAAAGAAAAACTGTTTTTCGGAGGGATAGAAATAGAAATTGATAAAAAAATTCTTACACATTGTTTATTACTGTGTTAAGTTTGTAAAAAAATTTATTAAAATTTTTTTTTTCAAAAATTACAACATGAAAAATCACATTTTTTGAAGCACTGTAAAAAAAAAGTTGCTCCACGGTCGGCAGTATTTCTTCCTCAAATGTTGACGGATCTGCAAAATGTAAAGAAATTCTTGTAAAATAAGGTAGTAGTTATAGTCTGTCGAGCCGGATTTTTGAAATTCGAAAAATTAAACAATTTACGGTAATTTAAAAAAAATTGTTAAGTTTGTGTCAAAAAAGTCACACTTTAATTGTTTTTATACAATTTTCTAATTATAATTTTAAAAATCCGGCTCGACAGACTATAGAAAAAACAATTCCGAATATTTGAAAAAAAAATCATCAAAAAATATTAAAAACCGTACGAGTTATCATGCCGACCGTGTCAGAAAAAGTAGTTTTGAGAAAAACGCGTTTAAAGTTTCAAGCGCGTTTCGCTCGAAGTCGCGCGCGGCTGGAGCAAGAACTTTATGAATTTTTTTAATTTATTTAGTTAACTTACGTCTAATCTCCCATTCCAGCTTCATATTGTACGCCTTCCTTGTCAGTAAAAAATTGTTGTTGTTTATTTTTTTCTAATCGACGAATTGTTCTGGCCTCTTTTGTTGCTTTGGTAGCGTTGATTCGACCTTTGTCCTTTCGTCGGGCAGTCACATTATCTACAATAACTTTTCAACTATGGGGAATTTTTACAATCAGCTTACACAGAAATACGTCTAAGACTATAAGGAATAATAATCTGTAAACAAAAAAAAATCGATTTTTTGAAAATTCTCGACGTATGTAAGGCCTTAAAAATTCCAGAAATGCTATTAAATAAGGTAAGATTGCATTTATAATAGATACCGCGCGGCGCGCCCGACCGCCAACTTCAAAACCGTTTTTCCACGATTCACTTTTTTGAACCTTGTGAAAGTCCTAACTCTGGAATGAAGGTTCAAAACGCTTTGAAATTTTTACAACATATTCTTAGTATCATCACCTATCGTGTGAACCACAGACACAAAAATTTCAATAACACCAAAAAATATAAAAATTCAAATATCGAGAAGAAATTGAGTAAAAAATGTTAAGTTTCGAATTTTTATTATAATAATTTTTTTTTTAATAATATTGTTGGTTCACACTGAAGATACATTCATTATGCAATTATAAATATATTCATTTTTTTTTTCAGACACCCACATCGATGCCGAGAACTTTCACCATCAACGCGCTCGTAAAAAAATACAGTACTTTATTATGTTATATCTCCGCCATTTGTTAGTAATTCTGACTTTGTTGTTTACATATACTTAACCACGTGTATAAATGATCCGTAAAAAAAATGTTGTCAATATATGCGTAATTTTTTTTTAACCGCGTCTAGAAAAGTACCTTCGAAAATCGGCGAAATCTCGTATATAAGGCCTTAAAGTAAATGTTCGAAGGGGTTATTTGTCCCCACTTCGTACATTTAATGTTAAATAGTACATTTTACATTCAAGAATTGAGCCATAGAAAAGTGTCCAAGTGTCCTCATTTATCAACGCATTATGTGATAATATTTCCGTCAGTATTTCTTATCCACCGCGAAGCCTTTCTCTCGCGCGCTACATATATACAACGACACGATGGAGCAACGTTTTTTTTTTTGTGGAAATCTGTCACACGTGTCTCGTGACTTTTATAACGTGACGAATAAAGAACAGAGACATTAAAAAGCAATTGATACAATCTGTGTCCATGTAATATTGAAGAATGTCAATGGGTTAAAGGCAGAAAGACGTATAAGCTATGTTTACACATAACGAAAAAACGCCTGTGGAGTTAAGCCATCCGTCTTACTACTATAATAAAGCTGGAGCGTTTGTATGTTTGTTCGAACGCGCTAATCTCAGGAAATGCTAACCCGATGTGATAAACTCTTTTTGCATTAGATAACCCGTTTATTTGGGAAGGCTCTAGGCCATACAACTTTACGCTCTGACCCTAATCTTACTATTGTACTCCTATATCTTACTACTGTAATAAAGCTGGAGAGTTTGTATGTTTGTTCGAACGCGCTAATCTCAGGAAATGCTAATCCGATTTGAAAAATTCTTTTTGCATTAAATAGCCCGTTTATTCGGGAAGGCTCTAGGACATACAACTTTATGCTCTGACCCTAATCTTACTATTGTACTACTATATCTTACTACTGTAATAAAGCTGGAGAGTTTGTATGTTTGTTCGAACGCGCTAATCTCAGGAAATACTAATCCGATTTGAAAAATTCTTTTTGCATTAGATAGCCCGTTTATTTGGGAAGGCTCTCGGCCATACAACTTTATGCCATGACCCTAATCTTACTAATGTACTACTATACTACTATATCTTACTACTGTAATAAAGCTGAAGAGTTTGTATGTTTGTTCGAACGCGCTACTCTCAGGAAATGCTAATCCGATTTAAAAAATTCTTTTTCCATTAAATAGCTCGTTTATTCGGGAAGGCTCTAGGCCATATAACTTCATGCTATAACCCTAAGGGGCGACGGCGGCGCCGATTTATTTTGTAGTGTTCGGTCCTTTCCACATAATTTCCGGATGGTATTTATAGTAAATGAGATGCACTTGGTTATATACTCATAATGCGTATGAGACAGATATATGATGCAAATTTAACGCGGGTGAAACCGCGGGGCACAACTAGTATTAGGATCTCACAATCACGTAGCTTTTTTTCTTTTAATTTTTTTTCGACAGATGTTTAACGTTCAATACTTTTCAACATCCGAAACAAAAATAGAGTTTACGATTGAAAAAAATAGATTTTTTTCAATATTATGACGTCCACGTACCTCATCGTATCGGATTTTGAAACTCGACACTTAACACGACGACGAGTCTCCAGTCACTGAAGACCGAATATTTACCACCGTTCGACGCGACTCACAGAAAATGTTATATGCCAGATTCTCGTATCAGTTGGTATGATGTGTGAGGAGGGGGAGAAGAGATAAAACACGCGTACAATGATAACATTGAAGCGTTGTGAACCTCCATGTTGGCTTTATTCCCACTCGAAATATTAGTTCCAAGTTTTGCCAAAAGTTCGTTGGTTTTTCGGATAAGAAAAAAAATAAAGAAATTATCAAAGCGTTGACTCGATGAGAGCAATACCTAAGTTTTAACCATCGTAAGCTTTTTTCAAAGGTCAAGATATAGAAAAAAAAATTCTTTACAGTTTTTGTTACCGACAGTTGGTAATCCCACAAATGCATTATATTGAATTATATCGAAATGACACACTAGCGAACAGTTTGCTGAGTAAAGTGACTGCTCATATTTCCTTCCTTTGATGTACGTACAATTATTGTGTTGAATATATATTTTACGATAATTTCGAGTGCAATTTTAAAAACAAAGGATAAACGACTTTTGTGAAATGTGTGCGTGTTCTTCTTTATCCGCGGACGATGTTCGAAGATCGCTTCGATGCACGAGAGTTGAAGTGTCGTTTGTTTGCATATCTTATAATTTTCGATAAAATTTATCGCTATCATTAAGAATACAAATAAAAAATAAATACGTGATTAATCACTTTGTTTTTCAAGTTGTTCTTATACTTCCAGCGCTATGTCCACATTTTTTATTCTTATTAAACATCGTTCGGTGTTTTCTGTTGTTCTCAAAAGAAATCGTTTGCCTACTTCAAAATATATAAATTTCGAGTTATAGTCTTGTAACTGCAATGTATTTTGAAAATTTGTTTATCTTGCATCTCCAACGTGTAGCCAAATGTCGATAAATTTCTGTGCAGAACGTTGACAAGTGATAAACGTAATTTATCAACATGATAAGACAAATCTTATAGCTAATAAAATTCTGCAATAATTAATTTAATATGGCAGCCATGAATCGTTCAGCGTTTGAAAATGTGCCCTATGAATTATACGGTTTAAGATTTGTGGAAACCTCCTTGACAATTAGCAAGAACGGTTCACAATTTTATTTCATAATTTTCATTATTTCGTAATATTTCATCGTGTTTATTAAGCTGCTTAAAAAAACGATAAAGATAACTGTATTTTCAATGTCACTTTCACACATTCGGGCAATTATCGCAAATGCGCAATCTTCTGAAAACTTTCGACACGTTCCTGACGGTTAGTCATCAATAAGTCTAACTGCGCAAGCGTCGAACGATGTCTCGACGTTTATTGGTCCCAACTGGGATAGTAGGGGTTACGATTGATGGATTTTAAACCAATGCAGCGAGGTTAATAGCGTAAATATGCGAACAAGGGCCTAGCGCAAGTGGAATTTCGCAGCTGAGTGACTGCAGGCAACGCCGCGGCTCGTTGAGCGGATGAAAATAAGCATCGATAAATATAGATTTTGCTTCACTTGCTCCAAAAGAGGTGAAGAAAAAAAAACCTGTCCACTCATCAAGGAAAAGTTCTCTATATTATTTTCGTCAAAAAATTGGCCTTTCTTTCTCGTCTCGTTCTCCACCGCTTTATTGTAAATTTCACATAGAACAGGGAAAGCGAGTTTTAAGAATTCACAATGTTGATCATTGATCGCTGATTATGTAACGTTATCGGGACGGGATATATACGTAATATGCTGCAGAGAGAACCACCTGCATATCGAGTAAATATGCCACTTGCGTGCTCTATGAGCCGGTTGTTCCACCTCTCGGTAAAATTAATCCGACCGATAACCAATGATAAAGTATCGAGTTATCCGTCGGTTTAATTTTACCGAGAGGTGGAACAACCCTGTATCTGGTTTCTTGTAGGTGAACTGGCGGGTAATCCCTAAAATGTACCGCACACCACCTACACAAACGCGTTCACACCCATTAAACGTCAAACACTCTACGCAAGTCAGTCAGTTATCTTGTCCCAAAAAAAAAAAAACTCAATTCAATTCAAGTACACACTTATCAGGAACGGAACGTCAAAAAGATTATTAATATGGAAAATGATTTAAAGAAAAATTTACTCACCCGAAAATATTGCAATTTTATTATAAAATCGAAGACAAATTTTTTAATCCCGAAACATAATACGACCGCATGATCCACAGAGATACTCGCGGATCTCGCAATTCGAACTGACCGCCTATGACTGCGAATGTGAAGAAAAAAATTAATGTTATTTCACCGAAAGACTTTTCATTGTAGAATTGACAGCTAACTCACGCCCGTGCGAATATATTCGTCCAATGAGAGGAGACGAAGGGAGAAACGCATATAAACCGGGTCGCTAGTCGGTTCTGCCGAGAGTTATCTTACCATCGCACGCGTAATGCGCGTTATATCAGTGCATACACGTATATGGAGTATTCCACGCGGCGTTGAATGATTTTTGGCGGCAAAGATTTTTTTGAGAATTCAATTTGATAATCACTGAATCAAAGAAATGAAGAAAAGAGGTAACTACGTTTTTTCGTTTGTCCGCTGCCTTATTTTTCGTTTTATTATTCTAAGAATGTTTCGCGTGTACGTCCCCGCCATAGAAAAATTAAATATGTCGAGGATTTTAGTACATCGCAATAATATTGAAAATACGAAGAAATTAAAATTAACCATATTGACGATTGACTCGAAACAATAATCGTGTTGAAACAATATTAAGGGGATAGGCCACTCTAGAGGCCGATAAAATAGGCTTTGTTGGGGATTTTTTTTTCAGAAAAACTACAAGATAAATCGAGATTACAAAATAGGGTGTTTATCATGTATATCAGTGACTGTATACAATAATTTTTTTGAAGCGATTAATTTCAAAATGGCAGGTGTGCAGCGTTTTTGCGATGACGCGTCCGTTTTTGTTGGCCGGAAACAAAACTCAGACAATTTTCAATTGATTCACTTGAAATTTTGAATATATCTTTAAAAATACATTGTCTATGGATGTGCATAGGATTTTTTCGATATATTGATTTTTGGCGAAATTTGCTTGAAAAATCGTCAGAAAATTGTTAATAACAAATGAACTATGCAATATTAAAAAAAAAATCCGACGCACTTCCATAGACAATGTATTTTTAAAGATAAATTCAAAATTTCAAGTGAATCGGTTGAACATTGTCTGAGTTATATTTCCGGCCAACAAAAACGGAGAGGTCGTCGCAAAAACGCTGCACGGCCGCCATTTTTAAATTAATCGCTCCCAAAAAATAATTGTATACAGTCCCTGATATGTATGATAAACACCTTATTTTATAATCAAGATTAATTTTGTAGTTTTTATTTTTAAAAATTCCCCAAAAAGCCTAATTTTTCGGCCTCTAGAGTGGCCTAACCCGTTAATAAATATAAATAAAAGTTTGTATAGCAAATGGTTGTATTTTTGAAACATTCAATAGGCTTTAGTGATGAGTGAATCGGTAAATGTTTTTAAAACTTTGTGAATGTGATATGCAGAGCGTGTTTGCATAATTGTACACGGCAGCGAGGGCGGCGGCGACGATATATTTATATAATATAGAGAGTTAACGTGATTCCGGAAAATTGATCCTTAAGTTATCAACAGAGAAAAACCCTAACTAACGAGCATTTATTTGATGCTATATCTGCAAAATTAACGATATTTGGCCAAAAAATATACGCAGTAATCGGGGGAAGGGATTTGGGTTAGTTTGTGTATACTCCGCTGGCGCTACTTGTAGACCCGAACGCGAGAGTTTCCTTACACAATTTTTAGTTCACAGACAATTTTCGTGAGTTTTTAGGGTTTTTAGGGGTTCCACCTAACAAATTAGAGGTCACAATATCAAAATACATAGTACATCGCTTCTCGCACGGCTAATTTGCGTATTTGACCTTGAATGTTACACAAACTTCATTAGTGTCCACTATACCGATGCTGTTAAAGTTTCTTGAAGAAACTTGTATATTGCTACGCCATTGCTTTTGCGCATACACGAAATTGACAAAGTCCCTTGTTCATAGAGGAATTTTTGTGACTGCGCGCTAAAATACTGAAGAAGCAATATGCATGTTACAATTTTCAGCATTTAAAAAAAAACCATTATTTGTGTTTTCAGGTTTTCACGTCCCTTCCTCTTTTGTTACCATTTTTTCAAGACCTTCGTAGAGTGTTTTGTCCGCAGTCACTCATTCCGAATGCACTACTGTAATGCACAGGGAAACTGCGAAATACCTGGCTGATACAGTCGGTTATATTTTACTGAATTTCAGTTCGTATTTCTATCTCAGAAACTGCCTCTCGTTCGGTAGTTGGCTTGCAATAGTCAAGCGTGCATCAGTGCACGGGTACGGGTTTTACGAAGTAGCCTCGTGCCCACGGCCAATGCGATACAGTGAGCTAAAAAGCCTCTGCGGATGCTGCGGAAGTTAGGTTAACATAGCATGGTGGGAGTCATGGCCTTGTATACAGGTCTAGAAACTCCCTCAAATTTTAGTGGCGGGGGGCGGCCGTTAACGAAGTCCGTTTTAATTTCTGTAGCAACCACTAGAGGCGTTGCGATCGGGTAATGCTGATAGACATAAGCTGAAACCCCCGCGATAGCTCTCGCGGTTGTCTTTCTCTGTCCCACTAATGATTTCCACCGCGTTACACATATTATATGTAATTGTGAAACAGTTGTTAATCCCGTCAACTTCAATTAATATACTGAATAAATATGCCCTCAATTTGAATCGGGTTTTAAAAATTCCAACTGGAACCGAGCGTGATAAGTACAAGCTATTTTAAAATATGTGCGAGTATGTCATATGAATGTACGAGTACATTTGACGAAATAGTTGTCTACCTCTTGATGGATCAATCTCCGTTAGATTTTTTTAAAATCCTTTCAGTGATAAATATACCGCTAATATAACGCTTTTTAAATAATAAAAGATTATAAATTAGTGAAATATTTATAAAATAGACGAAAATTTTCATTTTCAAAAATAGAAATAAATCGAACTGTGTCATATATTTAATTTGATCCTTTTTCATCGTTTCCTGGTTTTCATATTTTTTTGAAAATTGCAGGTAGTCAAATTCCGGTAAGTAAAAATCATACTCTTTCCATTTTCTTACACTCAATATTTTAAGTTTTTGCAAATGTTCCAGTTTTCAAAATCATGTAAGTATGAATGAAAATAAATTCTTTAATTTTTCTCTTCATTTGAGTTTTGTCAATATTCCGAAATGAACAGTACTTGGTACCATGCCAAGAAATAGTACAAACTGAGAAACGATATTATTGAGTTACATTCCACTTACAGAGCAACTCACAAGCTTCATTCATTAGTTAATTTAGACATTTTTTTCTTAACAACAAATGTCTTTTTTAAAATGCTGTTCACATACACGATTCGTCTGCTGTAATTTTATAATGCCTGGAATAGATTCTTCCCACTTTTTCCACACATCAACGTCCGCATGTTTTTTGGCACTCGGAATGTAGTACATTTTTTCTTTATTTAGCTACCGGGTTTGCAATGTGGTACCATACACAGATTCATCATTTTAAATATAATAATCACTAATAGACCGTGATCTACACCGAATAAACATAATATGCAAGCATACCAGTATCGATGGCTTTTCAGGTTATGTTTATCAGCGTTATCCGATCGCAACGCCTCTAGTGGTTGCTATAGAAATTAAAAACGACTTCGTAAGGCCCATTCTCACCGAAAGTTCCCAGAACTGTATAAAAGACCGTAGTGCGGGTATGGAGTGATAGGCGGGAAATTGGAAAGGGCCATACGTAAAAACTCCGCGAGGGTACACTTGGAATACACAATAATAATAAAATAACGGAAATAGGACAATAAAAACTACAGTATCGGAATTATATTCTCCAGAGACGTTCCACCAAAAACATTCATTTCTTCAAATTATGTACAAAGTCATACAACAAAGGTACAAACGAAGGAGCACAAGAGCCCAGATAAAAAACATTAAATTTCTAGAACCATAACGGTCACAATGTTATTGACTCCTGTGTTTTTGAAAATATGGCTATCATCCTCCCCGATATATGTTGAAAGATCGAATTCCATCATCGATTTCATTCCAACTCTCTCGGCGCTCTTTCTCGAGTATATTGACGTAAATACACCAAACACCAAAGAAATCTTTGCGTCTTTCGCCATGGCTATTCCCACGTTCATCAAGTCACTGGCGAGTCCTAACTTTCGATGATTCACGTCGATCGCAATAGCATAAAATTCCCACATAGCTCGGACATCAGGAAATACATCGAAGAGTTTCGTTTGTTCGTTCATAATCGACAAGTATTTTATGTACTTTTTAATCAACGGTGAGGTGCAGTTGTCGTTCGAAAAAATCGTTGCAAGACCGTCGATTTTCTTTCCGGCCTTTGGATTTTCGCTAAGAGTCGTTATATTGACACCCACAATTTTCATACTTTTTTCGTGAATGGCTATCAGGCAAGGTGATGCCTGGCAAGCGGCAATAATCGTTCCATCGAAATAATCGCCGATTTGCCTCTTTTCGTCCTCCGTGATTGTTACACTTGAGCACAAACTCTTGAACATCGTTTCTTCGTGATAAAAATTCTCTCGCATTATTCTTAAAATATCCGGCAAATTGCGAGGTTCGGACATCTTTATAATGTAAATTTCGTTCGATTTATTTAACCTCTTCGACATATCACGTGGGAATGTTGCACCTTCTCTTAACTTTATGAACAGGCGTCTGTAAGCACTTTTACCTTAATTACTGGACGCCTCTAGATATACCGAAATGGCTACGCGGTATCGGAGAATTATAAAATGGCGGGATATATGATCCGAAGCACGTGATGGTCAATTCTTCGTAGCGTACTAAAAGAACCGTTTTATGGAGTAAGAATAAATCGTTTTTGGGTCAAGATGGACTTCTCATCTCTCAGATGACAGCATACACCTTTACGATCATACAACACACAAAATAGTTTTCTCGATTAAACTAAATGAAAACAAAAACATTTCGCGAGTGATCAACTGCTATCGCGAGGCGAATTATTTCCTTCTTTTTTTTTTTACTTTCACTTGATTATGACTATGCCAATGGAGTTATGTAACGCGAAAACCTCCCTTCTAGAAATCCGTGTCCCTCGTTATATACTACTCAATATATGCATAACTTTTTCACAAAGAACGACCGTTAATGCAGATATAGAGTCCGGACGAGGCCAAACAACAATACATCTTATACATGCACACACACCTTCCGTAGGATAAGCAGCAGCGTGTCGATGTATTCCGCATTGCTCTAGCTTCACGACACTCGCGTTCGGTCTGTTGCGCCACCAGCGCGCGCATGTCGCAAACAGTGTGTGCATATTCCTATCTTAAATTGTCACTAAACTTACAAAATATCCCTATTGTAAGCGAAACGCATTAAGAACACAAATGCCCGCAACGTAAACGCGTATCCACTTACAAACAGGTGAATGACTGAAAAACGAATGAGCTACTGATGTCAAGCGGATTATCAGGAATAGATGTGCCCTTTCCCTGTTTATCCCTATAATAATTTGAATGGTTTACAAAAATAGACAAAGCAGTATTTCTTCCTTTCCCCTATCAATAATTTACATAAATAATATAAAGGTTGCACTATTCCTTATTTCGATTCTCCCCATTAATTTTCATGAGTCCATCTATTATAAGCTTTGAATGCAGAATTGCAAGCAATATTGCAAAATCTGAATCGCACACATCATCCACTTGACATACATATATGAAACTTATCAGTGATTGCCACCTACGTTTCCATATTCAAATTATAATTCAGGTAACCTCACGGATCGAAGAGAAAAATTCTAGAAATAAAAGGCTACATTCAAAAAACTAAAAAAATCTGACATCAAGATTCACGTCGACATAGACCAAACTGTTCAATGCATATAATTGAAAACCGTTCTTTTCTTTCGGACACATTTTACATAGAAAAACCCTATAAAACACGTCCGGAACAAAAGAGTATCTTCATGAGTGCGTACGTGCGTTTGTGTCATGTGCGTGTACCGATACTCGACTCACCCATCGATTGCTAAGGCCCGTATTCATGTCGTTCCTTGAGGAATAAGGATCCCTTATTCCCTAGATATTCCATTTAAGAAGAACGGAATAAGGGATCCTTATTCCTCAAGGAACGACTATATGTCCGTATTCATAGTCGTTCCTTGAGGAATGAGGATCCCTCATTCCCTATAACACGTTTCATAAACGTTCCTTGACCGAACAAGGAGCCTTATTTCTTCCTTCTTCCTTTCTTCCGGCTTCCTTATCTCAAGGGAGCTCCCTTGAGGAGGGGACGCCGCCTTGGTCTGTTGGTTTTTCTTGCATTTGTGAACTTCTTACCACATGATGCGCAGAATACAACCAAATATAACCTATACAAATTTGACACATTTTATATTTGTGGTTACTTGTGGTGTCGCGTTTTCCGACAAAGTGTATAAAGAAAAAAGAGAATCATGGACAGCGCATTTTTAAATTATTCTGACGATGAATTTGAAGGCGAAAATCCAGAGAATTCGATTCTGTTCCGACTTGTGAAAAGGTACATTCGTGATTGGGAAATCCCTTGGAATTTTTCGAAGATGTTTCTTTTCGAAAAAGGTACAGATTCAGCAAAGGAGCTGTGATTGAGATCTTATTACCTCTGGTAAATGCTCGGTTGAGGCGATTGAACAATCGTTGACCGCCAGCTTCTCCATTAACTCAGTTGTTAGTAGGACTGCGTTTTTACGCAAAGAGCAGCTTTCAGGTTTGAAAATTTTGTCTTAACATTGTGTTAAATAAATAGGCAATTAATGTTCATTTCATTTGTACACTGTTTTAATTGTAGATAGTTAACGGAGACATGCGAGGGTACAGTCAAGCATCAGTATTGAGAATTGTTGCACGAGTTTCCAGAATTTCAGCATCACATTTGGGTGTATATATTCATTTTTCCACTTAACAAAAACGTCGAGATAATAAAAACAAATTTTATGAAGTAGCCAACTTTCCATCCGTAATAGGATGTATCGAATACACCCATTTACGCATAACAAATCCTGGAGGGAATAATGGAGAGGTATTGGGGAATTGAAAAGGAGGGTTCTCTCTAAATGTACAGGTACATTTTCTCAGCTGTTTTATTTTGTGTTCATATCAAATTTCGTATGTTAAATAATTATGAATAAGTTAATATCAAGTTAATTTTTTTGATTTGTTATTTTTATAGGTTGTATCTGGACCTCAACGAGAAATTCTTGATATAGTTGTCAAGCACCCTGGTTCGACTCACGATGCTGTAATATTTGATCGAAGCGGTGTGCGCTGTCGTTTTGAGCTAGGACACCTGGACGGAATTTTACTTGGTGATAGTGAGTATGCCTGCGGCAGCTATCTCCTAACACCTGTTTTAAGACCTGAGACAGACGCAGAAATTCGATAGAATACTGCACATACCAAAACACGAGTTATCGTTGAACAACTTTTTGGAGTTTGGAAACGTCGATTACCATGCCTGTATTACGGCTTAAGAACAAAGTTGTGCACAACGGTGGCAATTGTCTGTGCCACTGCTGTTTTGCACAATGTGAGTATTCAAAATAATTTGCCTTTATTTTAAGACATTTTTCTTAAATATGAAACAGTGTTGTGAACCAATTGTAGTTTTTATATTAAGTTTTTATTCATGATGATTGGCATGTTGTAATAATGTTAATCGAGATCAATTCATACAAATTAGCATTTGTACATATGTTTAGATTAAAAATTAATAATGCTCTGAAGAATATTTTTGTATGTATTAAAAACTAAAATAAAATGTTCTTTATTGAAACTGGCGTTTCAAAAACTTAAAACGCAATATTTCATTTCTTGTAATTAATATATTTTGTATTAAACATAAAAAATGTATATAAATATACTATTACATTGCACTTATAATATTATTATTTGTATCGACCTAAATATGTATAGACACACAGCCGTATATAGAACCAGCGATTTTTCTATGAGGAACAAAATAATATGAGGACAAAAATACTTCCGGAAGTTGATACTAAATTGCAAAAGATATTTTATTTTATCGTTCCCTTTCCTCGTAACTCCGTAGCAGTCTGATATTTTAACACTTATAATAATAATTAGATATTAAAAACATGAATATTTTATATGATACTATCTTTGCCCGAATGCCTCTTCCTCTCTCAACAGTTTCAAGATAACTATTTTCGCTTCTGCTTCAGAAATCGCAATTTTTTCAGCGTGAAGCTCCCGCTGATGCTCAATTGCTTCTCGGAGTTTTATTAGTAGTAATTCTTTTCCGTTGCAGTTCTGAAAATCAATTACTTTACCATTAGTACTCATATTAACTATTAATAATTAATATAATTTTTGAACTCGTGTTAGGTTGGGTTCTGGTGCCATAAACAGTACTGCATCCACTAATCACTAAAATTCCTAAAATATTCCTTCCTTTCGAAAGGAAGACTCGAGGTACGTCTATGAAATAAGGCAGCCTTGGGGATTCAAGGGATCCTTGAATCTCCAATGGAGGCTCCCTTCATCCTTAAGATAAGGACGGACTATGAATACGGGCATTAAATGGAATATCTAGGGAATAAGGGATCCTTATTCCTCAAGGAACGACTATTAATACGGGCATAAGGGACAAAAATTCTTGTTCGATCTTCTTCAACAACTTTGAGCAATCGATTCGAAAGATCGATTATCGAAAGTAACGAAAAACGATATTCAATAGATTCAGAAAATCATCATGCATTGGGGGGGCCCGTGTCCACAGAATCAGAAGCACCATATCACATATTTATTACCTATAGAAACATGAGTTAATTAAACAAAAAAAGAATATGTACCATAAAACACGTAGCCGCCATGATGCAGCATTGTGTACTTTTTTTTCGCGGCGCGGTCTGGTCGCGCGCACGCGATAGTGACGCGCGCGTGCGCGCGACGACGACAACACGAAAAAACAAGATGTCCGCGACCAGCGGAAACAAACGCGGAGCGCGGAGAGGATATCTCGAGATTTCACACTCCGCGCCGCACTGTGGAGCACCGTGCGAGTAACAAACGCGGTGCGCGAAAAGGTTTTTCGGTTCGCGTGCGCGCGCGCCATTGTTATCTTTTCGTTGGTTTCATTTATTCGTTGTAAAATCATCGTTTAATCGTGCGCGTTCGCGCGCGATTGTAAAACGAAACGCGTTATAAAAAAGCGGATTCGGGGCGAAATAGAAGAGAAATAAAAAAGCTTACGTGCGCGGCGCGCTATGTTTCGCGTGTTGTGATCGCGCGAGCGCGTTTGACCGGGACGTCGGTCGCGCGGGATGCGGCGGCGGTGGGGGGAGAGGGAGCCCAGGGGTGGCATTGATATAAGTGACGGCCCCCGCGCGTGTTTCGCGACCGTCGAACGAGGGGCGATGGTCTGAAAGGGGACCACGAAGTCTCGTTGTCTCGTATGGGTTGTGCGTCACGCGCGTGGTCTCTAATGTATCAGCGACGCGCGTGAATAAGCCGTGAAAAGTGAACGCTCACGCGTGACGAAGAAAACAAAACAAAAGAGCAAAACGAACGAAGAAAATCTAGCGTGCCGCGCTGGTGAATTTTGCAATACACACGCACACATACGCACTCGTTTAGTGTGAATTCGCAGTTTCATCGCGAATATACATATAGATATAGAGCTTCGGATTTGCCGCTGCTACGGAGACGTCCACCTCCTACTCCCCCCCGCCACTTCGCACCTCACTTACGCGATAACAAAAACAAGGGAGACCTCTCTGCGAACGCCAGGATGTCGTATTCGCGAGACAGCCGCAACCAAGTGTCCCGTTTACGCCGGCTAGCATAGCTCGGGCTGCTAGTCTCGTCTCACGAACCGCCTGGACCACAGCATGAAGGAGATGCTTGGAGGGTGCTGCGTGTGTTCTGACGAGAGGGGTTGGACCGAAAATCCGCTTGTCTACTGCGATGGACAGGGTTGCACCGTTGCCGTGCATCAAGGTTCGTTTCTTTGTTTTTCTTGCTTTTTTTCTTCTTTATTGTTTCCCAAAAATATTTGACAAATTTTTCATAATTTTCATCAGATTCCGTTGATTCGCGGCCAGTGGAGAAGGGGAAGCCTCTTCCCGCTGTACAATTGCACCTCATTATCGTCGAATTAATAATCAGAAATCTCACCGTTCTCCCTTTGTTTTTCTCGTGTCAATGATGGCTTTTCTTTACTTCGTAAAAACACGGCACTTTGACGGATTCAAAAAAAGACACAAACACGAGCCCCGACAACGCGTGATTTTTCGATTGTCGTTTAGGTTAGGTTTACCCGTTAGCTATAATTGTTTATTCCTTTCATGTTTACGTCAGATTTGACGACAAATCGACGCTGTTGAGAATTTACTTTTTTACGAAAACTAGCAACATTTTTTTGTCCCAAGCCTCTCACAACAGTGCTTTAAACAAAAAGACTCCGTTTTTTTATTGAAAAATTGGGCATATCTGACTATTTGTGGTACCGTAGTGTTATTGACGCTGGCTGGGATAATTTCTTTTGTTGGGAAAATTCCAATCGGTCCATTACAGTCGAAGTTGTACTTGAAAAAAAAAATTTCTACGGATTAGGTGCGCAAGTTCGCGATGTCCAAGATTCATATTTTACAGAGCCATTCTGCGACTCTGAATTGAAATTTATTTTTGCTTTTGTTTCTCATTGTTTTGAATATCGAGAAATTCAATAACAACGTGCACGGCAAGTTGTGAGTTTGTCGACGATTTCAATCTGGAACGGAGGAATTTTGAAAACGAGATATTGCTCAAATTTGTAATCAAGAAAGCTTTAAAACTGAACGTTACGAGACGCTCGCTCGTAACGATGTTCAAATGCTAAAAAATATAGCGGATAAGCCTTATCACTTGGAGAACTCTCAAAATTGCATGCTTTTTTTCTGCTTTACATATCGTACCGTTATTAATATTTTAATCTTCATATATATAACGTTTCTTGGCATTTTCAGCTTGCTATGGAATTGTTACCGTCCCCACTGGACCTTGGTATTGCAGAAAGTGTGAGTCGCAAGAGAGAAGCGCACGCGTGGTAAGTTCAATTTTTTCGATTTTGCGTTATTTATTCAATTCTGGCTTCCTCGAAAATTTGTCGAATTGCTGAAAGGCATCGCTAAGAGGAACTATCTCAATTTTAGTTTTCTCGTAGAGGAAGTCTTGAGAAGGCCTGCGTGTGATATCGAGGAAGCAATTTGTAATTTTTTATTTACATGTTTTTTCCATGCTTGTATTGTCAGTGCCGGATTTTTCGAGAAAATTGAAATTTCATGAAAACAAAACTGTCTTGTCAAATCTTGCTAAATTCAATACTAATCATCATTTAATTATATTTAATTTATTGTAGAATGCTTTAACGATGTCTCTCAAAATTTGTGAAAGCTACCGATACTGCAGATGATGTTGGAGTTTGGATCATTGGAATGCAACGAAAATAGATTTTTTACATTATTAATCCCCCTTAAGATTGGATTATCGATGACAAAAATCGTTACACGGTTTTGTTGGAGTCTCCTTCAAGGACCTGGGTCAAATGGGCACGAGAAGCAAGAGCAATACTGAAAATGAAAATTTAAATACCTATTTGCGTTGCGTTCCAATGATGCAAACTTCAACATCGTTACGACAGATTGTTTGAGCTCTGAATCTCAATTTTTGTTTTCCACCATACCAAAGCTTCCTCTTTGAGGAAGCCAAAATTGAAGAACCAAATTGCTTATATTAGAGTGATCGACCGAGATAAAATAATGAGGACTCAATGTGTAGATTTCAATTTTTGTTTTCATTCATTTATTCTCTATGTTGAGTTTTTTTTTCTTCTAATTCTCGAGGATTTTTATTTCAATCTTTTTTCATACATTTTCTGTTCGGCCCGATTAAATGATTATTTTTAAATTTAGTAATGAAGAATTTGAACATTCCATTGTTTCAATATTTTCTCAACTTATTTTTCATTCAAATTATTTACAGGAAAAAACACTACCTTTTACATAAAGTACATATTTGCAAATAGACATCCTCCGTATTTTGTGCAAATTTTTATGTAATAGCAGTAAATGTAGTTCAATGATAAAATAAAAATACTACGAAAGTAACATTCATGATGAAATAAAATACAGATGAAGTTTATAAGACGTAAAAAGAAAAACGATATTTTCATGACGTAGCTCGTAAGTTAGTAATCACAAAAGAGAAAACGTATACAAAATGTCATGAGCTCTGATAATAAATAAAATAACAATAACATGAACAAATATGATCCAAACCACAGTGGCAATTGAGCGCTCCGCATTAGTCAAATGAGATTAATTTTTAAGATCGTTAAAAATTCTCATGCATGAATTGACCATAGTGAATTATGATTTGTATTACAGCATACGTTCTTAATGAAGAAAAACATTAGTAACAATGTATTTGCAAAAATATTAATTGATTTGTGACAATATTCAAAACGGTAAATCCTAAGGTAACGCTAAGTCATTCCGTCAGTTATTTTTCAAAGAATAATCCGTATTTTTTCAGTGATTTAAATGCAGGTACGGCTCATTCTTTTTAATGAAAGAATCGACGTGAACTCATCAGTCAGATATTTCATAGTATTTTCCATAAAAATTTGACAGCCATTTATTGACCCATCGACGAAATTACCTTCGTAAACAAACGGCGGGATTTTTTGTACGGAGCCTTTTTCAACAATAGAACGAGCCATACTACATCAAAATTGAGAAGAAAGTACGGAATATTCGTTGAAAAAACTGAACACAGTGACTTATTTCAAAATTCACGCAAACCAGTTAATATTTTTTTAAATCCATTGTTATTTATATTTTTCTTCGTTAAGACGATACGCCGTAATAGAAATAACAATTGACCATACTAAATTTGTGCACGAAGCCTATGGGCGCGTCCGGTAATTTGATGAAACCTTCTTTTAATATTAAAACGCCGTTTTTTTTCATTGCCGTTTCTTCATTTAATACGACAGATTGAAATTCAACTAAACTGCTTCTAGGATAAATAGAAGAACGCTTGGTATACATCTCTTGCAGAAAATACGACAGCAAACGAACATTTTTTGCTAAAAAAAACAAATGCTTCTTTCCCAACCGTTTACCTTTCGGGTGTCTCTTTGGATAAAAGAACACGTCGGATACATCGTCCATGTATCTGGGTTTAATCTCGGATGTAGAAAGTGCTGGAAAATGATGAATTCGCGAACGCACCCTTTGTACAAACGATATTGAAAATTAAGCACTGATTTCTCCAGTAATAAGCGCCCAATGCTCCTTGAGTATCCTCTGGAATTTTATTTGACGATTCGATGGTTCAAAAGGCATTTTTTCTTCTCAACTCGTGACAAACGCTAGCTAACGTTCCTAGGAAACCTTTGTATCAAGATTTTCATGTTTAACGACCTTTAACGAGGTCACAATTTTTGAGAAAGATATTAACCACAGTGGATAAATGAAAAACTTGAGATATCATAGTAATCGTGTGGTTGTAATGCGTAATGTTGGAGCAGCGCTGTGAGCTGTGCCCGAGCCGTGATGGAGCGCTCAAGAGAACCGATCAAGCTGGATGGGCGCACGTTGTATGCGCCCTTTACATACCCGAGGTGCGTTTCGGTAACGTCACGACGATGGAACCGATTATATTGCAGCTCATACCAGCTGAGAGATTCAGCAAAGTGAGTAATTCATTGAAAAGTCATTTTCCTTTTTTTTTGTTTTTGTTTTCATTCACATTCAATAATTTTCGTTGAACATTGTACGAGCTATTTTTTTTTTTTCGCTCTAGACGTGTTATATTTGTGAGGAGCAAGGGAGAGGAAGTCGGGCGAACGTTGGCGCCTGTATGCAGTGCAACAAGACCGGCTGCAGGCAACAATTTCACGTCACGTGCGCGCAGGCACTCGGATTGTTATGCGAGGAAGCCGGCAATTATCTCGACAACGTGAAATATTGCGGATATTGTCAGCATCATTATTCAAAACTTGTGAGTTGATGTCTAGACAATTTTACGAAAGAATTATCGAATATTCGCAGTCGTTACCCGCCCACTTACTTCCGGGACAGTTTTTCTAAATTGGTTTTTTTTTTTTTTTTGACCATTCGGCACATTTTTCAACACAGCAGCATTGGAAGACTCGAATTTGTCATTTTTTGTTTCATCGTCACAAAACTTCCTCCACGAGGATGTAAGGAAAAAAAACAAAACAAAACAACATACTGTAGGGAATATGAAGGCAGATGGAAGAGACTTTACTTCGGCGTTATAATTTCGCATCGTTTGTAACCGTTTTTGTCTTTCGTTTATGAATAAGAGGTCGACCATACCGCGAGGCCGTCTCGACACGAATGCCTCTCGCCTTCGTGCGATTTCGTAGGACACTCTCGACATACATACGTAAAGGTGTACGTACGCGGGCTAGCGTCAAATGAATATTTGTATTATCAGTATTATTATGAATAAGTTTCCTACAATACGTGAATTAATAACTGAGGCGATATCAACGATGTAATGTTACTTCTGTAATATCAGTTCGTTTATTTGAACATAAGAATATGCATGAAGGGTGAAGACAAAATAATAATAATTGAGATGAACCAAACCATCGAGGAACCAGAATTTTTATAATTCAATCGCATCGATTTTGACGTATGTCTCGTCCGTAGCAAATTAAATCCTTTTTACAGCGTCACAAGCAAAAAGACCCGACATATTTAAGAACTTACGAGTAGGATACATATTTACACACACACACAGACAATCACATTTATTTGGACCAAAGTCTTTCTTCTTTTCTTTTTATTTCGTCTCGCGATGCCGATTGTATTAAATTAGACTTAACTTATGGGGTTGAGTTATCGCTTCTTCGATGGCTCTTTCGTTTTTGCTCCGGGGTGCTGAATTCTCCGATAATAGAATATTCCACCACTAATAGAAGAGTCCTCGCCGAATGGCCAATTCGAGTGAGTATGTAGGATGAGAAGGCCTTCGTTTCTATCTCTGTCTCTCCTGTAGATTCGATGCTGTGGACAATCACGCGTGCTCGAACTCCCGATAAGACAATATACTTGTTGACGCGTCGGCATCCCCGGAGCGAAAGAGAGCGAAACAAGGAGTCTCTTCGACACCTCACTTTGCGAAAATACGCGTTTGCCAAATTTTCATAGAACCCCACCCACTGTACGCGAAGACGCTCGAATCGTCACCGTACTTCCCGCGGGGAATTACAAATATAGATGTGTACCTGTCTCGATGCATCTCTGACACTTCGATATATTCCAGAAAAAAGGGGGTAACGTAAAGACGATACCGCCGTACAAGCCAATACCGGCTGACAACGGTTCGTCGGATTCGTCGCCGGAGAAGGAAACGGATGTGCCACAAAAGACGACAGCGTCGACGGGATCTTCGGCGACAACGACGACAACAACAACGACAACCAAACGCAAAGGTTCGAGCTCAAAGACAACGAGCTCTGGCTCAAAGAGCAAAACAAACGCGAGTCCGAGCCTGGAGATAAATGGAATTGCCGATGATAAGAGCGTTAGCGGCGGTAACACGCCGAAAGATCCCCTAACGAACGCCAGTGGATCGAGTAAATTCACGAGTTCAAATTTTGTTGAGACAATTGTGACACAATCGGAGAGCGTTTTTGGTCACGAACAGATCGACGGAATTGCTCCACCGTTGGCCACAATCCTACCACCGACAAACGTAAAATCATCGACGCCCACGTCGTCGATCACCTCCGGAAGTACAAATTTGTCACAAAAAATTGTCAATCAAACGAAATCAAGCAATGCAAGCTCGTCGAACAAATCAACGAGTCATACTGGTAAAAAACGAAAAACCGGTGCGCGCACGCCGACAGTTATCGCTAATGATAATTCGAATCATTCGGCCAGTTCCGAAACCAGCGGCTCGGTCGTTATTGCCGTTGGTCCGTTAATTCATCAGCAACAACAGAGTATCGTCGGTAATAGCGGGCAAACCACTGTCACGGAAGCGACGAGCCTTAGTACCACGACGGAACCGGAAAAAACGAAAAAGGTAAAAGATAACAATGGCGCGGAAGTTAGAAGCGTCGCTTCAACGAATTCAATTAACCACGACGAACGGTTAACAGTTTTTTTTTATCGGTCAGTGACGAGAATTTCTTGTTAGTAGAGTTTATTTTTTTAATCTTCCACCGTGTCGGACAAGATATCGAAATTACTTGGAATTGTATGTCCGGAAAAACTTCTCTCGGAGCCAGAAAGAAACAAAACAAACGGTCGTTATTTTTTTCCGGATTCTTGTTTCTGTTAATTGAAACGTTTTATTCTTTTTACTTTATTTTCTACTTCCTACATACCGGACAAGGTACCGAAATTATTTCGCTTAGATCCCGTTCGAGAAGCGGTTTCCCCGGTTCCTAAAAAACCAACGAGCAGTTTTCTTTTTCCGTCCAATTTTAATTATTTCGTTGCAGCGACGTTGCTAATTTCCATGGGATTAAGAAAAAAAACAAATCTCCAGTTAGGACAATGTAAAAGCCCCTCGTACGTGTTTCCCGATGAGAAAAAAAAACTTTTTTGCAAATACAAATGATATTACATTAACAGCTGAATTAGAGATGAACGGACATTTTATTACCGAGAAAAATTGGTCATTCGAATTTTTCGATGAATCGCGAACGAATTTTACCGCGATACCTTCTCATTCGTATTTCCTGATTTTATTCTATTATTTCTTAAGACTTCGATACAAGTTTCCTTCGATCTCTTAGAAATTTCAATATTTCATTGAATTCAGAGCCAAGCAAAATGGGGTGTGTTCAAATTTTATGTATTATCATCGATTTTGCATGATAAAAGTCGTCACGAACGGAAGTTCGATGGGTTTTCACATGTCCTGATCGCGTTGTCACGCGGTGACGAGACAAAAACACGAAATCTCACGAAAAAAAAATATCGTTTGACGATTTTGCAGCTTAAAGTCGAAAGCTCTCCCGTACCTGTTCAAAGTAGCGCATCGAGCGTTCCTTTACCGAGCGAGGCCACTACGACGCCTGTAATAATGTCAATAACGCAGTCTCAAACCTCTGTCGTTAATCAGTCAACGCCGGCAACGACAACGTCGAACAGCATTGTCGTTTCGGTACCGCTCAACTCAACGTCGCTGTCATCAACGATCCAGACTGTCGTAACGAGCGCACCGACCCTCTATCAGCAACTACAGCAGAGCATGATCACTACAGCGTCGACGACCGAACCGAGAACCAGCGCGATTGCCAATCACGAGAGATTTCCCGCCGAAGATGCGCCTGCAAAAAGATCGCGGTAAAGTATTTTTCCCTCGCAGAGGGAGCTTTGTTTTCGTGAAAATTTTTTTTTTTTTTGCTGAGATTTTGATAATTAGACCGTCTGAGATGTCGCAAATGATCGGAAAATTATATTTAGAAAAAATTGTCCGAACGTGTGTGTGTGCGTGTGTGTGTGTGTGTGTGTGTGCATGTCGTCAGTTTAAAAAGTATAATTGATATATCTCGATCAAACCTCTTTTGTTCACTTTACAGATATAATATTATTGACGTACGGTTGTTATTGATTTTGGCCAAAATCTACGAAAACGTTTAGATGTTATAAATTTTTCGAATTTGTTGAAAAGTTACTGTAATCGGGGCCGGGTCGAAGTTTCGAACCGTAAAAGCTTCGACGGTGCAAAACTCCGAATTTTAATAGTACGAATTACATGGTTCATTCCGACGACAGTTTGAATAATCGACTGTAAATAACATCGAACGTGTATGAATCGATACCAAAAATGATGCGAATTTAATATCGTCGAGTAAACATTTTTTCGAAAGATTACGCAGACGACAGAGCAATTTATCGAACGGTCAGTAGTATTACTTGAAAAATTCCGAATTGGTGATTTTTAGAGATCCGCAAAGTTCCGAAAATTATATTATCGAACAAGAAACTATCGGAAAGGTGCGAACGTAATAAAATTGAAGAAAAGAATTCTCGGGTATACGAATTTTTCGGACTCCGAAAATTACGGCGTCGACGATGCGGTATTCCGAAAATAAAAGTTCCGAAGGGGCAAAATTCCGAAAATTTTCAATTCGTGCGTTTAGATGGCAGCACCACTGGTGTTATGTCCTATGGACCTTTTTCACGAGCGAGCGTCAGAGCCCACTAGTAGCGCTAGTTTTACTCTCTTTCGAAATTTTGTCCTGTCGGAATTTTGCCCCGTCGAATTAATAAACTGTCGTCTGTTTACCCTTTTCGGGACATACAAATTCTAATATATTTGGCTTCGAGCTTTTTTTTTCTGAACCTTTTCAGGTATAAAACTTGACCGTTCGGCAAACTCGAGTTTCTATCACCACAATTTTTCGGAACTTTACTTTTTTAATTATCAAAATACGTTTTTTTAAGTAGTAGGATTTTTGATTTTTGATACTTTTGCAGATCGGTCCCATAATTATTTTTGTCATTTAATCCTCGATGCATAACTATTTTTCGCAATGACATTTCTGTTTTAAAAAGGACGGATTTTAAAAATTTCGAAAAGCTTCAAGATCGTCCCACATAAATTCGGAGTTTTGAACCGTCGAAGCTTTTACGGTTCGAAACTTCAACCCCGCCCCCTGTAATCGCCCCTAGCTTCTGGAAATTTTCCAATATCCGATTACATTTTTTTTTTTTTTTTTACATGAACACAGTGTCATTGAAAGGTATTTGGTATTGAATTTAGCGAAAATCGATGGAAGGGTACGAATTTGAAGAAATTTCGAATATTTTTTTGAATTCACCATAAAAAGGTTTGTGATCATTCTAACTTTCCCAATTGACGAGATATAGTAGTAAACTTTTTTTACATAAATGGAATATCACCAAATGATATTTGTTACTGAATTTAGGGTAAATCGGTGAAAAGGTTTAGATTTTATACAAATTTTAATTACTTGAATTTAAAAAAAAATGAATTCTGAACGTTGAAATCAAAGTGAGAAAAAGAAGTGTGCAAATTAAAAACTTTCATAATGCTTCCTCATTATTTTATGTCGCTCAGAAAGTTTCCTCTACCATGAAGTCAAATTTGAAAAATTAACTTGTTTATAGAGGGCAATTTGTGAGCGAGATAAAATAATAAGGAAGGAGTGTGCAAGTTTTTAATTTGCACACTTTTTTTCCTTTTGGAACCCGGACACCTGGGCAAACCGAAACCTATCGCACGATTTCACCTGACTAACCAGGTGAAATCGTGCGATAGGCCTTAACGGGAGAGGCGAAGAGGGAGGAGGATGCGTGAGCGAGAGCGAGGGTCTTTAGCCTCCTCCGAAGAGGCTAAACACCGACATTTCCACTACAAAATTTTCGACACATTTTTCTTGGAAATGACTAAATGGAATGTAACGAAATTTTGCCAGTCGTTGTAGAAGACTGGCACGGAAACGGCCCCACTCTTTTTTCGTCCGAAATTATTGTATTTTTTGGAAAATCAGCATTAGCGGTAGGAGTAAACCCAACTCAAGCCTATTGACTCAAAATTTTCAACATATTTTTCCCGGAAATAGAGCTCCAATGACAGGTTTATCTCGGTAAGTGCTTTATTTTATTTTTTTGCATTGTAAAAACAAAGAGTGGGACCGTCTCGGTACCCCATCGTTCTACATAGTTTCACAAAGTTTCATTGAATTATATCTATTTTTAGCTCTATTTCCGAGAAAAATGTGTTGAAAGTCAACAATGCGGGATCGACACTTACCGCTAATGTTGATATTACAAACAATAAAATAATTTCCGACCTATATGGACGAAAAACGAATGGGTCCGTCTCAGTGCCATTATTCTACAACGATTGGCAACATTTCGTTACATTCCACTCGGGCATATCCAAGAAAAATGTGTTGAAAGTTTTGAAGTGGAAATGTTGGTATTTAGTTTGGTAATCAATTTTCCTATTTTCTCTGAGAAGGGAAAATTCTTCCAATTTTCTCTGACATTGCGGAAGAGAGAAAATTTACTTTCCGGACTGAGGAATTGAATGTATTCTTGTCCGTACACTGCGATGTCAAGAACGACCACATTTGACACGATCGAAATGCAAATTTGAAAGCAATCAACCATATTATCGATATTACGAATATTGAGCCTAAACAATAATAATGGCAAAATGACATTAACAAAAGCGGTAAATCAAAGTTTGTTTAACAAATAATCAGGTCATTGTTATACAAAGTTTAATCGCTTATCTTTATGAACGGTACATGCAATTTTTTTAAATATTTAATTCTTTAATTCTTGATTGTTGTAAAATTCTAAACCCTGTACTTATTCTGTACAATTTTCATTGTATGCTATAGAGATTTTTCGATAAGACTGCATACTAAACTAATCATCCTTGAACAATTGTTTATTCACACTTGAATGAATTAATATAAATACATCCGAGACTGGTATTGTTTATCTTATATACGATAAAAAATTTTTAATTTACATAACTTTATGCCAATAAATCATCACATACATCATTATGAAAATATTGAATATTGCAATATTTATACCAATTTTTAGTATCGACTGTTTTGCATTTTTCAGATCTCATTGAATAACCATAATTGTTTGCAAAACGTTAGTGAATTTCTGTAAAAATTCGTAATTTTCTCACACACAATTGACTAATGTTTTGAGGAAAAAATACTGTTATGCAACAATACTACAAGACCCAAAAATATGCAAGCGTTCGTATTAAAAAGTGAAACGAGTATACTATTGCAAAAAAATCGAGCGTTTCGGCTTTTCAATATTTTCAATATTGGTAAAAAGAAATAAATATTGAACACCCTTACGATATTTGTATTGGTGCAGGGTTGTATGGCATCGTATTTGGTCAATATGATTCCCATATAAAAATTGACAATTCTCTATGTAGCTGCATTATTATGGATAGATATCTTTTTCGATTAATCCCCCCTTCGGCCCTTCCGCCTTGAAGGCAATAATTTTTAAAAATCCCGACGATAATGTATCGGCCTCCCTAACTGGGTTTCGTATAATGCATTTATACATACAGTGGGTCAAAAAAGTATTCATACACCTTGTTTTTTTGCGATAACTTTATAGACATAAGCGATACGCAAAGAAAGCCAATTTTATTTAATAGTACATCAGGTACAGAGATAAACTGCAAATGGAGAATTTTTTTCCCAGGAATAATAGAAGAATTATGGAAAAAAAACGAAAATTTTCGGGCCAAAAAAGTATTCGTACACTTACGATTGAGCTGCTAAACCCGGATATTCACTCACGGACGGTCTGACCTCTGCGTACAATGTAAGCAAGTCTTCGTTTACACAATGGTTTTGACCTATTCCATGCGGTAGTAGATCTTCAAGCTCTGAACAGACATGATGGCAAAGAAAAGCGAAATATCAATATCCATGCGAGATAGAGTGATTTTTCTTCGGAAACGCGGTGAAAGTTATCGAAAAATTAGTGAAGAACTAAATCTAAGTTTCGCAACAGTGCAATATATAATAAAAAAATACGAAAGAACAAACAGCACAGAAAATAAGCCACGAACCGGTCGACCGAGAATGCTAACGGTACAAGAGCGCCGGAGTATTGTTACAGAGGCTACCAAAAAACCGTTCACAAGTGCTCGCAGTTTAGCGAATGATGTCGCGTCAACATCGGCGAAGAGCGTGGGTCCCCAGACTATTCGAAACGTTTTGCATTCTGCCCAAATATACGGCAGAACTGCCCGCAAAAAACTATTAATTAATAATATAAATCGAGCGACACGTTTAGGTTTCGCAAAACCCTACGTAAAAAAATCTATAGAATTTTGGAAGCGTGTCGTATTCTCGGATGAATCGAAGTTTAACATCTTCGGGTCCGATGGAAAAAAATTCGTCTGGCGGAAACCAAATACCGAGCTCCGGCAGAAAAATTTAATACCGACTGTAAAGCACGGCGGAGGAAGGGTCATGGTTTGGGGCTGTATGGGATGTTATGGCGTTGGTAATCTGGCTTTCATAGATGGTACAACGAATGCCCAAAAGTATATCGACGTGTTGCGCAGCAATTTGAAAGCAAGTGTAGATAAAATGGGCCTGGATGGAAATTTCTACTTCGAACAAGATAACGACCCGAAACATACTGCCATGAAAACGAGGGAATGGTTACTCTATAATGTCCGCAAACAATTGATCACACCACCACGATCTCCGGACATCAATCCTATTGAAAATTTATGGCACTTGGTGGATGTAGAAATTAGAAAAAGAAAAATAACAAACAAATCCAATCTCCAAAGAGTGCTTTTACAAGAATGGACGAAAATAGCACAAAAAAAACAACGCAAAAGCTAGTAGAATCCATGCCTAAGAGACTCGAGGCGATAATTGAAGCAAAAGGGATGCACACCAAAAACTAGTTATAATTAACAGCTATGATGATGTAGGTTTTCACTATAATCGTACGTGTATGAATACTTTTTTTGCCCGAAAATTTTCGTTTTTTTGGCACAATTCTTCTATTATTTCTGGAAAAAAATTCTCCATTTGCAGTTTATATCTGTACCTGAAGTACTATTAAATAAAATTGGCTTTCTTTGCGTATCGCTTATGTCTATAAAGTTATCGCACAAAAACAAGGTGTATGAATACTTTTTTGACCCACTGTACATATGCATGTACGCAGCGCCGAATGCCGTCTCGTGAATGCAAACTCGAGTTTCGTAAAAGCGAGAGTTCGAGACAGTGTGCACTGTGCGCTGCGTTCAAAATGGCCGACGTGGGGGGTAAACAAGCAGGTTGCTCCTAACCTCTTAAGCGGTCTATAATGATACATGAGAACGCGAGTGATTGATCGTTCGTTTAAACCAGTGAATCGAGTGTTACAATCGTTTTGAAACTTCTTGCGAGGTAATTCACTCGAAAAATATATCATTAATGGGCAAAACATTCTCCTTGCATTGCTCATTCACGACCAATTGTCGGACGTTCGTGCGAGAGAGATAGAAGATGGAAGAAAAAAAAAATGGAGTGTTTATAACAGTAGTCAGCTCGATCGTATATTGAGCACAACAGTTCACTAGAGGTCATTTTCAACTTTTGTCACATTTTGTTCTTCCTACTTTTACACTCGGTGTTTCATTAATCTGTAGTTGGAGCCTTTTTTCGACGATGAATCGATATTTTCGAGGTTTTCACGTGGTTATAAAAATAGACGCGAAAAATCGATTCGAATGAAAAAATATAGTCGAGGTTATGTTTGTTTTTTTTTTTTTAAGCTCCATGTTCCAAATTGCTAAATGACTCTGAGTGTATTTTGGAACGATAGCCCGTGAAATATTTTTGAGTGCCAGGTTGCTCAAAGTTCAGCTCGACGAAGGGCCAATATATCGTTCGCCGACTCAATTAAGTGGTCGCAGAAAAATTTGTTCGATGCACCATGTTATCCGCAAGTGATACGCTTGTAGGTGTTAAAAATTACCAAAAAAAATATGGCAAATTTAGAAATTGTTGGAACAAAAATAATATATTTTTCATTTGCGACACAAAAATTCTTCAATGCCGATACACTGAACGCTGACCATACTTTCTTTCAGTTCTCAGTCGACGGAGAAACAGGAGAGAACTCGCAAACCAAAGCGTGGCTCAACATCCAACAGTCAGCCAATAACGGCGCCAATTTCATTGCCGGTATCTAGCACCGGTACAACCGGATTGAACAGCGCCATAGTAACGACTTCCAAACGCGGAACCAGAACGAGTCGTCAAACACCGTCGCCTTCTGTAACAGTGTCGACGGTGTCCTCTATCATTCAAGGTCCCACGCTGGGAGCCGGCCATTTCAGCAGTGTGGGCTCTGGTTCGAGTAACGCTATGGGCCCGGTTGTCAAAGACTCACCGCCGAGTAGTCCCGGCTCTGAGAGTATGAGCAGCACAGGACCGGGTAGAAGGAAGCGAAAGAGTACCGGCGCTACTGCACCCGTTACGCCGACTCCGTCAGCTTCTAGTACACCAACCGCAATGTCGAATAACACCAAGGAGGAGAAAGACGTCAAGTTGTAAGCGTAGCAACATATAAAATAGCAAATAGACACTTTATTATTTGTTTCATTTATTCGAGAATCATTTATTTAACAACAATAAAACGCCTCATGGGAGACACACCGATACATATCCACGTTATACGAGATGGTAGTATGAAATATACTGGCGCTGGGCATAAATACAAATGATAAATGATAGAGAGCGAAAGAAAGTCAAGAGTTGTAAGTGGATTTATACATTCACAAGATAAAAAATGTTGACATTTGCATAAGAGATACAAAAAAATCGTGAAAATAAAAACTTGCACATTGCTTCATCATTTTTGCCGTATTCACATATTTTCGTCTATGAACAAGAGGCTTTATTAATTTTCGTTTTTTCATATAGGCAGCTTTTTGTGTATATTCAAGAATGATGAAGCCATATCTAAGTTTTGATTGGCGATGGGCGCATTTCGAATGGCATTAAAAAGCATTAAAAATATTTTTTTTTAATGAAATAACTATATGTAATTATGATGCAAAAATAGCAATATCTCATAATATAGAGAATTCAGAGAAAACATTAACTTATTATAAATAATAATATTCTGTAAGCTTGGTAATCGTTAATCATTTAGTCATGAAAGAATTTCAAATAGTTTTTCATCGAATGGTGCCCATCCCTAGTTTCAATTTGCACCATTTTTTTCTGTCCTTTTATTTGATAGTGTGCGGTTCGCTTGATTTTTAATGCATTTTTCGAAATTTCGAAAACGCGATAAATTTAGAACTATCATATGGTTTGTGTCGAAATTGTATACCGAATATCCTCTCATGGTACTCAATTCACATACGAAGTTTCGATCTAATGTCCCGAAGAATTGCCCAAGGCTAGAGCCTCAACAAACATTCATACTAATTTTTCGAAAAATTCAAAATTGGATAAACTTAGAACACCTCGATCGATATTATCCAAATTCAATAGCGAGCGGTATTTAATGATAGTTCATTAGGGTATAAAGCTTTACCATGATATCTCGAAACTTGCACGAGTCATTTATTGGAAAAAAAAAAAAAAAAAAAAACAAATCCAAATCCCGTAAAATTTGAACAAGAGTTGTGTTCAAACTTCATAAAGATTGTATCGGACAAAGGGGGCTAAGACATTCCGTAGTTATAGAAGTTTTATTTTTCCAGCTTCATCACTCCCAACACATCAGTTATACAAAGAATATGCAGGAGTAATAACACCAAAAAAAATACAGGAACGAACATAATACCGTTTATTACTGGCAGTTTGAAAATCGTCCCTTTTAGCCACGATTAAGAAGGCACTGCCTTAAACCCGATAAATTCTCGCAATAAATCTGGCCCCGTAATATTCGAGCCATTCCCGTGTTACGGAAGTTTCATTTTTTGCAACATCACACACACACACAAACGCAAACAAACATTTATTAATACATTTTGTCTCAATACGATTTTCCGACCATTCCAAGCAATCCGAACACTCATTCGCGAGCATTCTCGAAATTTGTTCGGCGAAAAGAATAAATAGTAAATAATGTTAATGTTAAGTTTTTGTTTTGTTTTATTTATCATAATTTCATATCTTGCGTTTAATTTCAAGATTCCAAAACGGCGTTAGTGCGCCACACATGCTCGGCAATCAATTGAATCCAACGTCGACGATGGCACAAAAAATGTCGGACACGCTGTCCCAAGAATTGGAGGCACATTCGATCTTCACGGACGCGAGTAATTCAACGACGAATCTGGTTGGACCCCAGCTCCACAGTCGCGTCATCGCGTCGGTGAGTAATATGTTTATTTTTTGTATATTCTTTACATTTCCTAACGTAACGTGTTTACGTCCCGTTCAATACCAATTCTGTTCTATCGTGCATTCTTTTCGTTCGGAAAAAAAAAAGATACGATCGAATCAGACGACGGCGCCTACGGCATCTTTCTCGTCGGTATTCTCGACCAACAGCAACACCGCCAGTACAACAGCGGGCGCTCTTGGCGGCGGTGCTATACCACAAACGTTGGATCAACTACTCGAGAGACAGTGGGAACAGGGCAGTCAATTTCTTATGGAGCAAGCACAGCACTTCGACAGTGAGTATTGGGAAAAAACGCGATCACGATTTCATGAACGTTTTTTTTTGCAATTAATTTTACATACCTCTCAAACATTTTGTTCCGATTAATGTGCAAAATTTTATTTTACAATGCGCGAATATACACGAATTTCAATAATGGGGAACTAAACGTTTGAGTTTTTTTTTTTTTTTTTTTTTTTTAATAATAAATTTTGTTAATCTTGCAGTCGCCTCACTTCTGTCGTGTTTGCATCAATTGCGAGCCGAGAACTTGAGACTCGAGGATCACGTCAACAGTCTACTGCAAAGGCGAGATCATCTGCTGGCCGTTAACGCCAGGCTCGCTATTCCTCTTACCACGCAGCCAAACACCCATCAAGGTAACTTATATAAAAATCGTTGATCTATTGAGCGTGTTGGGGCAGATGTAAAAAAAAAAACAAACTGTCATGGTTGAATTTTGTTCGGGCGTCGATCCTAGCCGTTGGCTATCTTGTGGTTAAGGAGGTACGACTAAAATTATGATTCGTCTTCCATTCTGACATCTCATTGCATGTAGCCCGAGAAATTTTTGGGAACAATTGCAGTCCCGAATGTCAACTGGCTTTCGAAAAATAAATTATTGATTATAACGATAATTTACAAATTTCTTTTTTTACATTATTTCTACGACTTACCGACGACCTGAAAAAAAGAATGAAAATTCTTGTTCATGCAAAAAGGTTCACATTTTCCGAAAAAAATATTACTTTTCCAATGGGGACGGGTTTTACCCGTTGAAAGTAGAAAAAGTTGTGCATTTCAGTCTTCCCCAGAATGAAAATCGGATTTTATGATGTTGATGACATTATCGTCCCCTTCAATGCCCTCTCTAGAAAAAGTCAGTTTGTAAAAAAAAAGAAAGAATGTTTTCCGTCGTTTTTACACATCTTCAACACACTGGCATTGAAAACTGGAAAAACAAAATATTCAATAAAAAACCAAGAAATCAAGAATTCTAATTCATCTAGTTAAATGAAGTTTTTTTTTGTGTATAAGCAAGTTGTTGATACAAAGCTCTCCGTTTTGCAGTGAACAACATACATCCGTCGGTAAATCCGTCGCATCCGAACTTGCCGCATCCCGAGGGTTCGCAGGGCGGCGGTCCGTCCACGATATCGCGGGTAAATCGCGAATCGCGGGTAAATAATACTTATCTGCCGCACTCGAGCTCGGGCGGTGGTCACTCGACGCCATTGGAAAATGGTCTTCCACCGGATCCCTCGCCACCGGCAGCTGCCTCGTTATCGCAGTATCAGCAACACAGAGGATCGTTGGGTGCGCCACAACAAAGTCCTACGATAAGGTAGCGTTTATTGGACATACCTAAGATATTAAGGGAGAACACCACTGTGACCTACAGTTTTTTTTCACCTTTTTCAAGAATTTTTTTTTGTGGGAAAAAAAAGAGATATTCGAAAAATTTTTTTGGGTTTTGTTTCTTGTTTATTAATGTATCAAAAAACATTTTTTTCACATTTTTCACGCCGCATGGTGGCGCTGGGGAAGCTCTCGCGTCAGGTGCTGTCATTTCCGCGGCACGCAGCAGAACTCTCTTCAACGTCGATCTGAAAAAAAATACCGAGTGTTTTCGTTAATAATATGATATTTTGAAGAGAAGTACACAGGGATTTGGAAAAACATTGTTTTAAAAAAAATAGGCACGCCTTTGAAATTAAAGTTAATTTTAAAGGCGTGCCTATTTTTTTTAAAACAATATTTTTCCAAATCCCTGTGTACTTCTCTTCAAAATATCATATTATTAACGAAAACACTCGGTATTTTTTTTCAGATCGACGTTGAAGAGCGTTCTGCTGCGTGCCGCGGAAATGACAGCACCTGACGCGAGAGCTTCCCCAGCGCCACCATGCGGCGTGAAAAATGTGAAAAAAATGTTTTTTGATACATTAATAAACAGGGAGCAAAACCCAACAAAATTTTTCGAATATCTCTTTTTTTCCCACAAAAAAAATTCTTGAAAAATGTGAAAAAAAACAGGGGGTCACAGTGTTCTTCCTTAAGGAGGGTGGATACACGCTCGACCGGGAGCGGAAGAGCGGGAACAGATTTCTTGTGCGCTGGTTGCCGGGCGAGCAGCGTCCGAGAGAGAGGTCTGCGCCACGAGATTCTGAGCGTACATCGTTGTATAAACCGGGTTGTACTATTTTTTTTATTTTTTATTTCTCGATAACTATATAAGCATTTTCGGGCTTCGTGAAAGCTCTTCCCAAAGATGTTGCAAATTATTTCGATCCATTTTCATAGAATTCTTAACGTGTTTAGCGCGGCTATCGTTTGTTGCATTAGATATCGTATGATTTTCGCGTAGGTCGGACGTGTTTAAGAATAAAATGTCAATAATTAATTACTCGACAACTATGTGGACGATAGCCTTGAAATTTTGCACAGAATCGTGATGCTCACGGACGAATAACCTTAATAAATTTAAGCTTATTCGCGCCATTTAGACGAACGTATCTCCAGTTTCCTTAAGTCACATCTTGCTGTTTAAAGATCACGCAGATCATGTAAAAAAATGAACACAAAAATCCGACTCATTTCTTGTAATTCCTTAAATGATTTTTTTTGTTTCTTTTTTGTTCGTTCTTTTTTTTGTGTATAACCGTCCTTCAACGTCACACAGGCACAGTCCAGCCGGCGGTGGTTATCACCAGGGTCAAACGAGCAACATCGTGTCACCTGCGAACGCTACGAATTCCGGAGTAGTGAGAAATTCTTCGGTCACTCCGGATCCTCTTCGCGGTGTACCAAGGTAAGAACAACGAACTTCTAACCAATTCTTCATCGTTGCCAATTATCTACCGATGAAGTTTGAAACGTCTCTCCGAGCTCTAGGCTCTAGCGAATAACAAATGTGTGGGGGCCGAATTAGCGAAACCGGAGTGATGCCGCGAGTTTTCGTCAAAACGCCTTCCACAATCGTTTTGGAGCTGAAATATCTTAAAAATTGTAAAACGGACTTTTAGCATCCCGAAACCGAGTGGCTTCCGCAATCGATATGGCAATACAACTTTTTTTTAAACAATGTTGCAGAGAATAAATTCGTTCTTTCATAGAAAAAATAAATAAATCGCGAATCATATCGTCCGTGGTGGCTGTGACAAGACCCATAACTTTTTTCCGAAGTGGTTGCCTTCCGCACCCGATATCGCAATGAAACCTTTCTTAAAATTATACCTTGGACTCTTGTGGTCCGAAAATCATTGCTGTTGCAGTGAACAACGTCATCCCTAATAATGGATAAAATATTTATATCATTCGTTCCGTTCATAAACGCTTTGCGAACAATTGATCGTCATTTATCATTCACCAGAGTCTAGAGTTTAGAGAGACATTACAATTTTGCGACGTTTTAAACATCGCCACTATCCGATTATCCGACATTTCCTAATCTTAAACGTTCCTATTGTTGACATTTCGTTGACTACCGAACGTCTTCCTACCGCTCGAAACAACAACAACAAAACTCCCTCTTGAGATCCCAAACCTCGAGATAGATATTTTTTTTTAAATAATCAAACAAACATCGATATACCCAATGAATCGAGCGTGATTGATGTTGATAGGTCAGTGCCACAGTCGTCGAGCGGTTTCATGCCGTCGATGTATCAACCGGCGATGTCCAGTCTTACCAGTAATCAAGTAGGTAGTATACATAATCTTCATTCACACGGGCCTTCACCCACGAGCCACGGGCCACCTGGTAAACCGAGCTGAAGCTAGATAAGGCGACATAAAAGACCGAAGCCGAACAACTGCCCGTCGGATGATCGTCGGCATCTCGTTGCGGGAACAAGACTTTCCTCGCGGAGTACCAAATTAACGGAACGGACCTTTTTTTTCCCCTCGAGATGAATATAGTTGTAGGTAATAAGGAGGGCACGGGAAGGGGGAGGGAGAGGAACTTAACGCGCGTCTTTATCGCGCGTGGTACTTCGTCACGGAAATTTTAATCGAGCATTCAACGTGGACGCCCGAACATCGGCCAATCTCGTGATATTCTCAGTTAGAAACGATTCAATCAAAGGCGAATCGCCCTTGCAAACGGATAATGAAAAAAACGAAATGATTCCGATGTCAAACTATAGACCTTTTCTTTTTTGTTTACGTTTTGTTTTTGTCTTTTTAAATAACGCTATTGCGTTGCTAAGCTCAATGTACGAACGAAAGGTTCGTCAAACAGCACATCCGAACAGGCTGAATTCTTGTATCTTTTTTTTTTTTTTTTTGCACGACAAACGCCGTAATCGGGTTTTGGAATTTTCCTGAAACCCAATCGTTCTTTATTCGTGTGGCGATATTTGCGAAAAAAACGAAAATCATGGATTTGTCGTAACGTGAACACTGAACTGGTGCATATTTAGAGAGAACCAAAAAAAAACCGCTTTCGGCCTGTTTCGTTATTTTTTATTTTAACTTAGGAGTATCAGCATGAAAACTGCCATTGACGCACACTGGACGTGTGAAAAGTTTATTATTATTATTATTACAAGAAGGTTTCGTCACGTTGTTCTCGCTGCGATAGATAAGTATATTACTGTGTTCTAAAATTAATTGGCTAGAGGATTGTGAGAAAAGAAGAAGAAAAAGATAATTGCGCGGCCAGTTTAGCGTTAGTGTATGTACTTTGAAAAACTTTATTTCATGTCGATTTTTTAAATTATTTTTACCTCTCATCGAAACGACTTTTCGATCATTCGAAGAAATTAACAAGTCGCGAGAGTGAGTTTAAGCGACTTCGTTACACAAAGGCTGAATCAGATGTATGATAATTTAGAGAGTTAAGATGGTACGGATATTTTTTTTCTTTTTTTTTTCCTCCAATTTTTTTCGTTTATTTGTTACGGCGACTACGATCTCTGTTTTTTTTTTCGCGAGAAAACGCGAACGTTTTTTGTGCGTTTGAAGGGCCAAAGCCTATGGACCGTCATGGTCGGTTTCGATTATGTCGTTGCGACACAAATGACGAGTGCCGAACGAGAGAGGAGTGGGAATAAAAAATAATAAAAAAATAAACAAAATTTCGCTCCTTCCCGTGCATCTTCGTTGAACATACGTGACAATCCCCCGAGCGTCAATAAGGTTACGAAAACATCAAACTCGCAGAGACATGTACAAACAATTGAAAGGATAACGGAAGAAGAAGAAGAGAAAGATGACGAATAACTTAGCCCGTAAGTTGACCTATCGCGACGAATAGCAATAATATTATAGGTGTACATTATACAATTCATACGATTAAATGTCCGTCGGTTGATTCTCGGTGCGTCGGAGGATTGCTCCTTGTGTGATACGGAACAATGGCATAAGCTATAATAATAGAAAAAATGAGTATTTATATTGAATAACGACGAATTATCGAAGCGCCATGCTCGTTGATGCTCATTTGTATTTTATGAATTGAGAATAAAGATTCACAGGATGGGCCGCGATCACGAAAGACCTGAAAATGTCAGAAAATGGTAAATTGGTGAGGTCAATCATGGAAATGTAAGCGAATTATAAGATGTTGATGTAAAATTGGTGAAATTGTAAATTACGAATTCCGTTTATCAATCCTGTCGTTGAGATCTTACTTTGCAAAATCTTGTAGCATCCTTGCGAAAAAAATGAATTATCATTTAATTCCGGCCGAACGTCGGTGTTTTACCGTGGCCTCCGGGTTATTTCAAAGACCGACTGAGTTGCCGCAAGTGCAAAAGAGTGACCTTAATGTATTTGACATTCCGAATGTCTGCGCGATGATTAATTGAAAGAAAAACCTGAACAAAAAAGTTTTGGCATTGTCAAGCGGAGCTTAAGGAGTTATATGCAGTTGTCCCAGGCGAAAGTCAAGAATTTTATTTTGTAACTAAAATACATTTTTTAATCGAAAACAGAGAGTGATTTCATGGTACAATTATTGAACTTGATATTTAATTTTTTTTTCTTGAGATATATTTCAAAATTTGCCAAGGCACCGATTTTTTTTTTTTTTTTTTTTCTTCCGGTGACCACGATAACTTCAGAACGCCTCATCCGAAACGTACGAATAAAGTAATTCTGTTAGAAGACATCAACACCTGCTGATTGAACGAAGAATTTTTCGAAATTCTGATTTTTACCAAAATGGCGACGGTTTTACTGAAAAATCCCTTGGTTTCGTCTTATAACATTCTCGTGTTTTTCCTTAATAATTCAGCAACATTTTATAGAGAGAAACAAATCCTTCGTTCATTCAATCCTCCATGTGTAGAATGAGTTCTAAAAATTTGAAGTCAATCGGTGAAATACTTTTTGGGATATCATGGTCACCGCAAAAAAAAAATTTTTTTGGAGCAGCGCTGTACTTCGGCAATTTTTAAATATATCTTGACAAAAAACATTATATATTAAGTGCAATAATTGTACTATAAAATCACGCCCTGTTTTCAATTTAAAAATGCATTTTAGTTATGAAAAAAAATTCTTCAATTTTGCCTATGACAACTGCATATGATCCCTTAAGCCCCCGCCCCCCTTTAAAAAATTTAACCCAGAGAAACATTTTATTCTCCGAATAAGACAGAAAAAAAAAATGAGAATGCGCGAGCCAAAATTCTTTCGATTTTGACTAAATTCCAACAGCATGGCGGTTCGAAAATCTCACCAACGTCTACATGAATTTATCGCAATTTAAGTCCGAGGCAAAACCCCAAGCGAGATTTCTCGTACCGATTTTCTCGTTTGTAAACGCATTTTTTTTTCCTGTACAGTAAAGCCCAACGGCATTGGGTCGAAGGAATTTCAATCCTTTTTGTCGAGTTTTTACTGTGAACAAAGAAAAAAAAAGATGAGTTCTTCGGAGCTTTGCTCCAGCGCACCAAATTCAACTTGGCAACACGGAGTCGCAATTGTACAGTTAAATGATGGCCGAATGAAAAAAAAAAAAAGAGGAAAACGTATTTCAGAGTTGGCTTCGATTACATTGTACATTTAATCGTAATTACGAACACTGCCTTCCACGAATGAGAGCTGTGAAGTAGGTTGCAGATTAATTCACGAACGTGACCGTAACTATAGCGAACGCCTTTAACGTTCAATTTTCTTTGACCCATCGTCATTGTGTTTTTTTTTTCTTTCTGTTCGTTTTTTTTTCTTCTTATATTCGTGAACTCGAATCCGTTATTTATGTCGACTGTTCTATAATTAGTAGGTGTTCCTTGGAGACACTTTTCGACGAAATTTCGATTTTTCAACGGAAATCTCGAGGTATCGAAATTTCGTTGTAGTTGCATTTTGTTCGATTTCGTTGTTTTTTTTTTTTTTTTTTTTTTAATTGTTTTCCAACCAAAATATAAGACATAAACTTTTTTTCGTACGTGAGCAGAAATATTTCAACTAGCAAATGAGACTTCTCTTAAATGACTTCTTTGTATTCACTTCTACGCAGAGAAATCTGTAATTGTATTTTTTTTTCTCACGTTCTTCTTGTTTTTTCTATTCATACACACACGCAAACACTTGACCTCGATCAATTATCGCTATGTGATACGAATTCGTTTTGGTTAAGAATTTTATACGCCTCTGAAGTTTACGATATCCAGTCACGCAGAATTCTCGTCGAAAAATATATATAATAATAATTTGATCATTAACTAATATTGATGCTTCGTTTCTTCTATTTACGTGGACACATTTTACAGAATATGCAGTTACGTTTTTTCATAAATTGGATATAAAGTGTTATCAAGACTTCGTATGCCTTTGCAATTGTCAATACAGTAAAACCTCGATTTTGAGACCAAATTCGGACTGGAAGTTTTTATAGCCGAGGCTGCCTAAGCTTGATCCCCGTAACCCAACCAGCCAATCACGCACTTATGGCCAGTACCGTATCATAACATATGATCGGGGCGCTGTTTCTCGTCATGTTTAGGGTTATGTACGTCCATATTTTTTACATAAGTACACCGCGTTGTGCTAAGGTGCAAACAACCTAACCTAAAAAGGGCCTCGATGACTTTTAAGAGAAATACGATTACGGTCCTGGCCGTCGTGACGTGATGCGCAACAAGCGAGGCAAAAGAGTTGGGATTTTCCTTAGAATCGAGGTCCTAGTGTATTAAGGACAAGATAGGTATACGACTACGTTTGTTTTAGTGATTTTCATGCATTTTTTTGCCAAAAAAGAAATGTATATAATTTATTGAAACTTTGAGAACATTTTATACATATATTCAAATGAATATCGTAATGTTTACTACGATACTTATTTGAATATATGTATGCACGGAAAATACTTTTGAAAAATTACAATACTTATTTGAATATATGTATAAAATGTTCTCAAAGTTTCAATAAATTATATGCATTCCTTGCCAAAAAATTCATGAAAATCACCAAAAAAAAAAACGTCGTTCTAAACTTATCTTCCCCCTCAAAGTTCATGAGACGGGGCGTGGCGTTTCAACGGGATTGAAATTCCGAACTGTGAAAGCTCCGACGGTGTAAAACTCCGAATTTCAATATTACGAACTACAGGTCTCCGTATAGTTTATTCCGACGAAAGTGTACATAATTGACTGTAAATAACATAGAACGGTATGAATAGCGGTAAAAAAAATTATACACATTCAATATTATATAGTAAATACATTTTGGAAACACTACAATAAGACAAAACAATTTATCAAACGGTTAGTAGTACTATTTGAAAAATTCCGAATAACGGATGTTTAGAGATCCACAATGTTCCGCTAATTAGATTAACGAATAACAAACTATTGGCAAGCTCAAGCATAATAAAATTGAAGAAAAGATTTATCAGGTTCGCGAACGTTTCAGGCTCCAAAAATCACAGCCTTGACGATGCAGTATTTTGAAAATTGAAGTTTAGAAGGATCACGATTCCGAAAATTTCCAATTCGAGTATTTAGATGGCAGCACCGCTGCTGTTACATCTATGGTCCTTTTTCACGAATTCTTTCGGAGTTTTGCTCTGTCGGATTTATACACTACCATGTCGTTAACGTTTTTGGAGATATAAATTCTAATATATTTGACTTCGATATTCTTTGTTTCCGAACCTTTTCCCGTATAAAACTTAATCGTTCGAGAACGCGGTTTTCCAAAAGTACAATTGTTTAGAACTCTACGCTTTCTAATTATGAAAATAAGATTTTTTTATATACTTGGGTTTTGATGTTCAGTACTTTTTCAGTCGGTGCCGTAATTACTCTTTTCATTTAATCCTTGGTGTATAACTATTCTTGGCAATGACATGTCTGTTTTTTAAATGTTGAATTTCAGAATTTTAAAAACTTCGGATACAAGCACATAAATTCGGAGTTTTACACCTTCAGAGCTTCCATAGTTCGAAATTTCAACCCCGTCCCCATGAGACACCTATTGCTTTTCTAATTGCCCACCAATTTTCGTAGCAGAATTAAAAATATACGATGTAGACAAATTTTTTTCGAACAATATCCTCTGATGACGTGTACTTTTCAAAATAAATTTATGAAAATGAATTTTATTCACACGGGTCAAATTCGCTTGAGACAAGAAAAAATGTTTTTATAAATTTTCACTTTTTTTTTACACCTCGTAGATTATCTCCTTATCATCCTTGCATATAGTAAAGTGTGTCACCAAAGAGAAAACCTCGCGGCAATTAAGATATTACATTATAATAAAAATACAATCGAATTATTTAGTCATTTTGCGTTTGAATCCAAAGAAAATGGCAGAAATTTGCGTGTACTGCACGAGGCAACAATCAAACGAATCGGCGATCGACTTTAAAATCTCGAATACGTATCGGCGTAGTTGAAAGAAAAAGCAAATGATATAAAAAGTTTTCTTCTTCACATCATTAGTCGTAATTCGTCCGATAAGAGAAGCTTAGATTAATCATCGAGGCAATCGAGGTCCGTGAGTTTTACGAAATTCCAATGGACCAGCAATTATTTCGCGTTGAATTTTAGTCCTAACGAGAATACGAACAATGGTTAGCCTTTGTATTGTCGGTAGATTTTTCGGACGGATATCTACTGGATAGTTGGTCGTCACTCAGGGAATTGGTTTACTAATCGATAAGACACCCTACGATAGAAAGAGTAAAAAATAATAATAAAAAAAAGCATTCGTACGCGATCGATCTAAAGGACAAGAAAAAGAAACAATTTTTTTTTTCGCGAACGATCTTGAACTTATGGTTTGTTGTGTATATTTTGAAAGATATCTCCATTGATTTTGTGAACGAACAAAAGTAAATCGATATATAAGGTAAACATCGCAATACCCGGACAATGATGCACTTATTTGGCGTGAGTCAGAAAAATAGTCAAATCAATGCTATCTATTTTGTAATCTTTTTTTTTTTTTACAAATTATCGTCAATTAATCGACAGTAATAAAGGAAGGACTGCCGTATAGAATTACACTGCCATATGTGTCATTAACCTTAGAAAAACATTTGTAACGATGGCTTCGTAAAAAAAAAAAACAATTATCGAATGGTTCAGGCTCATTTTCGGTTAGGGATGTTTGTTGTTTTTTCTTTTAATTCATTCATTTCACTCAAAAAATAATTCACAATAGTGGTCTAATCATGACGAATGATAACACTTTGTTGCGAAATGCTACATCAATTCATCACGTCGGTTTTTTTCTAAAATAATATTTAACGAACAAAGACTGCCATGCCGGTAAGCGGTGAATTGATGGAGCTGATTACAATACATTACTGTGAATTTTCGGTGAACATTTATACATCATTTTTACTCTCTCCAAATTTCAGATTCATTACAAACTCTTCGGCAGAATATTGTTCTCTGCGTGAAGAATATTGGTTCAAATTTTGATATGGTGTCCTAAATGTTCTGGTTTCGTGACGTTTACCTTATCAATGCAAAAAAAAAATACCAAGATGGCTATAAATTTATCGAATTTGGAGCGCTTCACACTAGTCAAAAGAGTGCTACGTTTTTAACATTGTGTAAACAAAGTCTCGTGCATTACTTGATTATGGTCAACTGTGTTTTGTATTACAGCATATATTCTTCAGGCAGTATTCTACTTTGGGAGCTCGAAAAAAATGCTATTTTTATGAATTTTTAATGAGATTATGAATAAAGATATTGATGTAGGGTTTGTTAGGCTTAATCAATACACTCTTGTAATACATTTAAAAAAAATTTATATATTTTATGCACTTTTAACATACAAAAACACCATTTGAATACAATGCCTCGATTAGTAGGTGGGTCTGCGCTGGTGTTGAAATTTCAAAAATGGACAATCTAAAGCAGAAAATTTTTGAATTTTTAGATTCAATATATCACTAGCAACTGACTGAACTAGAATTTTTAATGTACATGCAAAAATAACAAAATGGCGGCGATAAGAAAGGAAGAAAAAAAATTGCATGTTTTTTCACTGCTTTTTGCCAAAAAATATAGTAAAAATCAAAATTTTAAAATTATTCTAGTTCAGCCGGTTGCTATAGGTGTCCAGAATATGTGGTTACATTTTCATAACAATCGGTTCAGTAGTTTCGGAAATTTTAGCACCAAGCGGTGTAAAAAAGTGGTTTCGAGATAAACGCGTTCAAAGTGGTCAGAGCCTCGAATTAGCGCGCTCACGGAGTTACGTTTGAGGGGGCGGAAAAGTACTGTTAGACTGCTTAAATTGATTTAAAATTTTAAGAGAATATTCTTGAATATATTTAATTTCGAAAAATGTAAAAAAAAACCGATTTTTTCAAAGTCTCAAAGTAGAATCCTGCCTTAAGATACATATATAGCCGTAAATTTTCATTGGTTTTGATTAATTTTTGTTTCAAATAATAATTCATTCGATGTTTTTGAAACTTCGGGTATAGTTTATTTATATCTTTAGCTAATACAAAATTATTATTTTTTTAACAATTCAAAATGGCCGATTTACGCATTTTTCTCAAAATAATATTTTTCAAATCGGCGTGAGCGATAACTCGAAAAGTTTTAGATCAACCGGACTGAAATTCTGCACACATCTTTTCAATGATATTACTTTCTAGATGAACCTACTTATTTTGAAAAATTTGTTGAATAAAGTTATTTTTTCGCAGCAAAAACAATGGAAAAATTTGGTTTAAAATTTAAATAATTTTTGTAAAGTGTTTCAGTCTGCAAATTTTTTTTTTTTCATTTTTTTTCTGGTTCGTCTACGAAATATAACATTAATAAACACTCAGAATTTTCTTTTTTTTTTATTTCAAATCAATACAACAGAGGCTAGAAGTTACGCCAATCAACAACTCTCGCTGCGACCTTCCCGGAACACTGGACTGTAAATCGGTCATTTTAAATTGGTAAAAAATTTTTTTTTTATATAGTTAAAAATATAAATAAATTATACGCTAAGTTTGAAAAACATCGAATGAATTATTCTTTAAAAAATAAATAAATCAAAACCGACCAAAATTCATGGGCTCTCACCCCTTAACGATGAAAAACATCGATAACATTGAATTTGTAAAAATATTAATTGGTTTGTGTCTATTTTCAAAAAGGGTAAATATTGCTACAGTTTTATCAAACAATAAAATAAATCCGTATTTTTTCCTCGTTTTTGATGTCGTACGACTCATTCTATTTATTGAAAGAGTCTCTACTAATTCACCATGCGCATATTTCATACTAATTTTCGTTAAAAAATTATAGACTTTCGTTTATGAAAGTGATTTCGTCGATGCGTAAACAACAGGTTGTGAAATTTAAACGGAGAGTAGAATGAAATATCTGGCGAGTTCGTGGAGCTTCTTTCACAAAAAAAGAATGAGACGTCATCGCCCGAAAAAAAAAATGGATTATTCCTTGAAAAAAGTGAAGAACTATTTATCTTTTGAAGATAGACACAAACCAATTACCATTTTTTTCAAATACATTGTTGTTATTGTTTTTATTGCTTACCAACACATGGCGTAATACAAAAAGCACAATCCACCATAGTCAATTTATGTATGAGACTTACGGCGTTTTCGTTTCGCTACACCCTGTATAACCGAACATTTCCGAACTCACCCGAGTCCTATTTTGACCTGCAAACTTAGGAGTAAGGTTAAATTTGTTTCCTGTAATTATATTATATTAAGCATTCGTAATAAACGTATTTGATGAGCGACAGTAACCTCGGAGCCTTGTTCACAAAACATCGAATGCATAAATGCATTTGAGGTTAAGAAAAGTCAACAGTGCAGAAGACTCATATAATCAATTTTTCAGGCACATTATCTCGAAGAGATAGCTTTATCGAATAAAGACCGATACGCGGGGCTATCTGCGTAATTAATAATTGCCGACTTGGTGGAATCGGGTCGATTTCAAGAACGTTGCGATGAAACAAATTTGAGGTTATGTTGATCTTTAGCATGATACGTGAATGATTTCGGCAATTTTCGGAAGCTTTCGGGAACGTACGACTACACCGGGTGTACCGAATCGAAAATGCCATTTGTATAAACAATGTTAAGAATTTAATACTCATCCTATTATTCTGCAGCCCTTCAATTTCCTTAAGATCGTTTAGAATGCAAAAATTTAGTTTTTTTCTCGATATCTTCGTGGATCGATCGTAGGAAATACTATTTTCTTCTCCTCGGAACGATAATTATTAGGAAAAACGGATTGACGCTGCCGTCGCTGAGTTGTCAGGGTCGCTGAAAGATTCGGATTTTAAACGTTAGAATCTCAATATTTGCGAAAAATTGTATTTCAATCCTCTCCCAGTAGATCAGATCATTGTCAATCCGTTTTCCCCTATAACCAATTCGAAACGACATATTTTTTACATGAAAACGTTATATACAAATTAAAATCATAGAGAAAACAAAGAGAAACACGAGCGTGTTTTTATTCGCCATTTTTCCGCAAATTCAAACGGGGCGTACTGTGTGATGTTACACAATACGCCCTAATATATTGAAAATACAAGATACGAAAGAAATAAGGAAAACGAATTTAGAAGAGCAAAAGGACGAATATTTTTTCACTGCTGGATGGTGCCAAATTTTTTTTTCATATCCATTTCGATATTACACGAATTCACAATCGTAGCCTGACACTATAACGTCGCATTTATAGTTCTTTAAGAATTTTTATCGTATGTAAACGATGAATGAGATTGGGAAGACAATTGATAAATCACGCTCGCATCCGTATATCACGTGAAAAATTGACGATCGATTAAACAACTGATAACACGAATTTAAAAAAAATCACTGGAAGATCCTTCATCTCAGGCTCATCCCTCGCTCTGGTCCCATTCATTCGAAGCGTTCTAATCCAATCGTACATGTCTATTGATGTAAAAGAAAGAAAAAAATTCATACACGTGTGTATCGCCATTTTATATATATTACATATATTTATTTATGTTGCATACGTATACGAGATATACGTATGCAACATAAATATATACTCGTATATTTGATATTCACGAAAAATCTCATGAAATTCCTAAAAACAATTACTCAGGAATTTGAATAAAAGTGAACTTCGAAAGAAAAACAATTTCAACGTGATTTAACAACAAAATTTGTCGCAGTACTATTTTTGTTGTTGCTGAATTAAATATTAATGAAAAATTGAAAAGTTCTAGAATATAGACGGTTTTTAACGGAATGTGAAATGATTTTAAACAAAATTTGACTGTGGGACGCGAAACAAGGACGGAAACTAGAAAATAAAAAACCTCAGATTCCTAAAAATGGAAGCGCGAGATTCCGGCACCAAAAAAAACCAGAACATTTTTTAATTCTGAAAATAATTGCCTGACCAAACTTTTAGTTGGAAATTATTTCAAACAGCATCGAGCTAATGAATTTGGATTAATAAAGTAAATACTTTATTAATCCAAATTCTTTAGCTCTTAATAATTCGCTATTAATAAAGTATTTACTTTATCAATCCAAATTCATTAGCTCAATGCTGTTTGAAATAATTTGCAGAATTAGCGATTATTTTCAGAATTAAAAAATGTTCTGTTCAAATTTTATAATTATCGCAACCAGCCTAATATGTTCTCATTATTATTTTATAAATCCATTATTTTTACGATGTATCATCAACATCAGAACAGAGACCGATAAAAATCTTCTATTTTCTACTCTCGAGTAAGCTCGAATTCTCAGGTCTGAAGGTATTAGCACAAAAAAATATTACAAAAAATTCGTCAATTCGCGATCTACTTTGCCCCCACCATTTGTCACAAAAATCACACACACATTAATGCCAGGCATTGTCACATATTTATGCGACACAAAATTGGAAAGTATAAATGACGAGAGAAATTGAACGTTCGATAATATATAATAGTCGAAATAAGTCTCGCTAGTTTATTATTTTATATATGTATAAATTTTACAAAAAAATAACGAACAAACGAAAACATTAAATTGTGCTGTATAGAGGAGTCGATGAAACGATTCGAGGCTCGTAAGTGGTGTCGCATCTTCCGGTGGATTTTGTTGTCGAGAAAGATATTGATTTAAAAATATACGCTAAAGTATGAATTTTCCACGAAAACATAAATAAGAAAAAAAGAATTCCATTAGAAAATTCAATTGAAACAAAACGCATCAATATCGATACATCGTACAAATTTACTAGCTAGAAGCGATCCACTGTACGACACGAAATTTTGTAATGTAACTGTGCATAAATTGAAGCATGTAATAAAAAAAGCGATCAAAAACAATATTCGAAATGTATAATGATATTAGAATTAGAGCACACACGTTCCTATTGACGAATCCAATTTTTTTTATTGCAGCTACAACGATTTAAAAAAATGGAGCAGAGATAAAATATCTTTTATTTTATTCTTATACAATAAAAGTTATCGTCGATCGAATCCTCGAAAACATATATCACAAATGATACCCACAATGTCGGAGATTCAATATGGTCGAGTCACCAAAAATATGGCGAAAATTAAAACCGCTGTAATTTATTACAAGAAGGTTTAGATGAATGGTCAGTAAAGTATGTTATTTACGGTACAAAACGGACGTTTTACTTCGTAGTAGAGTTCTGTAACTTCTATATTTAACGGGGTGTGTTGCCTGGTCTTGTATTCGCAGTTTGAAGTTTTTGATTTTCTGTAAATTCTGCGGCAGGACCGCGGTTCTACAGATCCCAACTGTACACCTACCCAACTGTCACGACCAAACTGACACGAGCATACGAATATTTCGCAATATTGTCACGACAAAACTATTCCCGAACAAAACTTTCACCATTAAAACTGTCACCCCTCAACTCTCCTGAATCTCTATTCGACACGTGCAGAAATCTTCACGAACAAAACTATCACCGTCTAAACTGTCACGGTCTCAACTGTATTCTTCGCAACTGTAACGCAGCAGAATAGTCCCCGTCTACACTGTCAGGGCGTCTACTGTATTCTGCACCAACCGTCACCGCACAAAACTGTCACCGCGCCAAGGCGAGATGTACTAACTCACGCGGGTATAAGCTGAACTCGTAGATGAGAGCGCTCGGGCTGCTTCACCAAACGCGGCGCAATAGCGCGCGATATTTCGTGCGTGTCCGCTACTACCGATCGCTGAGCACAAGTAAGTTCGCGCGGTGCGAAGGCTGTGGTTGAGACGACAGCGGCGAATGACGTTAGTATTAGCGGACACGCACGAAATATCGGGGGCTATTGCGCCGCGTTTGGTGAAGCAGTCCGAGCGCTCTTACCTACGAGTACAGCGTCTACGAGTGTGAGTTGGGTAAATCTCGCGTTAAGCGGTGACGGTTGGTGCCATGTACAGTTTTGCCGGTTACAGTTGCTGCGGTGACAGATTAAACGGTGATTGTTTAGACGATGACAATTCAGACGGTGACAGTTTAGATGGTGACGGTTTAGACGGTGATAGTTTTGTTCGTGAAGATTCTGCACGTGTCCAATAGAGACCGGGGAGAGTTCAGTGGTGACAGTTTGTGCGATGACAGTTTTAATGGTGAGAGTGTTGTTCGGGAACAGTTTTGTCGTGACGATATTGCGAAATATTCGTATGCTCGTGTCAGTTTGGTCGTGACAGTTGGGTAGGTGTACAGCTGGAATCTGTAGAACCGCGGTCCTGCCAATTCTGCGTATAATTGGAAATAAATAGCTGGACATGCCTATGAAGTCAAATTCTTTGTTACAAGTAGTAAGAAAAATCGCCGTGATTTTGACTGACCGTTAATTCGCACTAAAATGACCGGCTTGTAACGGTATATTATTTTTTTCAATTTTGTTAACGGGAAATGACAGTCATTTTTGTGTTCGGTCATTCGACCGTCTTTCTGATAGTCAAATGATACAGCTATAAAGTTGGAAAATAACGGTAATTTTTCCTAAACTTCTCGGCATTAATTTTTTTGACGGATAGATTATGGTCAACGGCTATATAGTTGGAAAAAGACGGTGATTTTTGTTTCGATCATGTTGGTCATTTTTTCTTCGAAAGCCCTTTCTCATTTTAATGGACAACCACCGATTTTTATTTTGTCACTGAGTCGATCCGTGTAGAAATTTGTGGTAGGGATCCAGGTGAATCCCTACTCTCTGGTAAAAATCTGACTAGACATCGGATTCGATTCCAACACGGAAACGTCATGCTTGTAAATTGGATCCCTACAGGAACTCTCGACTGGATTCCTACCTGTATCCAGCCCGGATCCTACAGGATTATTTAATAATTGTATGGGATCTGACGCTATCCTTACATAATTTTACAGGGTCATGAAATTGATCATGAGTGTTTGATCTGCAATATTAGTGTTTTCATAGTATATCTTTTCACATTTGGCCGTCCCTTCCCATTTGTTCGGCGACAAAATGAAATATAAAAAAATAGGAGCTCAAGATTCGATAAACGATTTTAAAAAAATTTGAGTGTGCTTAAGACCACACGACAGAAGTGAAAACTTTACCAAGGCGAGATTAATAATACGAAATACAACTATTTTTTTTGTTCTATGTCGAGCATTGCTCATGTTTATGTCGATACTAAATGCGACTGATGCGTCATGCTCTCTCATGTAACGCTCGCCGAGCGAGTATAGCAGTGACGCGTTGACTATATCTCTCTCGCTCCCTTAGTCGACTCGAGCCGACTTTACCCGAACGAGCGTTACATAGCCGAGCGTGACGGCTCAGTCTTATTCAATACCCACAAAATAAAGTGCTCAGCGCGCCTAAAGAAGTTTTCACTTAAAAAAATGGTCATTTATTTAACTTCTGTGGACGTATATCACTTAAACTCCGAGGTCGGTACTTGGTTTCCGGGTATCAATCTGAGCGAACCCCCCATTCTTATAGCCCACGAGCCCTCGATCGCAGACGCGAAAACCCCGTAACGCTCGCCACCTAGCGGTGAATTGGGAAACTTCTGGATACTAGCTACATCGCGAAGTTCATGTGTTTTTTACATTATGATAAATGTACACAATCAAACCATACATATTTATGAAAAAAATCAGGGGTACGATTCTGTACCAGAGCGCCAGCCAATTGCAAGGTAGATTCCAGCAGAAAGGCGCGACTCGTATAGGCTTTTTCGGTTTTGCGTCAGACGCTATGATATTGCGTCAAGTACAGAATCGCATCCCTGGGATATATAACCGCGAGTCCTACACTCCAATCACATACTGAAGCTGCAACCACGAAACTCGCGTACCACATTTGAGGTATCATACCTTTTCACGTAGCATATGCAGGCAAGCGGGATACAGCTGGAATCCTAGAAGGAAATTTTTTGTTGTAATCCCGAACAAGACCGAGCTCATAAAATGACCGGTCAATTGACCGTCATAGGACTGTCCCGTAACCACGGTCTTGTATACAGGTCTGAAAACTTCGTCAAATTTCAGTGGTGCGGGGCGGCCCGTTAACGAAGTCGTTTTTAATTTCTGTAGCAGCCACTAGAGGCGTTGCGATCTGGTAATGGTGATAGACACCATGGCCTTGTATACAGGTCTGGAAACTCCTCCGCCGAGAATGGGCCTCTTAACGAAGCTGTTTTTAATTTCTGTAGCAGTCACTAGAGGCGTTGCGATCAGATAATGCTGATAGACATAACCTGAAAACCTTTCGATACTGCTATTCCTGTATATTATGTTTATTTGTCGTAAATCACAGCACGATCTTGTGATTAGTCTTTTAGTGATTATTATATTAAGAATGATGAATCGGTCTGTGGTGCCACATTGTAAAACCGGTAGCAAAATAATAAGAACATTGATATGTGGAAAAAGTGGGAACAATCTATTCCAGACGTTCTAAAATTACAACACACAAATCGTGTATGTGAAAAACATTTTAACAATGAAGATATAGTTGGGAATGGGTCAAGGTCGACGCAAATGGTCAAGTAATTGCACGGGTAAGTTTGCTGAAAAGATTTTACACATAGTTTGAGAAGATAGTTGCTCATATCGTATATTTTCAATATGTAACGTCCCATACAAAACAATGCGACTCAAAGAGTTTGCTGTGCGAACAAGATTCGATGACATCTCAGTAGAAAAGGAAAATTGTGTGCCAGAGCATGGATATGCGAAACAAGTTTCGAATTCTGAAAGGAATTCTCGAAGCACTGTTCCGTCCTTTAGAGTCACGAAATCGTTAGTTCAAGGAATCAGTACTCGTCTTGGTAAATCTCCTTAAGACAATGTATCTGTTGCATCGTTAGTATATAAAAGCGATGAAATAAAAGTAATTTAAACATACATAAATTCCCTCTATTGATATTTCAGATATCCTTGAAGTTCCATCAAAAATATGAATCCTGTCCAGTGTGTCAGGAAGCTGTGAGATTGAAAACCAGCTGCGGATCTTCAGAGTGGCAACTGGTGCAAATGAAATCACGCGGTGGCCTGATTCACGCAAATCCTCATTTCTTTTATCTGATCCGTCATATCGAAACATCATTTACAAAATATTCCTCTCGTATTGATGTCTTCGATATAACTCTAGATGAAGTATTTAACTCATACACCTTCGCTTATCCCTGTAAAGAGCATGGATCTGAAATCTTATCAGACGCTATAATTTACTATGCAAGTTTAAAAATGAGGCAATATGCGCACCAGGAAAATTTTAAACTCAAAAAGAAATTTGTTTTTAAGAAAAAATTGTCGAAATTAACTACTGAATAAATCTTATGTTAAGTTTTTGCGAGTGTTCGAGTATTCGAAATCAAGGAAGTATGAATACAAATAAATACTTGAATTTTTATCTTTATTTGAGTTTTGTCAATATTCCGAAATGGACAGTATTTAGTAGCATGCCAAAAAATAGTAGATTAAGGTAAGTAAAACTCAGCTCTTTACATTTTCTTACACTTTATTCTTTAGGTTTTTGAAAAGTGTCACCAGTTTTCAAAATCAAGTAAGTATGAATGAAAATAAATTCTTCAACTTTTATCTTTATTTGAGTACCTGCAATTTTCACAAAAATATAATGAAAAAGGATCAAATTAAATATATGAAACGGTCGATGTATTTCTATTTTTGTAAATGATAACTTTTGTTTATTTTATAGGATTTAAAAGAAAGTCTAACGGAGATCGATCCATCAAGAAGTAGACAACTAATTCACCTAATATATATTCATATGACAGATATTTACAAATAGTTTATATTTATTATGCTCGGTTAACACTTAGAATGTTTAAAACCCGATTCAAATTAAGACCATATTTTTTGAGTATATTCATTAAAGTTGACGGGGTTAATAACTTATAATTACATATAATAAATATGTATAACGCGATGGATTCCGTTAGTGGGACAGAGACGGACAACCGCGAGAACTATCGAGGGGTTTTCAGGTTATGTATATCAGCATTATCTGATCGCAACGCCTTTAGTGGCTGTTACAGAAATTAAAAACAGCTTCGTTAACGGGCCGTCCCCCACCAATGAAATTTGAGGGAGTTTCCAGACCTGTATACAAGACCGTGGCTAAGACGTCTGCAGACGCAAGGGATGTTAGGTTAGCTTAACGAAGTGCGGGTAGGGAGTGACAGGGGGAATAATGGAAAAATGGAATTGGGAAGAGTCATACGTAAAACCCCGAAAGGGTATACGTTGGAACACACAATAATAAAAATAGTTATGTTTCATCTCTTTTATATACCAACAATGCGATTGATACTTTCTGTTAAGAAAACTCACCAACACAAGTATTGATGTCTTGAATTGACGGTTTCGTGACGCTAAAGTACTGAACAGTGCTTAGAGAATTTCTTTTAGAATTCGAAACTTGTTTCGCATATCCATGTTCTGGCACACAATTTTCCTTATCTACTGAGATGTCATCGAATCTTGTTGGCACAGTAAACTCTTCAAGTCGCATTGTCTTGTATGGGACACATACTACCTTACATATTGAAAATACACGATATGAGTAACTATCTTCTCAAACTATATGTAAAATCTTTTCATTAAACTTAACCGTGCAGTTATTTGGCCATTTGCGTCGAGCTTGGCCCATTCGTGAACTATGTCTTCATTGTTAAAATGCTTTTCACATACACGATTCGTCTTTGTAATTTTACAATGCCTAGAATAGATTGTTCCCACTTTTTCCACATATCAATGTCTTTTTGCACTCGGAATGTAGAACATTTTTTCTTTATTTCGCTACCGGTTTTGCAATATGGGACCACACACCGATTCGTCATTCTTAATATAATAATCACTAAGAGACTGTGATCTACACCAAATATACATAATATGCAGGCATAGCAGTATCGGGTTTTCAGGTTATGTCGATTGGCATTACCCGATCGCAACGCCTCTAATGGTTTGTACAGGAATTAAAAACGCCTTCGTTAAGAGGCCCATTCTCGACGGAGGAGTTTCCAGGCCTGCATACAAGACCGTGCCTATAACCATCAAACGACGCGTATCAAAATGACCAATTTGTGATCATTTCGTCAAAATGGCCGCCGACCACTACTCGCCATCTATCGATTGAAGTAAAAATTGCAATGATAAAAAAAAAACAAATAGAAAAACGTTATCATTGTAATTTGTAAATTAAAAAACAAATTATTAACTCGCTGTTACTCGCGTTTGGTATAAATCGCCTCGCGGAATCAATAAAAGTTTACCATACCATGATCATTTTTTTATCGACCACAGGTACGGCCTAACTATAACAATTATTTCCACAAAAAATGAATATCTTAATTTGGAATTGTCGCGAAATACGCCATTCAAGTTTCAAAACGACATATGCAGTACACCACGTAGGAAATGCACTGTAAAGTGCGATTCATAACGCAAAGAACACCAAAGTCATGACCGATTTGTGACGGAAAAGAACTTACCGTCATTTGACGGTAATTCGTGACAATGAAATAACGTCCATCAAATTTACCGTCCTTTTAACTTCGAAACATCTGTTTAAAAAAAATGATATCACAGGACCGTCAAATGACGGTCATTTGACTAACGATGTACATTACCGTCATTTTGCATCTCTAGTCTCTATGGAGTACCATACTGAGAAAAAATTTTGGTGGTTTCATAAAATTGGTCAATATCTCTGGGATCACACAAAAATAAAATAATCTGGCGCGCTTATCCCGTAGGGCAGCTTGTAAGAACGAGCTCAAGACCTCATAAATATTGTCCGCGCATGGTTGCCAATCATGCGCGGAATTAACAGGAAATCAACAAATTCAAAAAGCGATCGCAAGAAAAATATTGAAGTTATACAGAACACTATTAGGAAGCAAAACGTTCTTTTTTCGACCGCAAACAATATACTTTACTACTCATTCATCTAAAATTTATGGCGACGAAATGATGCACGATTGAATTTTTGACATACACTATTTTGGTGATTGAATCCTCTTAACAAAAAAAAATGTACAACAATTGTTGCATATTTGGAATTTGAAAAAGTGTGAAAGATTATTTAAAACGACTTCGTAGAATGTTGTGGCTGGATACAAAGTACGAAAAGTTTGAACGACGAACTTTTTTTTTCTTTTATACGAGCGAGACAAACTTTGGTGAATTACCGTTGAGTCATTTGTGAACAATCGGAAGGTGAGTTCGTGGTACAAAGAAAAAATCCAGAAAAAAAGTTAACAGCCAATGAAGAGGTTCCAGAGTTTGACCCATCGCTACCCACGATCGTGAGAATAATAACATATGTGCGACCTCGTCCATATAGCCATGGACAAATCGATACGGTTTAATATTGCACGCAGACCGGAAATAATGCACGCTCAAGCATTGTTGGGGTGTAGAAACAAGTGCAATGACCATATATATCGATATGGATTCCACATAGTAATGCCGAATTCAATTGCGACTTTTGCGGCCACTTTTTCAAGGATTTTACATAAAAATTGTATGTACAATCATTTGTTGTTTTTTTAACGAAATTTATGGAATTATGAATTTATCGAAAAATCAATATCAGTATTCGTTAAGCCTCTAGCTCGCGTAATTTTTGGATCAGCGGGTCAATACTGTCTGCGTGAATACCGGTACCATGATAGGATACTTGGTATTGAATTTGGAGAAAATCGTCATAAGCTTTCTAAATTTATGGTATACTAGCAACACTCCGCAGACGTTGTCCTGCCTGGTTTGTTATTATTGGGGATTGAGGACACTAAAAATCACATATCATTCTGTTTTGTCGTCGACATGATGGCGAGTTACAATAAAGTGCATAGCGCGAAAATATTCTCCGTGCTCAAATACCTATGTATATCAATTTTCATGGTGATCGGTTGAACGGTGTAGAAGTTGATGTGTTGCAGCGTTATCTAGTGGCGAGTTATAACAAAGTGGATAGCATAAAAACCTTCTCTATGAAAAAATACATATATGTGCCAACTTTCATTATGATCGGTCAGACGGTGTTGAAGTCAACGGGTTATACGCAGTTGCAAGGCCAAAAAGTCGTTTTTTTACGAATTTTTTCTGAACAGGGATTTTCTTTGACAAATACAAGAAGTATTAATAAATGTAGTGGTAGCTTTTAACTTTATATCGGCATTTTTCACTTTCAAAAATATTGATTTACACTGCTCCTGTAGACGATCTCCTGGAGGTCCTCCAAAAAAAGGTGTCTGGCGGTGAGCACGATATCTCCGGTTTGGATTATCTAAAATAAAAATACCAAAGAGATTCTATTAGTAAATGGATAAATTTAGGTATTGATCGAAGGAATAGTCGAAATTTGGATTTTTGACAAAATGGCGGCTCCAAAAAGAAAAATTTTCAATTTTCGACCAACATTTTTTCGTTGAATTGTTTTAAAAAAATAGAAATAATGATCGGAAATCTTATTCCGTTCATTAATACCTGAAGAATATATCTGAGAAGGTTGTGTTAAAATTGCAGACCGATCGGTTGAGGCGTTTTTGGGAAATCGTGCACACCGACTATGAAAACACCGTTTTGAGAAAAACGCGTTTAAAGTTTCATCGGTTAAACGGTGTTGAACTCTATTAAGCTCAAACAGATATATCAACATCCATTTATATATATATAGATAGATTCAATTTTTTCAAAAAACGCATTCGAAATTGAGCAAATCTCAAAATAACAAATTAAAATAGAGACAAAATGTTGTAACTTGAAATTTGCATATTGCTTGCTCATCAGTTTTGCGCACACATAAAGGTTCCTCTATGAGGAAACTAAAATTGACAAAACTCTCGTTCGTAGAAGACAATTTGCGAATGCGCAACAATGATCTGATAACAATATGCAAGTTTCAATTCGCACTATTTTTATTAGTTGTATGTTTAGTGATGAAACAAATATTGATTTTTTCATTATCCAAATATTACGGCAGATCGATGCGGTTTAATATTGCCCGAGACCGGAAATAATGCACGCTCAAGCATTGTTGGAGATATATATATATATATATATATCTCGATACGCATAATATGTCAAATACAATTACGTATTTTGCGGCTACCTTATCAAGGATTTCGCATAAAAATTGTATGTACAAGCACTTGTTCTTTTTTTAACAAATTTATGGAATTATAAATTTATCGAAAAATTGATATAGGTGTTTGTTAAGCCTCTAGCTCACGTAATTTTCGGATCAGCGGGTCAAAACTTGCTGCATAAATTAGGTACCATCAGAGGATACTTGGTATTGAATTTGGAGAAAATCGTCATAAGCTTTCTAAATTTTTGGTATTTCCAATATTTTCAAAAAAAAAATTCGTAATTGAGCAAACCTCAAATTAACAAATCAAAACAGAGATAAAATGGTGCAACTTGAAACTTGTATGTTGCTTGCTCATCATTTTTGCGCACACATAAAGATTCCTTTATGAGGAAGCTAAAATTGACCGAACTCTTGCTCGTAGCAGAAAATTGGCGAATGCGCAATGATGACGCGGTAACAATATGTAAATTTCAGTTTGCACTATTTGTATTATTTTAATGTTCAGTGATGAAACAAATATTGGTTTTTTCATATGTCGTTGAAGTTACGAAAGTTCTTGCAACAAAAAAAATTTTTTTTTTAATTGACGCCACTTACTCGTCGTATGTGCGTATATATTCGCACAAAAACACATGATTTAGCCTGCTAATAGGCTTGAACGCCGATAAAATGAGATTCTGAGTCGATTTTGTTGAAAAAAAAAATCTTTCGTCCAATTCGAAAGGTCGTGTCGAGAGGTCGTTCTTTGATAATGAATCGTGATGATTTTTACGACCCTCTAGTATGTGAAAAAAAATATAAACCGAAATATATCGGAAAGGAAACTTGAGGAGCGGTGGTCAGAGTAACCCCATTCTAGACCAACTCTTGAAAAAAATCTTTCGTCCAATTCGAAAGTCGTGTCCTCTTTGATAATGAATCGTGATGACTTTATATTTTTTTTCACATAGTAGAGGGTCGTCAAAGTCATCACGATTCATTATCAAAGAGGACACGACCTTCGAATCAGACGAAAGATTTTTTACCAGAGAAGGTCTAGAATGGAGTCGCTCTGACCACCGCTCCTCAAGTGTCCTTTCCGATATATTTGAGTTTATATTTTTTTTCACATACTAGAGGGTCGTAAAAGTCATCGCGATTCATTATCAAAGAGGACGAAAGATTTTTTACCAGAGTAGGTCTAGAATGGGGTCGCTCTGACCACCGCTCCTCAAGTTTCCTTTCGGATATATTTGGGTTTATATTTTTTTCACATACTAGAGGGTCGTAAAAGTCATCACGATTCATTATCAAAGAGGACACGACCTTTGAATTGGACGAAAGATTTTTTTTTCAACAAGACCGACTCAGAATCTTATTTTATCGGCGTTCAAGCCTATCAGCAGGTTAAATCATGTGTTTTTTGTGCGAATATATACTCCCGCACATACGACGAGTAAGTGCCGTCAATTAAAAAAAAAAAAATTCTGTTGCAAGAACGTTCGTAACTTCAACGACATTTTTTCATTACGTCTTTTGCGGCTACGTTTTTAAGGATTTCCCTGAAAATTGCATGTAAAAATACTCGTTTTTTATTACGATATTTATGAAATTATGAATTTTTCGAAAAATCCATATAGGCATTTGTTAAGCCTTTAGCCCACTTAATCTTTGGATCAGCAGGTCAAAACTTTCTGGAAGAATTAGCCACCATGAAAGGATACTTGATATTGAATTTGGAGAAAATCGTTATAAACTTTCTAAATTGATGGTACTTTCAATTTTTTCAACAATCGCATTCGAAATTGAGCAAATTTCAAACTAACAAATGAAAAAAGAGACAAAGTGGTGCAAGCTCAAACTTGCATATTGCCTGCTCATCATTTTTGCGCACACATCAAAGATTCCTTTATGAGAAAGTCAAAATTGACAAAACTCTTGCTGGTAGAAGAAAATTGGCGAATGTGCAACAATGACGCGGTAACAATACGCAAGATTCAATTTGCACTATTTTTATTATTTTAGTGTTTAATGATGAAACCAGTATTAATTTTTGTCACTGTTCAAATATTCCAAAGTTCATCGATTGTTGATACTTGGAATTCTTGCCCACAACGGAAAACTTTGGTAAATTATTTTTCTTCGCGCGGTATATTGCGTCCACAATATTCAAATTCAATTTATTTTGTCACTCTGCAATAAGCGTTTCAAGTCGTAAACGTATAGTTCGTACTACAGATACATTATATAACTATATATCAAAGAGCTCTCATTGTCGCGGTATTACAGTACCCCGAGACTCGTCGACGCTCGATTTAAAATACGAGCTAATAGGATTTGAAACTGGGGGATTGTATCTCGTCGTAGTTTTCACGCTGGATTAAACACCGCCGGGGCTCTCGATCTTCGTCGAGCACAAGAACGGATCACCCTCGTATGATTTTTATCGCACGAACAATTCAGCCGCACGAGAGCGATATAGATTTTTCTAATATTATATTTAAACTACGAGATTGCACAAACTGATTTTCATCTCTGAGGGATGACTGTCCGATCAAAACGAGAATCCTACCTTTTGTACCTCGAAAATCTGTAAAGAATGATTTATGTCGAGCGCTGTAAAATGTTTCTTAATTTTTTTTTACTCAATTAATTCGGTCAACTTTACCTGTTAATACTGTTTAACAATTTACAATAATTATTCCAGCATTTACGAATTATTTGTTACGTGCGAACGTAACGCGAGATATAATTTTCCCGCTACTTACCGATTTATTTTTATTTTGGGGTGGTCTTGTCCTGTCCCATATTAGGTAAAGGGGACAGAAAATCAATACAGAATTTCGATTAAAAATACGGAATTGATATATTATTATTGAAAGATTTTGCAATTGTTTCATTTTATTCTATGAGAAACAAAATAGTTTATACAAAACGTTTCGTTTTTAGTCCTCGCGATCGTTTTTCTAACAATTTCGTTAAATTATCAACGATAGCCACACGTGGCTAGCCTTAAATTCATTTCCGTCGATAGCGATCTGGACTGGGTAACCCACCGACAGGTTACTTCGGCATCCGATACTTTTTCCCAAACCCCTTCCACTTTTATACACAAGCATACATATCGATAAATGCTACTGTATCTCTCCCAAAGACCCCCCATACCAATTGGGTAATTGCAGTATAATAAAGACCGCGGGCCTCTAGGTAGCTTTGACAGTGCGCGCGGTTGCAAATACCCTAAAGCTACCTCTAGAGCTTTTCATAGCGAACCTTCGGGGGGAGATATACTTCTCTTGTCTACGTCCGGCGAACCCCCGGAGAGCAGCTGTCCAGGTATTTGCCCCAGTTCGATTTTTTTCTAGGGGCCTCAAGAGCGATGACAGTATGGCGAAGGGTGAGTCCATGGATGCTCTCTTGATGCTCCAGGTCATCCGACGGTTCAGCAAAAGGTTACTACACACTGGGAGCTACGCTCGAAATGCCAAATCATCTTAAAGAATCGAAGTTTAACTTTTACCCTCATCACACATACAGACATTTTTTTAAGGGGTATGGCCAAGGTAGCGGTTATAAAATCATGTGCACGTTTAACAATTATTTTTTTGTATAAAAAAGTGATTTGATTATAAAACTAATTACACATATATTTAGTATAATTATCAAGCTAATAAAAAATATTTTTTTTGCTTTTTTTTGTTATGCAAAATGACCGACTAGTGCTATTTGCTTTTGGCACGCGGCATGACATTTGGCATCCACAATTTTTGACCTAGAACAAAAGAAATATTCTCGTTAATCTACGTCAGAATACCTGGAGGAGTACGTACGGAATTTGGAACGTATTGTTTTATTCGAATATTGTAGGCATTTGAACTTAAACGGGTGAATTTCCAGTGAAAAATTTCGTATAAAACTGTTCATAAAATGGAAAGTTTTTATATAAACAGAAATTCCGTACGTATACTTCTCTAGGTATTCTGATGTAGATTAACGAGAATTTGTTTTTTTGTTCCTCAAAAAAAAAGATACCAAAAGCAAATAGCAGTAGTCGGTCATTTTGTATAACAAAAAAAATATTTGTTGTTAGCTTGATGATTGTACTAATTAGTACAAACATCTACTCAAGTAGATGTGTAATTAGTTTTATAAATAAATCACTTTTTCATACAAAAAATAAATTGTTAAATGTGCACATGATTTTATACTCGCTACCGTGGCCATATCCCTTAAATTTATATATTTTCTCACGTTTTTACACGATTTGAACACATTGGTATTGAAAACTAGAAAAAAACTTTATTCATTAGAACAAAGCTCCCTCTAGAAGGACGCAAATAGTCATAAAATGTGATTAAAGGACATGAATATAAATGAACAACAGTATAAATTTGAAATTGATAATTATAACGACAATTGAAACATAAATATACGCGGGTTTCGGTATAAACCAGATTAAACTAACATAGCTCACAGTAATGATGAAGTTAACGAAAAACAATTTGAAGTTACGTTACTGGATGATATTTTGATATCCATTGATTTTCGTGAAAAATAATATAAAGGATCAAAACATTAATCAAATTTCTATGTTTGTCTGATAGTTATTTGTTTCGGTATAAACCAGATTAAACTAACATAGCTCACAGTAATGATGAAGTTAACGAAAAACAATTTGAAGTTACGTTACTGGATGATATTTTGATATCCATTGATTTTCGTGAAAAATAATATAAAGGATCAAAACATTAATCAAATTTCTATGTTTGTCTGATAGTTATTTGTGAGCGACCCTTTATCAATTTATAACAACGATTCCCGTAACACGTTCTCGGTTGTATCACACTATAATGTAACTCTTGCAGCAGCCAAAGTCGCGGTCCCCGTTATTCGCATGTGGATCCGAGAATTAATACTTTATTTGTGTGTCACTCCAGCTGCGAGGATCAACACAAGTGCTACCCTTGTTCGTCCTCTCCCCTCCTCTAGGATAGTGAACAGAGGGGCGCGAGAGCTCCTGCGTGGATACAAACATATATAAACTGCTAGTAAACAAAAGGGCGTAAGTCTAAAGGCTTTAAAACCGAAAAGACCTGCGGTTTATGACCTTTTGTTCGTTAGCAGTCGATGTATACCTATCTATATGTATTCAGACCATCCCTCTTTTTTTTCAACTACTAATGCACCCTCGATCGACACCGCATTCAATCGCAACTCCATGGTTCGCTA